>VYXD01011413.1:1275899-1382439 GCA_013397195.1 Hylia prasina | reverse complement strand
TATATTTATATATATATATAATAAATTCCTGTGTTATCACTTGTGCCAGCTTTCTTCCCAAGCTACAGGGTGATAAGGCATGAATATGTCCTACAGCCTCAGTTGGAGCTCTCATTTCCAGTCACTTTGCATGTGCAAGTCTACAGCCATAAAATATTCGTGTTAATTCAACAAAACACCCTTTTGCATGTGCAGAACTCCCACAGAGTCTCAGTAGATCAGGGTGCAAATGAAAAGCTAAGTAAGAAGACAGAAAAGGCAAAGTTTATAGTTACCTGTGCAAGTTTCACCAAAACAGCTCTGTGCATGCTCCAAGCCCTCCCTTGAGTGACCTGTAGTGACAGTTTTCAAAAAAAATGGGCAACATTTCTCAATAAACCAAAACACCAGATGGTAACTGAGAGCAGGAACAGAGAATGACAGTGAAAGTTGGCACTGTTAGCAGATAGAGTTGACCTCCACCACCTTAAAAGTGCCCTTACTGTTATTTTTAGCAAGAAATTACCCAGACTTGTCTTTACTCAAAGTAATTCATGTACAAGCTGCATTCATCATCCAGGATGAACTCGGGGCTTGGAGAAGGCAGGTCATAAGAGAGAGGGGTCAAGCTCAGGGTAAATCTGGTGGTTTAACCAGGTCATTGCAGGTCATGCCTCTTCAGGACACTGTCCTGGCATGGAGGTCAGATTAGTCCCACACAGGCACACCAATATTTACCATTCAGGAGCATCACTGGAAGTGTCTGAGACCAGCAGATCATGGCACATTTCAGAGCAGAAGAGGTTTCCATAGTGCCCTCCTCTCCTCACCAGGAACCTCAGCCAAGTCACCCCAGTCAGTTGGGAGGCTGAGTCTGGAGGAGGTGCTTCAGCTCAGGATTAAGAGGCAGAAGTGAGAACTGGGGCATGACTGTCTCTTCTCCCTGTTTTCTCCACAGGCTGCCTCCTCCCACATCCAACACCTTTAGATTCCGGATTTACTCTTTCAGCCCCTCACTCCAGGGCAACTCTTTGGAGCTGGCTTGTTCACTGAGTTTCCTGGCAAAACCTGGACTGGAAGTGAAAGCCAGACAGGCAGCCCAGCTTCACTCCTTACCCTCCACAGCCTTAACCTCAAGGAACTGGTTCTCTTTAGTACAATGCCCATGGGATGTGAGCTGGTGGTGCTTCCCTCTGTGTGTGATCCTTGGCTGCCTGCAGTGAGGTGGCAGCTGAGCTGCTCTGCACACTGCCTTGGACCTTTCCCTCTTCTTTCTCTGAGCAAGGATACAACTGAGCCACAGCATCTGATTTTGTATCAGTAACAGGCCAATCAACAGCTGAGCCTCAAAGACAAGCACATAGAAGGGGGAACAAATTTCGTGAGTCAGACTAAAAGCTTCATAAATGTTGGCTGGTTTTAACAGTCCCCTAAGGAACAGAGAATCTCATTTTATAACCACATCTCCCTCCCCATTATGCACTCCCTCCTCTCAGGAAGCTGCAAGGGGAGTTAGTCTCCCGGCTTATGAGCACAATATTTTAATTCTTCTCTGCAGTCAAGTTACTCTGGCTGGGACTTTGCACCACACATCAGCAGGGTGTCTGAGCACTTTCCAGTGGTGCTTTAAATAACATTCTGGAGTGGGCTTTGTTCTCTCAAGTTGGCTCCAGCATAGAAGTGACTTGGTTAGAGGAGAAATCAGATATTAAATGTGTAAGAGATGAAGGCTGACGAGCACAGGGTGCATTTCAGTGCCTTCTTCTCTAATTCCTACGAGATAAAGCACAGTTGGAGACCCAGAGGAGCAGACATGCAATAGGAATGTAGACAGAAGAGATAGATAGTAATAAGTGTACAGTGATGATACAGGCAAGAAAGGCAGACACCATGGGAGAAAGGAAGGACTTGGCTACAAAACATGGAAACAGTTTGTTGTGCATGTGAATGAACAGAGGGGATAGAGGCATGTGGTGGGACAGGTGGGAACACTGTGCCACAGGATGGAGAGCAGGATGACTCCTGTTTTTCTGACATTGCGTACAAAGCTCACTTCACCCCTGCCATGAGGGCAGGTCTCTTTTCTTGCCTGCTAAATGCTTACCAACTTCTCCCTGATTTGTTGGCACTGTCAATCCTCCATTCTGTCTTCCCCTCTACAAAGCATGTCCACTCCCCATTTCCAAATTTTATTTGTTATACTTCACCCTCATCTTATTCTTAGGACCATTCTAGGCAAGAAAACAGTGATACATGAATCTCTCCATATGTACCATGCAGACTAACCCCCTGTCTCTATCAGCTGAGGCTACCTACTTGCAGCCAAGTCCCACACTCAGTGCAGAGGCTGTGGCACCATTCATATGTGCTTTCCTAAGCACCTTAACTAAAGGCACTTCCCTGACAGGTCGTCCCTCAGCAGGTTGTTTGCTTTGGGATGAAACAAGCTATGGTTAAGTGGAGTCCATAAGACCATGACAAACTCTGTGGATGCTGATGAGGTTCAGCTGTAATAAATGGTGCATGTGATGTTTCATGTTCTCAGGAAGCTCTGAAAAAGAGAGAATATTGTGGATTTTTTTTCTCCAAACCCCAAATGTACAGCATACAAAGTGGTCTGGAAACCTGCCACTCCAAGCTGGCTCTGGAAAGTAGCCTTTTATGTTCTCCTGTTTTCAGCAGCTCAACACTGCCTCCTGCACCAAGTCACTCACCCCCCAACACTGAATTCCACCTGTCTCTGAGGTTTGCTGTGGCACAACAGCCTTTAGCATTAAACTCAGGTTGGGTTACTTGGAGGCTGCAGTCCTACCTTCATTAGAGCCAACTGCAAAGCCTAAAGCAGCTTCAGAGAAACTGGGATTTTATGTAACGTATATGGAAATCTTAATTGCTGCAAGATCTACCAATCCACCTGGCAGAGAAGAGGAGTCTGTGAACATTTTGAGGAAGATGATGTCAGAGAGCAGCAAGGGCCAGCTGTTCCCTAAGGAACAGGGAGCCAAGTGCAGTGATGCTGACAGCAGGATAGGGACCCATCCTGAGAGGGGATAGCAGGATAAGATCAGAGACTGCAGCCAGGTTCAGTCAAGAGCTGCAGGGTTCAGGCAATCCCATGATGATGAGGCAGATCCCAGGTCAAGATGGAAGTCAATACACTGGTCAACATCAGGCCTGATGAGAGCAGAGACAAACACAGCTCAGTGAGCACCAGACATGTCCACACAGAGGGAACATATCCACAGCCAAGCAGGGAAGGTCACTTGCAGGTCTGGGTCCAGATCAAATGGGACCATGGGCAGGCAAAGACATAGCTGAGCTCCTGACCAGAACTCCTCCAGCATAGCTCTGGGATAAACAGGACACCAGGCTGAGATTAAATGGGTCTCCTGAGCTGATGGGCAGAGAGGGTGGTGAGGCTCCACCTGAGGGTGCTCAGGACCATCAACACCCTCCAGGCACTGACACTCCTATTCACCTCTCTCACACTGAGAGCAGGTGCAGCTGGATTTGGTGGCACAGCTTGAACCAAGTCTTCTCCATTCCTGCCCTCTGGGCTGTTGACCCTTGTCAGTTTTCCAGTTTGGTTGTGTTGGGTTACCTGAAGTCTGCATAGCTTTGTGAAGAGAGAAACTTCTACGTGAAGGGACAGACTGGGATTGTGGGAGGTAGAGATGGAGCTCACATCTTCATGTTCTCATTATCCTTGAACTCCAGACACAAATGGATGATTATCAATGACATTATCAGTTATCAGACATTATCAATGAGTGAAGTAATAGAAAATTGTGGAGACTGTGTTGTTTTCCTATGGAGAATAAAATACATAAGAACAATAAAATGTAATATTATTTCCAGCACCTAGACCAATGGTGTAAAAGCAAAGGAATTTTCCAGGTGGAAGCTTAGGAGCAAATCAATTATCTCCTCAATTCAAAAAATAAAAAAAATCCACTGCCAGGCTTCTCTCCATCAACCCATCCCCTGAAAGTATCCACTCCTCACAGCATCCAGTCATCTTCCTTCTCATATGTAAATGCAGCATGGCAGTTCCCCACCTTCACCAGAGCCATCACTTGAAAGGTCTGGCACACTCTCTATATGAGTTGCTTTGGGGGCTGAACAGTTGCAATGATCCAGAACTGAAGTTTCTCTGCAGTGAGAGAGGAAATCCCAGGAATAGCTCAACTTCCTGAAAGAGTCTGCCAATAGCCCTTGAGATCTTGTATCCAAAGGTAGGGAAAAACAGTCAGGGATCTGTGGATTTTGCATAAACTTAGATGAGATGGAGAAACTAACCTTCTGTATCCAGGCAAAGTCGATTTCACAGCAGATCTCAAGACAGACTGAGATTTAGCCATTTAGCACTAAATTAAATAGACTTAACCTTCCCTTAGGGGTATAGTTTTGAGTCAGAGCTGCTATTTTCCAGCCTGGACTCCTGTGCAAAGTGGTGCTCATCAAGCTATGGCCTCTGCTTCGTGGGGGCTGCTCACCTCTGACCAGCTTGAAACTGGCACCTTAGGGAGATGGAGGTGGCTGGAAAAGTGTTCCAGCAGGACATAGGTGTCCCTCAGTCCAAACAGAACTCTGTGAAGAATGTCAGCACTTCAGATAGCTGTTCACTAGTTCACAAGTCTGAGGGAAACTATGAGTTTGGTTAATTTGTATATATTATATCTCTAGGGAAAATTTTGGAATATTTTCTCAGCAGGGAATTCTTCGTTAATGGAAGCATCACATACATTTTTATAGGCATATCCTGCAAAAAATCTGAGCCTCTCCCCCTCCATTTTTGTTAATAATATATCAAATAATAAAATATTACAAGTGTTATTAAAAGGCTTGTCATTCAATACTTATCCAAGGCGCAGAACAAGCTGTAGGGAGAGCTGGGGACCTGAAGCCAAAAGCCCAAACATGGAAATGATACTGTCTTTTAGCTGAGATGAAGTGCAGGTACAATCAGATGAAGCTATCTTGGGTAATCTGGCATGATGTGGTGTCAAAAAAGCACACACAGTGAGTCACTAGGAGTGTATGTACAAATCAGAGCTTGCCCTGATCCTCTCCCTGTCCCACCATGGGGGGAGTGAGCTGGCAGCTCTGTGGTGCTTAGTTCTTGGCTGGGCTTGAACCACGACAAGTACAGATGATTCAGTTCTGCAGGAAGAGGAGAAGTGAAGAACAAAGCCTAGCACTGTTACTATTACAATATTTTTCTTGGTAAGGTTGTTGTGGAAAAGTAGTAACAGGTCCCTGATCAATAGTGGTGGATAGGCAACAAATGGAAGTCAAACCAAAATGTAGTCATGGCCTGAGAAGACATGGGATATATGCAATGTCTCAGTACTTTGCTCTAAAATTATAAGACAAGGCTGGGTAGCCAGAACCAGCATCTGACCTTCCACTTCTTTTTTTTCCCCAAGAAAAAAACTGAAGACTCTTGCCCATCCTTGACGTATTCCATACCTACTGCCAAATCTGCACTCCCCCACTCAGACATAATCCCAAAATAGGGTGTGATGCCTTTCCCGTTGACAAAGCCATAAGTCACAGCCAGCAAGACACACTCAACATTCCCCAATCAGTTAAATGAAAAGAGCTCTCCCCCTCTGTTTCCCACCACTTCAGCACTCATTATATCTCACATTAATTAATACAGGCACTAGGAAGTGAGATGATAAATTACAAAACCCCATTAACCTGATTCTGTCCAAACTGGTAAAATATGGCAGCATTAGACAAATTGACAAATCTTACATTAGACAAATCTTCCTTGCTAACGTGGGAGTCCTCATGCCTGAACTCTGTTAAAGCAGCAGCCCTGAAAAAGTATTTTTAATGTGTGTACGTATGGAATGTATATCAACATGCGTGAACAGCGCACGCCTGTGGGAACATCAGAATTCATTAGATCAGTCTGATACGAGATATATTGAACAGGTTCCATCTGACATATGTTACTGGGTTGTTCTGTCCACTCCCAACGGAGTGAATCATATTGACAGGTTGAATTATATCTCAAGAGATATTTTTCTCCCCTCCTCCAAAGGCCATTTGCAATCACAGCACATCCACTGCCTCTTAAAAGTGAGCTCATCTGGCGCTGGTTGCATTGAAGTCCTCCACCGTGCCTGAAGGAAGGATGCTTTTGGGTGCTGGGAACGTGGAGAAGATGTGTTCTGCCCAGCTGTGTCTGGCAGTGCTAACCATCCTGACCATGGCTCTGTGTGTCCCATCTACGCATGCAGACCCTTTTTTACTCCAAGGTAAGCTGGAATACATCCTACATGGCACAGGTGGGTGGTTATCTTTTTGTTTGCTGCTTGCCATGGCCAATGCAACACTCACTTCTCTGGGAAAGGGAACAAAATGAACCTCGAGCTATACTGAACAATCTCTTAACATGGGTGTTAGCGAGAGGCTTGTTCATATTATCATGAGCTAAAGCTGTCCTTCTGCTCTGCAGCTGGCTGTATGACACCTTCTGCTAATCAGTGAAAATAGCTGGTGAAATCTGGTAAGGGTAGCTCTTTCTCTCCACTAAGAAATTTTTTTTTTAAAAATTAAAATATCAGAGAGTAGCAATTCCAGTATGTACCATACGAGATTTGACAGCTCATAAATGTCAGTTGTACGGTGACGCTGAACTTTTTTTTCTTCACGGAACTTCTTTTTATATGTATTTCTCCCATAATTTAAATTAATCTTAAATTTATACTGCAGGGAAATGTCAATCATTAGTGCTCTTTCTTAAAGAGGCTTGGCAGTGGAAAAAAAAGACAGAGCCACTAAATATAGGCTTGAAAATAACACTGCTTTTCAAATGACTTTTCCTCTTGTATCACCTATTTATTTTTGTAATTACAACCAAAGCATTCCCTAGGCCACTCTATCTAAATCCTGCTTCTGTTTAGCTTTTACTGGAGTGTTTATAGCGTTGGGTTTGGTTTTTTTCCCTGTCGCAAATCCCCCGAAAAAACTAAAAGTAGCTATTTTAAAATCCTAACTGCCCTTCATAGTTAGGAATGAGGTTTATGACACTCCATGCTAACTGCAGGTCTCTCTGCTCGCTCCCCTGGGTTTATCTCCAGAGATTGCAGTGGGGACCAGTGGCTTCAGCCGCAGCGTGAGGCAGGGTTGGGTCTGGCCAAGTACTTGGAGCATCCCTTTGGCCAGCATCCCTGAGCTTCTGCAGATTAATGTGATGTTAGATAATGGAGCTGATTCCCACATACTCATCTCGAGCATCCTTCAGGCTTGTCTGGTACAACGTTTTGTTTCACGTGTACCAAGACTAGTTGCATTCATCCCCTCAGAGGGGCTGATAGACATATGAGACTGCATTGAGCAAAAGTCCTAAAGATCCTGGAAGAAGAGAAAAAAAATCTTTCTGTATAATTTCTTAGATTTTTCCATGGAATTCCGTAGGCATCTCCTAGGGCTTTGTAGGGTCTGACTGTAGGGTAGGGCTGTTCAGACCAAAGATTTCTTTGAATGGACACTCTCTCTATAGAGTCTGGCTCCTGTTCTGTCATTCTCAAAAATTAGTGCAACGTTCTACTCTCAGATGACTCTGGAAATCTGTTGAGCAGAGCTGGGAGGATCTCAGAGTCTTCTGCGTTGAGCAGCCTCATCCCCTGTGTCTGTTGGTTTCTGCTGAACCCTTGACCTTCACAAGCCTTCATTTGAGGGCATAGCCACAACCACTAAAGCAAAACCACTGAGAAAGTGCCCTAAAGGGGCCTCTTAGAGAGCTCCAAATTGCTTAAAGACAGCAGCATGGGGAGGTTTTTCCTGGAAAAATTCAGCATGGTCTTGCTTTAAGTTCCTCCACTCTTGAACTCTTTTCAGGAAGAATCCTTCAGTACTGCTGGAAATCAGACAGAGCAGCCCCAAGGCTGAGTGAGTTCAAGAAAAGACTGTGGGGCTGCAGGGTTTTCAGCTGTGGTACCCACACCTCAGCCCAGTGAGGAGGGACTTCCCACCTCTGTCAGCCCTGGGAAGGTGCATGGAGTGACCGGGGGAACTCCTGCAGTTTTGAGAAGAGAGGATGTTTTGGGCTCCAGTCTGGCTTTGCAGAGGTGCCCACTCCACCCGCCTTGCAGAAGAGCTACGGACTGAGTAAATCAAGGTGATGTCTCCAGCTCTCTGCAGCCAGCTCTCTGTGCTGCTGAGGCTGCAGTGGAGCTGGCCAGCAGCCCAGGGCTGGCAGGGAGGGCTCCCCATCCCACACCCTTCCACTGCGCAGCCCTCACTGCCTGGACATTTTATTCTGTGCTCACACACCTTCCTTTCCACAGAGCTCCTTCCACCCTGGTGAGTGCTGACAGGAGACATTTTCCTTCCACTTCTTATCCTTCTTAATTTGATTAAGAGATTAATGGCATCAATTGATTAATTGATTCTTAATTTGATGAGATTGAGGAAGACGTGGTTTATGTTCTGCAGAGAACCGAGTGCTTCCAGAGAGAGAAGACACAAATCATGAGGACACATTGCTGACTCTGCTCCTTAATAAGAAATTCGCATGGCAGAGGCCAGAAAATATTGGTAAGTGAAGGGGAGATCTCTGCTTCCTGAATCTGTGTTTGCATGAATGCAAGGAACCTGCTTCTCAGGTCCTTCAGAAATACCAACTGCTCAGAAAGTGGAAGCAGCACCCGATATGGTGCCTACATGTGATTAATGTCAGATGCTCTCCACCATGGGGCTCTGGGACCTGCTTTTGCAATGCAAAGTGAAGCCACCAAAACCCATGTACTCTAGATCCTCAGACACTCAAGATTTTGCTGGGAACACGTGTGTACATAAGTAAAAACAAGAAAATTTTGTGCTGGCCCTGCCATCCCTTAGATGCTGTGTGCATTGCCCGGCACATGGACCAGCTTTGGGAGTCACCTCTCTGCCCACACCCCACACAGCTCCCTGTGCTTTTGAGAGACAACAGCAGCTTGTTATCATTTGGGGCAGGGGGATTTCACCAAGGTTTTCCAGTGAGATCCCTTGGGGTCAGGTGTAGTTTGGGGCAGGTTTGCAGTTGGGCAGGGGGAGCTCCTGCCTGGGCCTAAGCCCCTGCTGCTGCTGGAAGAGATTGAGACAACTGCTTTTCCCAAGAAGGCTTTTCCCACACAGCCACCAAAGATGGGCCAGGGAGAGGCTCTTCCTGTCTGTGCTCCGTCAACAGACACCAAATTTAAAAGCCACCCGCCAGTGGCTAAACTCAGAGCTGCTGAAGAGAATCTTGGGCTTTCCCTGACATGAGGGAAAACCAGCAATCACAAGCACCAAATGGAGTACAGAGGTCAGCTATTCCCACGGCCACTGCAGCCAGGGCAGGGTTTGGGCTGGATGTGGTGCTCTTGGAGCAGGAAGCTGCTCTTCTCTGTGAAAACAGCTGAGAGGGGGGCCCAGAAAAAACCTTGTTATCAAAATACATTTATCAAACTCACTCAGTGCTCTTCCCCAGACCCTTGTTAATGCAGCAAGCCAGTGGTTAAACAAGCCTGGGACAAATAAATAAACAGAAATAAATCAAACCCTTATACTAACAAAGGCATTCTTCTTGCAAAAGGGATGCATTCAAGAAATAACATTTTTATGATAAGTTTATGGATTATTGCACTTATTACTCCTAGAGGAAAGTCTGCATTTTTTGCCAGACAATTGAATATAATGAATCTCTGAGCAGAGCACAGACAGAGGATTTACAGCAGGCAGTTTCTCAAGGCTTCGTCCATAAATTAACTTCCTTCTCCCTGTCTGAGATAATCTGTTCCAAATTTCAACCGCTGTTCATTTTCTATTCATAGCAGTCATTGGCCAAACTTACAGTTTGCAAATAGTCAAGCCAAAACAAGGACTTGAAACTCTGAAAGAGGTAAAAATGTTAATAATAAAAGTGACACTTTTGACCTATGGATATGCCAGGGTCTGTCTGTCTTTAGCTATGGGTATATGAAGACATACTTAGGAGGAATCTGCCTGAGGACATGGCTGATAGTGCCAGGAACAGAGCCCACGCCTTCTGATTCCATCCCCACCCCCATCCTCATCTCATCTCTCAAATTAGATCCTAATGTAGTGGATTTGCTTAGGAACTGCTGCTTTTACTGTTGGACAAATATCAGAAAGTATTCAGGATTTTTCAACAAAACTGTTTCTTTCTTGAAGGAGAAACTAAGAGGGCAGTCAGCTCTTCCTTGGCACCCTCCTGCTCAGTTTCAAACGTTCAAAAACAAGCAAAAAAAAAGCCCAAGTCTGGCAATATGTGCTGTGTGCTGAAGTCTTATCTGAAATCTGAAATCAAGGGGAATTATATCTTAAATCCCCCTGATTATCCAGACCAATGCCTGCTGCCACACTAGGAACAGAAAAAAGAGGCAGCTCCAGGGCTGTTTTTTGATTTGCTTGTGGGGCCCAGCAAAAACATTCTTTAGCTTTTTCCTGGCTCTTCTGCTTATTTTAGCACATTTTTTCCCAAACTAGCACTTACAACCAGCTGATCACTTTGCACTCCTCTCCCAGAAGAACTACTGTAGCCAGTCACTCAGCTCTGACCGAGCTCATCTGTCTTATTAAAAAATTAACTGGTTATGACATCAGTTTGGGTCTGGAATAAGGTACCTCAGTGCTCAAGAGAAGTGAGACTGAAATTCCCCACCCCTGCAGTTTTCCCTGCTGCTATTCCAGGCTCTTCTCAGTTCAACTGGATGTTTCAGATCCTGTCCTCAGGCACATAACTCTCCCCTCTGTCTGCACGGGCAGTTCATTCATCCACCTGCATGGTTTTTGGCAGTGGTACACTACTGATTAGCCTTGAGATCTCTAAGCCTGATCTCTGAGGTGGGCCCCAGGTCCTTGTGCTCCCCTAATGTTTGGAAATGTGGAATCTGTGCACTTACTGCTACATGATTTTCCTGTTGCTCCACTCCGCCAGCTTGGATCTTTGCTGACTTATAAATCAGTAAGTTATGCTGGGCTAAATTTGTGTCTTCTGACTTCTGCCTGCATGGGTGATGTGAGGATAAAGAAGTCCTAAAGGAAGCAATGGGATTTCATATAAAAGCCAGTGACAGAAAAGCCATCACTAGAGATTTGCGGTTAGCAGGATAAAAATTAAAAAGCAGCAAAGAGTTTCACCTGAATTGGTATCACACAGTAAATGACCTCATTGGGCCAATTCCCCTATGGCCTGGTGAACAGAAAAGAAGCCTCCCTCATAATGGAGAATTAGGATAAGATCCCATAGGATTCAGCAGAGAAAATCTGTTTTTCTGTCTGTTTCTGCTGTCATTCATTTGCAGATCACTAACAGGAGTTAAATGATAACTAGGTCTTTGCTTGTTGACCTCTGGAGAGGGTAAATGAAAAAATGGTTTTTAATTTGAGCTTCAGGAAGCAATGCAGATACTGATGTTACCCTCTCCCTTCTTGCAGACTGGGAGCTGGCAAAGAAATATGAAGAGCTTGAAGAGGTGAGAGGAGAAAATGTACAGACATATGTTTTTGCATGGGTAGTTAAACAATTGTGTAAGCTGTTTTTATGCCCTATCCTTCCATCTTTGCATCCTGCTACCCTTCCCCCTGCTGCTATAATTTAAGCATGCATAGAGAAAAGGGAAAAGCAGAACCTGAGCTAAACAGCTGCACAAGCTGGAAAAGATAAAAGGAGAACAGGGCTCTAGACTGGTGCAATAAAAGCTGAGCAGCTCCTGCCTCTGTCACCAATGAAAGGCCAGTGAAGGTCAAGCCAGGAAAGAATTAAGCACCAAAGAAATCTTCATAGGAGAAAGGGGAGTGGGACATGATGGGGCCCTTGTTTACTGCTGTTTTTCTGTTTAAACAGCTGGAGAAGTTGAAGGACCAGCTCTCAACTGAGGACGGGTCAGAGGTGGCCTATGCCTTGGAAAGTCTCTCAGCATCCCAGCCCAAAAAACGCGGTAGGTTTTGAATTTGAGCCTTGCAGCCATTCCTGTCCACTCTCATTTCCAGGCCTTCCTTTGTGCAACAGTCACAGTAAACATGCCCCAAATATGCTGGAAAACAGCTGGTTGGCAGCTTTTCAAGCAGTGCTGGCTCTCTCTTATTGCTGGCTGGTTTAGCAGCTGGTGGGAAGGGT
This sequence comes from Hylia prasina, assembly GCA_013397195.1. Classification (NCBI taxonomy): domain Eukaryota; kingdom Metazoa; phylum Chordata; class Aves; order Passeriformes; family Sylviidae; genus Hylia; species Hylia prasina. The sequence goes on along the minus strand of VYXD01011413.1, from coordinate 1,370,336 downwards.
TGTGCCCCCCAACCCTGTCTGCTGTCGAGGCAGATACACCAGGTCTGCACACCCAGCACCTCAGGGAGGCAGGCAGTGTCACATCCTGCTTTTCACAGAGGAACGTGGGGTTATATGAGCCATGAGTGCCTGCCCTGGAGGGGGCAGTTCTGTATGAACACGTCCCCACAGCGCTCCCCTCGCTTTGCTCTGGCCTCAAAGCAACTGCTGGAGGCATAATGAGGCATGTGGACTGCAGGCATTCCCCTCTGCCAAGGTCAGAGCCTCCCCACAGAGAAAAAAGGAGCACTTGTCTGCTGTTGAAAAACAGCTAAAAAGGATGTGGAAATCAACCAAGAATGCAGGGAACTAAGATCTGGTATGTCCCTCAGTTGGTCTCCAAGCTTTGTCCAGTCTGTGTGCAGTGGCTCAGGAGAATATTGAACCAGTGGTCTTGTTTAACTGCCCCTGACAAACGCATGGACAATGCTGCTCACACTGGCTTTCAATGGATTCCTCCACAAAGCAGTAGCAGCTGTGAACCAGAAGTCACTGCTGACAGATCTGGCCTAAAAACAAAAGAGCTGGTTCTGCCCTTAGCCCACATGCTCTGTGCACGTGGAAGCTGACAACTGCCAGACAGCCAAGAGAAAATCCCTTTGTGCAAGGCTTGCTTAGATGCTTAGGTGATCCTTAGGCAATATGCAATTTACAAGCACCCCTGGAGGCTGTCATTAATTTGGCTAATGTAATTCATGCCCCTACCAGTCTGGAAGGTTTAATGTAGATAAAACTACTTCCTGTTGCCAGGTTTAAATCAGATTCTGACAGAAATGAAAGCAGGCAATCTTTGTCTTCATCTAAAGTCCTTCCAGTCTGGGAGGAGCTCATGTCTCAGCATGAGCACTGCTGATTCAGTAGGAGTTTTCTTCCAAGATCCTGCTTTCAAAACCAGGTATAAATCTCTTCTCATACGTGATAACAGGAAACTCACATGGGATTCATGCTGGTTGTGATACAGTTACTTTTTCCAACACCAAAATATACATCCTTCCCTAATTTAGTATTCTTAGAAGATTCTACAGAAGTCAGTGCAGTTTGGAGGATGGTTGGTGGCAGAGTGGTAATGACTGGGTTTAAAAAAAAGTAAGAACCAGATCCAATCTCTTCAAGTCAGTATCGTGCTCTTCCAGTCAGCCACTGGTGAGAACCCCTGCACACACTTCTGAAGCAGCAAAACTGCTGACCAGTGGACAGAAAAGAAAAAGCTGGTTCCTGATATTGCTGAAGTAGAACCAAAGGAAACCTTTTAAATCAATCAACGTGAAGGCAACTTTTAGACCCCATGTTTACATTATGAGCAGCTGAAAGAAACACCTTCTGAAAGTGTTATATGAACTCAAAGCTGGTTAGTGAGATGTGTCCTCAAAGCACAATGCTGGGTGCATGCTCCAGCTCTCTCAAGACATGGGTCTTTTGAAACCTTCTCCAGGGCTAGAGTGGGAAGCTGGAAAAAAATCCCTCGTATGCTGACATCTTCCTTTTGTCCCTCCACAGCCTGCTTTTGGAAATACTGCATCTGAAGGCTTGTCAGGACTGGAGGATGAAGATGAGCCCTTCCCCAAACTGCCTTGCTGGGTATTAACATGTTAAGAGTTTGTTCTGTTCTCTCATCGTGCTGCTAATTTGGAAGCCATCCTCCATGACTGCACCACAGCCAAGTCTCACAGGGGCCGTGACAGGAGCTGGCAGCCCACTGCCACTCTCTACTGTTCCTTTCTTCCAGGTTTAACCTACCATGATCTTCTACTCAGAAGATGCTTCCCAACTTTCTGTGCTGTCCTGTGTGTGCCATTCAGGCTGCTGCCACTGTACACTCTCCCCCTTCTCACCAGGTCCCCTGAGGCACCCAACACTGACTCAGCTTCCCCGGGCCTGGGGCTCTGCCCACGCCTGCAGAGGTGTCTCTCAGTGGTGTCTGGGATTCCTGTTGCCTCCCGAGCAGGTCTGAGCTGCCCTGGCGGCCGCTGCTGGGACAAGAAGCAGGCTGGGTGTGATGTGAAGGGCTCAGGGCGGGATTGCTGAGCCAGAGCTGCTCCTCTGTGTCCCACAGTGTGCGCAGGGGAGGGCAGGCAGAGAGCTCTGGATCCTTTGGATGCCATTCCAATAAAGATTTTCTGTTGCACAGAAGCACGTGTCGTTTGCTTTCTCAGCCCCTGCAGGGGTACAAAGTGCAGCACATTTCCCTCGATGCCAGCTCTTGTTACCTTAATGGTTCGTGTGGAGTTCACAGTGGAAGAAAGGCTCCCATTAAACACCTAGGGTTTTAATGTGCCTGAGAGACAGACCCTTCCTTTTGGCCAGGATCAGGAATGAGAGCTGGGTCTTTTTCATAGATATTTATGGGATAATGTCCTCATTGGACTGGACCAGACCCACTGGTTTCTTCCTACTCACCCCAAAGACATGTTTTGAGCAGAGATTTTTGGTTCTTCTGGGTAGTCAATGCAGGTGCTAGCTGGCCTTTTCTACTGCAGAATTATATCTGGCCCTGTCCAAAAGGAAAAGATCACAATCCATTAGTGACTCATACGTATATTCATCTCAAGTCACCTTACCCACATTTATTTGCAAAAGCAAAGGACCTCATTCCCGAAAATGTAAATTCAAAGTAAGTCCTGACGTTAACTTTGAGGTTTCCAACAATATAAATGAGAGCAGGATCTGGTAGCCACTGGGAATATATGGAATGATTTTGACTAGCATTGAACAGTCTCTCCAGCTCTGTTGAGCCATGTGATTTAACTGTAGCTGGCATATTACATATTCTTCCAATATTACATATTCTTACCTCTCCCAAAGCTGTAATTGCCATCCTACACTCATTGCCTTGGGCTCTGGCAAGAAGCACATGCTTACCACAGCAGTACCTTGCATGTACTTCATTAACAGGAGACCTGTTCATCTTATTGCAGGCCAAAGCCAGCATCCAGGGAATAAAGCCAGCTTGCTTGATTGTATCAGTGAAGTCTAATGACATGCAAAATACAGTTTCCTGTTACCATTAGTTGTTTGTTATTTCTTTGGTGGTGATTCAGAACACATTTCCCATCTTCTGTTGCTTTTGTGTGAGTGGAAAGGTACGTGGGAGCACACTTTCACATGCCCTCACCTTGGCACCAAACCCAGGAAAAAACTATACCCTGTGGACAAGAATAGTCTCTCTCTTTCTGTAAAAGTTTGGTGCTCCAGCTGAAAGGGAGGTTCCTTCCAAGAGTTGCACTGAGTGCCCCAAGCTGGTGTTGAGCTCGGATGATTTCAGCTTGCAGGAAATCCCAGAGCAAGGAAAGGCCCAAGCAGCAGGCCCCATCTGTCACCTGTTTGCTGTAGCCATGCCTTCCTGACCCAGTGTGACAACGCATCAGCAGGTCAGGAAAACAAATACTGTGTCTGCGGATATTTAACAGCTTGCTCTGGCCCTAGGCAGGAATTCCCTGGAGTGCAATGCATCATGCTGCTTAGTAGTGATTTTCTGCTGCATCCCATCAGTGCAGTTATTTAAGTGCTTGTGGTACCCAAACTACCCCCTATTTCCTGACAGGCACTCTATGCTGCTGTATTAGCTGCTTGTGCTGCAGAGATCAGCATGTATTGAATGCAATTTATTAACTAATTAGAAGCAGAGGTGGTGTTGTTCCCCCAGGCTTACCCTCTACGTGGCACTGTGGGGGTCCTGTCCTTTCTCCTAAACACACAGAAAAAAAACCCTTCTCCTCCACAGGGTGGCTGCTCACACCCTACCCATGCTTGGGCAGTCACTCTTGCTAAAGTTAATGACCCACAGGCAGTAATTAAAGGGATTTCCCTGAGACATTCTAGTAGATCATGTGGATTTATTAGAAGAAAATCCTCACAGACAACTGAATGGATTTGCAAATCCAGGCAGCACAGGGCAAGTCTAGTGTGCAATGGATGCTGCAGTTTATCCTCATTTCACATCTGCTGATCTACATGCTGTGCACAACGGCTAGAGCCATCCAACACTGTCTACAAAAACAAATTCTGGTGTTTGGCCCTTCTGACATCATCCTATTTGAAACAGCACTTGCCAATTTACAGATTTTAAGGAGTGCTTCTTGAGCCACAGGAAGTCTCAGTGTGCTCATTGATGGATGAGCCAAAAGAACAGAAAGAAAGGCAACACAAAGTTGCTTTCTCCCAGGTAATCCACACAGTGCAGGGGGAGCAGGACTGAAGTTTCCAGTTCCCAGTTCTCCCAACACCACCAGAGACCCATCTGTCCTGCTTTGCTTTCACATTTCCCTTCAAATGAAGGCCACTTTTGCACACAACTTTCAGCCTTTAAAACCCTGCTTTTTTTTTGGAAGCCTCAGCGAATACCTGCCAATTATTAAGTATTTCTATGATCCAGCAGCGTCTTTACAAAGTTAGCAAATCTAGTTAGCAAATCTAGTTAGCACTAGATTTCTTTGGTCTCAGTCTCCAAAAATATGTCACACACTGACTCTGTCCATGGTTCTTTTGACTGGCAGCTGTTTGAGTGGTCAGTCACCATTTCCACAATCTGCCCATGCCCCTACATATGGCTGCCCTGCAAGCAGATTATCTGCAGCCTGTCTGGATGAGCTCAGTGCAAGAAGATAAGTGTTCCCTGAACTGCAGGGCAGGCTCAGGATGGATGGTGGCAATGCCCTGCAGAGGACTGCCTGGGGCTGCATTTGCAGGCTTTTGCAGGCTTGCTTTCAGCATGGACTGAAACTCTTGAGTCAGTCTACATGCACTCACTGAGTCCAGTTCTCAGACCCTTCACCTGGAAGCTTAAAGGCAGAAAATTTACAGTGGGACCAGGAGAAAAGCGGGAAGCAAAAACCCAAGAGCATCACATATGCACAAACTGGCTTTCTTTTTTTCTCTGACTTTTGAGAGCTTGGTCTGGAAAGCACCTGCAGTGCTTCACCTCACACACAAGCACTGACAGCTCACCCGTCGAAGGGGGAATGATCTTCTAACTCAGCTGTAGTGTTCTGGCAGGTGGCAAAGATAGGGACACCTCTTGATGTGAGTCAGTGGTTTGTGCTGCTGCTCTCAGCAGCATCAGCCTATATTAGAAATATCAATAAAAGTGACGTTCCTTGTAAATTTTCTATATCTGGGTCAGTCTTGGTCTCTGGGCAGGGCTGTAGGTGAGGAGAAAAATGGGAAAGGCCCCTGTTATGTCTGAGCACAGAAATAAGATGTTACCTGCCCTTCTGAGAGGGAGTCTTACCTCCCACCACAGCTGAACCAGGGTGATTGTCCCAAAGTCTCAACCCTCACAAAAGCTTTTAAGTCTCATTGATTTCCCAAGTAATTTTTTTTTCTTTTTTTTTGGAGCTGACTCTATTTTCCCCCATTTTGCTGATGGCCAGGCGCTTTGTGCTTCATACAAGATCAGGAAATTAACACTTAATTCCCATCTCCAGCATTACTTCCTGCCTAACACAAGGTGTTTGGCAGGAATAACTTTTTTGCCTTAATCCTGCATAATTCCTTTCTCAGTGGATCTTCTTTTGCAATGCTAAGGATGATTTATACCCAAGAATAGCAATCTGAGGAATTTAGCTGACATGGACCCAAGTCCAAGAAGGAGAGAGAATGTGAGGTTTAGAAAACATCAGCTAGGAATCTGAGCATTGAGATGTCAGCAGACAGCTCTTCTCAGCTACATTTTATAATCTGGAAAGAAGTGAAAAGGATGAAAGAGGATTTAAGATAACCTGTTACTCTGAAATGAAGTGGAGAGGACATGTTTACATTTTGCCAGAGTGAGAAATACTTGACCTTTTAGAGTTGGATTCTGACCATGCCCTGTGCACACACCAAGAGGCTAAAATGAGGCATATGATGCAGATGACCTTGGAAGTGGATGACTTCATATTTGGACACTATCCTATGTTATGCATAGGGAGGAGTGAAATGTATTCATCAACCAGAAATCTCACCACGTTTCAGGATCTGCCATATGATGAAAACATGTCTAAATATGGTGCAGAGATAAGAGAAAGACTACGCCAAAAAACATCAGGACAAATACTGAGGTCTCATCACTGTTCTTATTCAGACTAACTCCTAGTGAAGGCAGAAAACATCTCCTCCCAAACAGCAGATCAAATGCATTCTAGCTTTGTCCTGTAACTGTTATATCCTCCCTTCATCTACCAAACAGCTCTTCTCCAGAAAAAAATGTGCAAAGCAAACTCTCTGCTTTTCATGGACTGCTGTTGGCATCTCTGGTAGTTTTATTTTCAATCAAAAAAATCTCAGTCCTTACTAGGATAATAAAATTCTACAAGTTTAACAGATAAATGCCATGCAATAAAATATATATACATATTCTCTGTTCCCTCCTACCAGTGACACTGTGCACAGCTGTGAGAGCATTCTGATCTGATGAACTGAATACGTTATTATTTGTAAATGCAACATTTGTAAAATGCAACTTGAAAGAGATTTTGCAGGAGGTCAATTCCTCAAGTGCTGTATCATTAGGCAAAGACAAGACATGCTGTGAGGCATCTTCCATATCTCTGTAATGTTTCCAGTACAGCATCACTCATTCAGAATAGAAGCATCTGTAGGCAAAAAACAAGAAGTAAACATTATATTTTCCAATGTCAGAAATGCGAGACTTGGACAAACACACTGTAAGGTAGATTAGAGGAGATTAAAATGTTAGGAAAACTTTGCTTGTAGAGAGGTACTCAGTGGGAAATGAGGGCATTCCATGTTACAAGAAGCCATCATTCCCTAAGTCCCTCCACCTGAGCCTGCTGACACGACTGAGTACCTCCAGCAACAGAGAACAGGTGGGCTCCCCAGGCCTGCCCGTGCCTGGAACACTTTGGCTTACTTGCAGGAACTGCTAACCCCTGGTGGTGCCGAGGCGGCTCACTCCGATCCGGTCCAGAGGAACTCCAAACCTTCTCTTAGGCAGCTCAAGCACTTTCCTGCATGAGGAAAACAGGCAGAGAGGGAGGGAAACAAATGGGAAAAGACATCTATGAATAAGCAAAATGTCACTACATGTTTGATTCCTCCATTCGTCCCACTAACACCTTATTGTTCGGACAGAACAGTGTGCAGGAACAGCCAAAGATGTCAGTGTTTGAAAACAAGATGTGCACTTGTCTAACAAAAGGCTGCAGTTGCAGCTGCTTTACAGACTGGCTTGGCAGCAAACTAGCGTCACAGGTTAACTGCTGTTCATAAAAGAAAGGTGATACTCTGCATTTATAAAGGGGAATAATATCCTGCACAGTATCACATGCTGCAGGTGACCTGGGTGTTCGAAAGCTGCATGGCCAGCTGGGGCTAAGATAAGCAAGGAGGTAGAAAGTTTTGCACAGTAGTAGAGGGAACAAGTCAGAGATGATCTAGTAGAGTTTTTATATAGGTTCTCTGTCAATGTAGTGTTCATCAAAATTGTATAGAAGCAGTCCTTTGACGAGATTGAAAATGAGAAGATTTTGGGGTTGATTTTTTTCACTATGTAGGGTAAATTTCCTGGCAATTTGATGAATGAGGGCATGAGGAATGTGTGAAAGAATTTCTACACAGCAACATTTTTTGCAGTTCTTTTTATATCAAATAATACGTTTTCCTATCTTAATTCAGCATTTTTGGAGCATTTTTTTCCATCAGCAGAAGTTTTATTTTAATTAGTTGTGGAAATGGCAAGAATTCCTACAGCTGAGAATAACCACAACTTTTGCCCTCAGAAATACTTGCCAGTGAAATGCAAGTCCAAGAGAAGCCCTGGAAGATTAATTCTTTATCGGTCCTTGTTGAGGAACATAAATAAAAATAAATTTTGTTCTGTAAGTTGGCAACTGGAAAGGAACAAGCAGGAGAGAATGCTGTGGTGCACTCAAGCCTAACTTTGTGGCAGCGCTGTTAAGCTGCCTCACCCTGGGGCTTTGGGGCTGTGCACGCCCCACCCAGAACCGTGCAGCCCTTGTTCTCATCTGAGCAGGCTCCTTCCCTCACACCTCTCAGATCCATCATTCCAGCATCCACAGCCCCGCTGACTCTTTTCCATCTGCTTTTCAGATGAGGTCAGGGAATGGGAATTGGTGGTGTATCCCGTGTGAGGGCAGCGCCACATCAGGGCTGGAGCAGCTACAGAACATGACAAAGGAAGGGGAGCCTTTTGTTTGGCGTGACCCTTCCTCAGGCACCGAGCCCTGGGGAAGGCAGAGGGAAGGAAAGGCAGGATGCTCAGCCTGCTCCCCCGAGGGAAGAGCTGCTTTCCTGCAGGCGGGGAGGCACAGGCGGGACACTTGGGCTGTCTCAGCCATCCTGAGCCTGCCTGGAGAAAAGGGGAATTAACTCCCCGGACTGGAAGCGGATGGCGGGGCGGTGTTAGTGTCCCACGAGCCGAGCCCTGCCGTGCTCTGTGCTCAGAGCAGGGATGCGGAGGGATGCGCAGCGCTGCCGTGCCAGCGTCCCCCGTAGCGCCCTCCTCTCCGCCGTGTCCCGGAGCGACTAAATGCCTTTTTCTACTTAAAACAGCCTTGTCCAGGATTCCCGGAGGTTCTTTCTCTCTGTCCGCCTGTGTATCTTTCTATTTCTCCTGCCTCCCTGCACGCTTTTCCCGTGCTTTTCAAAGCGTGACAAACCGATGTTGGCGCCAGAGCAGGATCTGGGCTCTCCTCTAATCGGTGCGTGTTCAGAACAAGTTGTTAGGTGGACTAACATTTGATCTGCCCTTTTCCAAAAGCTTCTGCTTTGTGCCACACACTGCATTGATTCGGGGGGCTCCATCTATTTATCAGCTTTCTCAAACCGGTTTCCTGGGCTCTAAAGGTGACCGGCTCAGCTGGAACAGGAATGAGCTGATATCTGCTGGCTGAGACACCGTGACAGGGCACTCACTCCTCGGTTTTACTCCCCTTAGCGCAGCAGCCTCTGCCTGTTTCTGTCTAAAGGTACTTTTCTATCAAAAGCCTTATTGCTCTTTCACAGCATCCGTCTGATCTGCGGTCCGTGCTGGCGCTGGCATCAGACTGTCACTGCAGTGCTCAAAGCAGCTCACGTGGTTCTGATAAATGTCTCAGGCCCAAACTTGAAACTTAAACAGCTCCCCCAAAGTGATAATCCCAGCTCAAAACTGCAAACTGTGCTGATGCTGCTGGGAAAGGGGGAATTTTGTGCAGCGTGTCACTCAATTTCATGAGCTCGTTATTCAGAGACAAGCTGTTTTTCACCACAATTTCCCTTTTTGTTTTTTGTTTGATTTTTGTAATTGTTTTGAGGAATTTTTTTGTTTGTTTAGTTTTTCCCTTGTACTGCACATAGAATGAAAGATTTCCATTGGAAAAAAAAAGAAAAGAAAAGAAAAAATGAGAATACCATGTACCTCTGCAAAAAAAGCATAGCATTGAAAATGACCTTTTTTTCCTTTGCCTAGAAAATGTGCTAAAAAGCAAATTAAGAGTGAGATGATTTTGCTATCTGAAGAGGTGGACAGAACAGAATAATCGTACTTAAGATTTTAAGAATTTTGTGTTTTATCACTTTTGGCTGCAGCCATACCATCCTAGTGGCAGACTGGGTGGATAAATGGAAAAACAGCAAGGAAATATTGCAAAACTTTGTTTGGGCAAAGTACTTGTAATATGGACTGGCTCTCGTGAATACTTTCCATTTCCAGATTAAGCTTTAAGCATGTTGTTAAATACTTTGTGGCATTAGGGATTCCATCCAAGAGAAGACAGTTACCAGAAGAGCAGAACGAGACAGGGAAGATACAGGGAAGAGCCCCTAAATCTGTGCCCCAAACTCACTGTCTCTCCCCAGACACATCGAGCATCATTCATTGCTTAGCCCTGTTATAAACAAGTTTATCTTCAAACACACATTGCTGTATTGATAAAATACAATTTTATACTGTACAATTAAATACAATTTAATACTGTATTATCCAAAGCTGATGGAGGTCTTGAAACTCATTCTCCTGTCTGTCTGCCCATTTTCATGATGTGTCCCTCATCCTTCAAAACGTCCACGTCCACTGCACCACGCCTTCTTTCCATCCCACTCTCAAGAGCACCCAGCCCTGCCCCTCAGCTTGTGAACCTCAGGCACAGTTTTTGCTTTAAATAAGCTCATGATCAGAAATGTAGTTTTAAACAATGTTAGCTCACACCGTGGAAGGAAGTGTACTGGAAAATCCCATATACTGGAATGTTGTCTGGTAGCTGTGCAGCACCATAGGGATAAATGAAGCAGCGCATGCATTATACATCACAGCTGAAGGGTGACACACTGTGAGGGGTTTCTGATCAGAGGCACCTCACAAGTGACCAGCAAACCTGCTGGGGCTAAAGCTAACCCACCTGTGTCCAGAACACCTAGCAACAGCCTTGCTCCAACTTTATCACTGGCAGGAGCATTTCAGAGTTTACCTCTGTTTGCCTTTAGCATCCACAGAGGATGAAGAAATTCTGTCGAGTGGGGAGCCAAATCCTGGGAAGCTTCTTTTCTTCTTGGTCTCTGTCACCTCGTTCTCCAGAGACACCAGGTCATCAAGAAGGAGCAGTTTGGCTGCCAGGTTGGTGGCTGACTGCTCTTCCCTGGCAATGGGATGGTCTCCCATGCCCAGAGCAGAAGGCGGCACCAGGGGCTGCAAAAAGAAGCAGTAAAATTTCAGTTTGCTGGCTGCTCAACTCCCAGGGAAAAAAAAAATAATAATTCAACCAGTGTCATAGGAGCAGTCCTGCAAATACAAAACTACCAGGACACTGAAATTGGGACAATGTTTTAAAACCAAGTTCCTTCTCTGAAATGTGGCCTTTTTCTACCGATAAGATTTTGCTGTCAAAGTCTGGAAATTTTTTTTAATAGAACTGAATTTGCTTTCATTATTATTGCAAGAAATATTAAAATTTGTTACTTCACAAAGCCTATTTCTGCAGGCCATCCCATCATCCCTATCTCAGCACTGTGATTAGTATCACTCATAGCATGAGCTGAGTAATTTAATCCTTTTGAAAAATGCAATCACCATTGTCCAACTCCAATATCCATTCTGATAGTTTTAAGGCAACTGATTTTTGTTTTTTAAATGAATGCTAATAAGTAGTAATGAAGACTTCTACAGAAGTTTCCATCCATATCTGACAGGTTAATTAATTGTTATGCAAAAAAATGTCCCCAAAAACACTTGCTGAGCCCCCACATTCAAGGAATTTATGCAGGAAATTAACATTGCATGGGAAGGACGAAGGGAAAGAACATGCAGTTGAATTGATACAGCAGTTTGAACCTTAATAACAACATTAGGCTTAACAAGATTTCAAAACCAAACTTTGCTATAAGAATATCTGACAATACTGGGGTCTACTGAGAAAGAAATGAAACAAATCAAAGTGAAATTAGTTGCTTTGCATGTAACAGAAAAATACGGGGAAACAGTCTACAAAAGCAAACCCAAATCATTGTCTCTTTGAATGAAATGCACCTTCTTGTTCAGTTGATCTTCACAAAATTAGATAGAAACGTTACAACTGGCACCATCAAACAGGTTTTATCCTGTCTTTAGAAGCACACCACTATTGTTGCTCACACATGGTGGGTTTAATACACGTGTGCAGGAAGGCAGCACAGGATGGTGCAATACCCTTGTCTACTCCAGTTGTGGTGGGGATGTTCCCCACTCCTGATGGGTGGCAGACTGATGGGGTGTATAAAACTGTGACCTGTATATGAGGAGGAGCACACAACCACAATGTCCACACCACTTGAAACTTTTATAATGGATCTCACACTGTCCCCTGACTCTACTTTTTGTGAGCCTCAAGTGCACAGGACAGTCCTTTCTGTTCTCTTTTAGGGTTATAAAACTTTCATAGAGGCTTACAACTGAATGATGCCTTTGGAAAAGACTGAACTCCTCCTTCTGGTTAGTGGGGATAAGTATCTACAATAACAGTTGAAACTAAGAGGGCAAAAAGAGCCTCTGTTCTTGAATACCTTGCAACTCCATTTACTTTGTCTTCAAAAGATAAAATGGAATTGTAAGAAGTAAAGTGACAGCTAAAATGATAATCAGAAGTAGAAAACAGTTTTCTTCTGGTGAAGCACTGAACAAAATACAATTTCACGGATAGGCAGAGATGAGGGTGGGTGTAGGTGGTATAGTGGAGGGTTTGCAAACTTAGAACAGCAATGAAGTGAATAAAAACTAGTAATTTTTTCCTCAAGAGAAAGAGCTTCCCAGTCCACCCAGTGAAGTCACCAGATGGTGGATTTAAAATAAATATAAGGAGTTACTTTTAAAACACAGCACACAGATGAAGAGGAATGCATTGCCAAAGAATGTTGTGGATACTGAGATTTTAAACTGGTTCAAAGACAAATTCTGGCCCATCAGCAGCTAAAACATGCCCTGATCCAGCACAGGTCTCTAGATCTAGAAGTCTGCAAAGCTGTTCTGTTCTTATATTCTTTTCACAAAAATCTATTGCTGACAGAGGCAGGACACCAGGTGTCCGTGGCACCAGAAGAGCAGCTGCTACAGCAGTTTTGGAGAATCAGGTCATGCTTATGTGAAAACAGAGAGCAAGGTAGAAGGATCCATCAGTATTCTTCAGTAGCCATCTAATGTTTAAGTTGAGCTTAAAACCTATGTAAAACCCCTAGAGGCAAACAGTGCTACTTTGAGTAAACTTCTAGATACTTGATTTTTTTTTTTTTATGGCATGAAACAATTACACAAATACCTTTTCTGCCAAACCTGCCTTATGTCAAGATGACATAAAAATAGGGAATGCAGTAGAAGTATTTTCAGGTGCAACCCTGCATATCATCCTGGGTGAAATATGAGACAACTCATCCATTTCATCTGCTGCTTTTCTTTGCCAGCTTTGGCAAGTGACTTTGCTCCTTCCCCCTCTTGGTCTTGTCCATCTCCTTTAATTTGTAATTTTTTGTGCAGGTGATCTTCTCCCAGGGACCTCCTTTTGGCTTCTGAAAGCTGCAGCTTTCTCGTGCTATTATTTGTCTTTAAGAAGAAGAATTAAGCTTTCCCTTCAGTATCAGAGAAGTTTGCTTTCCCTCCTGCCCTCACCTGCTTCCCCTCTTCAGGAAGTTCTCCATCCACTGGACAATGTTTTAACACACAGGAAATCCCCAGGTGTTTTGGGAGGGGCTGTAAGAATTTGGGTGAGGCTCATTCAGCCTGTCCACCCAGAGCCATGCAATTTGCATCTCTCTCGATGCTCCTCCTTGACTCTTGCAGAGTCAATGCTGATCCTTCTTCCAGCAGTGTTTGGATACTCCAGTGTGTCCTCACTCAGTGGCTAAAAATGCCCAAGGAAGAGCAGTATGAGACAGCCACCAGAAACCTTCACCTACCTCTGGAGCTGCCTCTGCAAGGAGCACAGAGCTGGAGTTCCACCACAGCAGGGCAATCACAAGGGCCAAATGCACCACCACGAGCTGGAATTGCAGCATCTGCAAAGGAGAACAATCTGTAAATGACTCCACATCTGCGTCCCCTCAGGAGTCTTCCTCCACAGGTCTTAAAGAGGTAAAAACAAAGGGAGACTCTCCCCATGGCTGCTAATGAGTTTTATCTGTCAGAGTCACTGCATAAAACCCAGCAACCAGATAATGCCAGCTGAATGCTCTTCACCCTTGCATGCAGAGTCAGCTCCCTCTTCTGCTCCTTCCTGTACAGCCCTGCCAATCTTTTGATTCCTTTCTGCACAGTGGTGCAATCCTTGCAGCAACAGCAGTGAGGAATGCCTTAAAACTTGCCTTAAAACCAGATGAACTAGATACTGACTTGTAAGCAGGGAAACTTTGGCTCGTAGCCCAGGCTGACCCTGCCCTCCCCACGTGCTGGAGAGGTGCTTAAAGCTGTGACAGAAGTCATTTATCCCTCAAGTAGTATTTTGAAGCCAAAGCTGCATTTGCTACTTCTCAACACAATCTAGTGGGAGCCACAACTTCCAGGGGCATCCTGCAATAAAATTATTCACAGTAAGCTCCCAAAGGGATGTCTTGCTGAGACTGGTGGTGCTCTGACCATGTGTCACAGCTGCAGAACTGCAGATGCCCACCAAGCCTTTAAATAGTGCAGGGCATTTTGGGAAGCTCAGGATGGGGAAGGTGCTTGGTTACCTCTGGACAAGGGTTTAGACTACATTGTTTAAACCCTTGTTTGCATCTAGATCTTAAAACCTGATGTGCCTCCAACTCCCCAGGTGGAAATGTTTCAGTTGATGTTAGGAAGAGCTGGGCTGGGGCCTTTTGCCAAAGGCATCTGCTAATTTGCTGTTTCTCTGTCTCCAGGTCCTGCCCCACAGTATAATTCAAGTCTGATTCTGCCATTTTTTGCTGACTCTCCACTTGGCAAAAGCAGAAACACGAAGAGTGTATGAATATAATTACACATATATAATTATTATTACTATTGTCCATAAGGGATGGGCAGTTAGGAAGAAAGCTGCTGGTTACTCTGTAGGGTGAGGCAGACAGTTCACTGGAATCAAAGGACAAAGGCAAAGCACCAAGGCAGGTGGCACCACTGTCTCTCAGTCTGACAGCAACAGCCATTGATTGACATAAACACAGGGATCTGTCTGGGTGTTTTTAAAGCTGTAACCCTCTACAATGTGTATTTTTGTACGTGGGTGTGCATTGAAATTTGAAGTAGCAGTCTACTACCTTCACAGGTAACCACATCCTGATTATTTGGTTACAGAGATGTAAAAATAAATGGCAAGGTTAAAAACATATGTTTATTATGGTTTAAGATCTGTGCTGGTATTCATTCAACTCAAAGACTAAAGAGCTAAAAATAGCAACTGGTACACTAATGAAAATAAACAGTAAGGCACCTGCAACTCTACAGGCATTTGATTAACTGGTCAGAACTCAATGCCAGTGAAATTAGAAGTGGAGGAAATTGTAAGGATTTAAAGCTTGGCTTTACTTTCCAAAGAAGTAAGCAGCTGAAGAAGTGGTGTCACTGACTGAAAAGGGAGCAAAACTTAAGTTCAGCAAGCCCCTGTTGTACTGATTTTCATGCAGCAATGGGACCACAGCAGGAGAAAAAGGCAGGGCTATTGTAGTGGAACAGTTCAGCTTTAGAAAAGCAATTGCAAAACTAATGATGCAGTGAGGACTATGTAAATACAATTAAAATCACACGTTCTTCTGCCAGTCTGGCACTTAGTTTTACCACCTTCAGCCATGTCATAGGACCTTAGCTATTAAAGAAGTTATTGGTATTTCTCCTTGAGCTCATTTGTTGCAACTGGCCAAGCAGAGCCCTCAGGCCAAAAAGGGGTTTTCCCAGCCATGAACTGGTTATTGCTTCACCCCATCCATATTTTACCTTGACACATTCCAAAAGGAGCTTTAAGAGAGGCTGGACAGTATTCGTTAGTGAAGAATAAGCAAAGCTCTGACAAGCTTTTCAAGATGCACCCTTAATATATGTATTGAAATTCCATCCTTCCAGAAAATTCTTCACCACCAACTTCACAGAGCTAGGTCAAGGGTTTGGTGTATAATCCCATGTCTGTAGTATTTCAGGGTCTTGTGTTATTTCACATAAAATATGGTTTTCCTTTCTCTAAATGTAATTGCAAGTCTGAAATTCAGACATATTTATGTGTCTTAGTGATACTTTAGCTTGAAATGTGTCAAAACTAAAAATTCCTCATATAATTAGGTATCTTTGTTGCAGGTCCAATTAAAATAAAATTAAAGATAAAAGAAAGAACAGTATTCTACCTTATCAAAGCAGGATAAATATACAAAATTTTACTTGGGAACCTGTGCAGAGCCATTTTCCAAGAAAAGATCACAGACAAAACACTTTACCAAACAGAAACTGTTAAGTCTCCAACATCAAACCAAAGGACTTAAAAGATGTTTTTCTTACAAAGAAAAAAACAAAACCCAAAATGACATCCTGAAGATAAGTGGGCTGAACAAACCCCAGACAGAATGCAATTCATCACCAAGCTCCAAACCCATTGCCTGTCAGAAATGGTAACAGCCATCATTGTTCTTACCCATTTGAACTACGATATTTCACATTACTGTGGAGATTACTCTGCAAGCATAAATCACAAGGGACTTATTTTTCTTACTGGCCTGTTAGCAAGAGAACCGAGGCAAGACATCATGCCTTGCACTGCCATCCTTCACTCCAGCTGCCAGGCAGTATTGATGGCTGTGCTCTGCTTGGTGCAGGACACCAGCACGTCGTGCCCACGTCACCTGCAAACGAGGACCTTGCTCTGCAATGAGCACCTTGTGGCCAAGCACAGAACCCCCTGAGGTTTTGCCCTGGGTGTTACCACACTCTGATGCAGAGCCAAGGCTTGGCTGTCCCACAGGCATTGGGAAGCTCCTGGCAGTGCCTCTGGCCTCCAGGGCTCCTCTTAAAACACTGGGATAGCCCTGGGAAGCCTTCTTCACCTCTTGGCCAGGAAGGTCTCTGGGTCTGCGCAGATTCCAGCCAGCTGGGGGAAATCAGAGCTGTGTCTGCAAGCCACTTACTGAGCTATTTTGTTACTGCTCCAGCACCACAAAGTAGAATATTAACTGCTGCTATAAACCCATCTTAATTGAATTGATTAATCAAACTCAGTACTTACACTGGCCTTGCTATGCTTGCATTGCATGCCTGATCGGAATATACCTTGGCCAAAAAAATTATGATGGATGATTATCTTACCAAAAGAACAACTTAAAAATGGCTTGTGTGAAGCTCTAAGGAGTCTGCTCCTGCTGGAACAAATTTGCCTTACTTCTAAAAGTTGTAAAAGGTGTCCTCTGGTCATATATATCACCACAAAGCCAAAATTACTGCCCCTACCACCACTCCTAGTGATTTCAGAACTGCTGAAGGACCCTGCGTTTCTCAGGTGCAATCTTGTAGCTATGTAAATGTCGAGGAAAAGGGAGAAAAATCAAAATGAATCCCACCCTCAGAAAAAAACCCAGAGCTCAAAAATAGGCTAGAGTGGTGTTTCTGTCCTCATCCCACAGATGAGATATGGAGCATTTCTCACATATTGCTTTCTAAAAGATACTGAAGCCACACACTGCAACATAGGACTTTTGTGACAAAATGAAATGTAAGCTGCCAGTGTCAGGCCCTTTATGTTATTAATAATGTGTTTGCTGGAGTAGGCATAGATTTTTAAACAATGCCATATATTTTGTTACTTTACCTACAGACACTGACAACTTCTACAATGTATATTTCCTTCCATTCCAGTTTCCTGGCTACACAGATAAATAGAGGCAGGTAGGTTTCATCTAGTGGAACTAGAAAGGACTTTAAAGTCATAAACTCATGCAAGAGGCCTATGATTAGTTATTTTGAGATAACTAGGTATTTTTGTGTCCCAAACTTTTTGTCAGTGTTTCAAGGCCAAGCATGTTCTACTTCCTGAAAATGAAGTTCCTTCAAGGTTTCTCAAGGCAGTCAAGACTCGTTGATTGATTTCCAAAGTCTTCATTTCAATAATTGCATTCCCTGTAACACGATTTCCAGTGTTCTGGCACGTTCTCATCTCCCCACATTAGTCATCCATGCCTGTTTGACAGCTGTGCTCTGGCTCAGAAGATGCTCGAGTTGTGCCTATCACTTGTACTCAGAAGAACAGAGTTTTATCTCATGGTTTCAGTCATGGTTTAGTCACTTCAGGGCTCCTGCCCAAAGGACATAACACCTGTGAGAGCAGCACTGGCATCGTGTGGAGAAAGGATGGAAAGGTGACCCTCTGATTCCTTGAATGAGGAGTTCAAGAAGTGCACAAATGAGCACAGCCCTGCCAGGGCACCTTTGCTGAACAGACACAAGCATGATTCAGGAACAAATTAACTGACAGGGGTGGGCAAACATTTGTGAAAAACTAATCAGTCATGGTTCTCATCTCTTCCTTTGAAAACAGGGCGTGAAACCAAATGGTCATCCAGAAAAAATGAGGACAATTTTCTTTAGAATGGGCAGGAAGGACACAGGTTGGACACCTTGCAAAGATGCCTACACTTCTACACTGTTACACTGTGTAATAAAGCCATTTTTAGCAACAGATTTCAAAAATTAAAACCCCCAAAATCGCATATATACCATAAAATTAGGAGACCATGAAGCAATAAACAAACAGAAGTGGTGAAGCCCATCTAGAAGCTGAGGGGCTATTAAAAAAGAAGGATGCTATGAAGTGGAACAAAATAGCTCTTAATGGAAAAAACCTACTTGCACCTTTTGTCAAAAGATAATTGAGTGAGCTGCAGTATTCCTGGTATGTACAATGGAAAACAAAACATCATTAGACTATTCTTCATTGCCAACAAACTCTCAACCCTACACTATTTATATACATTCTGACTAAACGTGACAACTTTTCTTAACATTTCTAACAACTTGACATTCAGCTTTCTTCTTTACCACAAGAGTAAAAAACTTTTCATTGTTAGAGTGCCATCTTCAGCATTTGGAGCAAAAAATAATAAACCTTTCCATCAAGAAAAATCAAGAAATAGATTGTGGTTTTCTATTTTAGAAAAAACATTTTCTTTCCTAACAGCATTGGAGTGACAAGCAGAAGATCTTCACACCAGGTATAAAGAATATATTGGCAAAAATAGGTTATCAATATAAAACCAGACCATTTAAAGTATAATAAGGATATTCCTCAAGATAAGCTTTTAAGAGACAAGAATGGCACTGGAATTTCTTAACAAGATTCAAACATGGACACTGATTTACTGGATAAACACTTAAACATTCTGATCAAGGCTGTTACTTGAAGAAGACAAGTCTTGGGGGAAATGGATTGCAAATGTAAATTAGAGTAATCCATCTCTCTGAGTTAAGTAAGAAGAAAAGGAAAGCTGCAAGCACTTGCAATCATTGTCAGGGTCTAACAACAGAGCTCTTAAAAGTGTTGTATATTTTAATTGGCTGTTCAAGAAGCCCAGAAAGGCACTTGTCACTCATTCAAAGAGTGAAAACAAAGCCCTAATCTGCTGAAATCAGCTTGGCAGGTATTTATAAAAAATGAAGAATTCATGGTCCAGTCAGATATATTTTGCAGTTTTCCCATCATTTACACCATGGATTTGCTTGGTTTGAGCTGGGGGTTTTTGCCTGTTCCTCCTCAAAATGTTCAAAGTATTTTACAGGAAAAGTAGATGGAGCTGTATTTTGAATACAGGTGAGCAGAGACAGATAAATGCAATGACAAGTTTCCAGAGTTAAGCAGTGGGCAGAGGCACAAAATGTCCTCTCAGCTCCTCAGCTTTCAGATCTGCACTCCCCATGAGAGAACAATCGTTTCAAATTGAAAAACCAAGTAAGGAAAGCTGAAGGCACTGCATGATACTGCTTCAAAAATTAGTGGATTCTGAACTTTTCTGTAGCCTCTGGACATCTAAACTAAACATTATTTGCATGTATTTACTTGTACAACTTCAGCGTGGGAGGAAAAAAAAACCAGTGAAATAGTTTTGAGCTCAGAATGGAGAAATTGCAATGACTATCACAGAATCAGAGTCTGCCTTCACTTACAGGGGTACAAAACTGAACTAGTCAGATCACTGGATAATAATAAGCACTCTGTTAGTGTAGGAATGTTTTTACAGTTATTCTACTATTGCAGGAATGCATCAGAATCTGGATCAACATTTGTCTAATATGTGACATAGTAAAACCCTTTTGCAGATCCATAAATTAAAGACTTTTCCTAAATCATTTATCTCATATTTTCCAGTATATTAGATGTAGCAAACTTGTCTGCCACATATGATATTTAGTAATGCAAAGAATTATTCTGACACAACTCTTCAGCTTATTTTAAGAAGTAATATGCATTTGACAATAACTTACACAAAAAGAAAATCCATAACAATATACACAGACAGCAGTTTACTGCAAAGCACTGCAAGAGCATAAAAGTAATTTGTCACTATTGTGAAATGCACTGACACATTCTGTTTAAATATTGGCTGATTAACAGAAGGAAATAAGTTTCCACTGAATATTAGCTCAGTTTTACTACCAAAAATCCTAGGTGATAGGCACCTTCTTATCTTAATTCCAAACGGGAAAAAGTAGTGCTTTTCCCATCAGATCTGGGCATCTTTATACCTTTTGCATGTCTGTTAATAAAAAAAAAGATTGAAGAAAACATCAAAAAGAGGAAAACACAGAAGGGAAGAAAGCTTCTGTAAAGAGAGCAGAAGACACAAAACATCCCCAACACATTCTGTCCTCACTCCTCTTACCTTGCATTGGATGCAGTCAATTCCAACCTTAATGGTCCTGCTATGTTCTTTCTCCCAACTTATCCTTAATGTTCAGCTTTCTTTCAGAGTTTTTATAGTCTCTGGTGTAGGCTACAAACTCCAATCCCTGCCTTTGCTTTCTCTTACATCATTTCTAAAGATTTTCCACTGATCCTTGCCCTAAACCTTTCTCTGTCTTGCACTGTCACACACATACTTGCCTCACATTTGTTATATTTATTGCTGTGATCAAAATGATTAGGTTATAATTAAAGGTCTAGGGGTTTGTTCTGGCTTTTTTTTTTATTTAATTTCAAGATTCAGACAGTCATGGGAGTGGAAAGATTTTCAGCAGCATCACCATTCCTCTAAACTCTCACTCTTGTAAACTGCAGTACAGAAACATGATGTCCTGAGTTATTACTGAGGGTTTTTTTTTTTAAACTTTGTTTCTTGGGGACATCAGAAGGACTCTATTAGCCTCAGAAAGAAATTAGTGTGTTATTAGTAGACCAAATACCACTGTAAACTAAGCAGTAGAAAGGAGAGTGCTTTGTAAAGTGAGTGACAAGAACTTAAGTTTTTCAGACACTTCATTTCTGTTATTGAAATGTTAAGTTATTGAATTGTAAATCATGAGGTGTGGAGATGCCTCTCTTTCCTAGGTAGTACCAAAGGACTTCTTTCCCTGCCTCCCTAGAATAAGTCTATCTTCTTTTTTGCCCCTTTTTTAAAATCTCAGGTTTTATTTAATAGATTCATGGAGCATTTTAGATCTGCTTTGGGCTTCAAAATTCTTACCAGTGCAGACTCCTTCAGAGTTAATTCACAGTAATTTTATTCCCTAAATAGACAGGCACAGTACTTTCAAAGCAGTTTTTACTCTGACTTGCCAAAAGCTGATCCTACAAGCCACGGACAGTAGAAGGAAATTTGCAGTATGTGGGAAAAAATTGCCAGCCAGGAAGAAAATGCTTTGATTTCATTTGTCTTGATCAAGGTGATCAGAGAAAAATAACAGTTTAGTCATACTGAGGCAAAGCAAGGACTTCTGCCCCATCCCTGGACATGTTCCAGGCCAGGCTGGATGGGGCTCTGAGCAACCTGGTCTAGGGGAAGGTGTCCCTGCCCATGGCAGGGGGGTTGGTACTAGATGATATTTAAGGTCCCTTCCAACCCAAGGCATTCTGTACAATGGCCTCGAGCAGATCTGCAGAAATACTGCAGAAATACACAAATGTGTTGGCCACAGGAGCAGCCACACCAGCATCAGGCAGGTTGAGACTCTTCTCCTCTGCAGGGTGTAACTGAGCAGTGATGGCAGCTGCACAAGTCCAAAAGGGCTCTGTGGGTGCTGGAGAAGCAAGAGATTCAAAAGAGCAGAGCCAAACACTCCCAGACTGCTGAAACACAGCTGAAAAACTGCTGCACAAAGAGAACTGGACTGAGGTCCATTTTATTGCATTTAGGTGGTGCTTTGCTGCTGGAAGCCCAAGGACACAGCAGTACTTGACTGATGTGTCTAAAACAAGCAAGCAGAATCTCAGGGGGGGAAAAAAAAATAACAACAACCTAACAGTGAGGTATTATTATTTTATGGGGTACCTTAGTGACATATAGTCACAAGGTGTTGCTGACCAGCTGCTGCAGTTCCAGGGACTCAGTTTCTTCTTCTTTCTTCTGTTGAAAAGACACAAGGAGGCTCTCACAGGCATTTACTCCTCTTGGGAGTTTTTACAGGTCCTATCTTAAGGTCTTCAGGCAGAATCTCTGCAGGACACACGTTTGGTGTTGATGTGGCTGGTAGGAGACCTGGGCTGTGACACTGTGTAAGCTGACAGCAGAGAGCTGAGTGCTGGCAGTGAAGGCGTTTGGGTGTTTCAAACACAGGGGAAAGTCTGGAGAACAGCTGAGATTCAGCCATCTACAACTCAGCACCTCACAAGGGTGAGGGAGAGGGGGGAGGACTGCAGAAAAAAACAGCAGAAGAAGTGCAGCCATAGTGTCACCTCCTTTGGCTCCAAGAGGATGTCTAAGAACTGGCATCAAAATTTTCTTTTCTGCTCTCCATAGATCAGTGATACTATAGCAAAGCTCCAGCCACTTTTGTTCTACCTATTGGACTTTGAGCTTGAGGCTCTTCCTTTAAGAAAAGTTATTTTCTATTTCACAATTTATCACTGCATCCTTCCTACAAATCTAAGAGATTTCAGAAATGGTCACTGATACACACAACTATCGTTGACTCTGACTAGGAGGTATGAAAGACTCAGATCTGGATAACTTGTCGTCTTCATGGGCTGCTTCTGACCTTAGCATAAGACATTTTGTCAGCACACACGTGGGTTTTCTCTTTGGGGAAAAGGAAACCCCAACAAACAAAGCAAGCAAATAAGCAAACAAACAAAATTAAATAAGAAATATTACTAATTAAATGAATAGTGTTTTAGAGTTAACATTTAATTTCCTGCTCTACATTAACTTTGATTTATTAACACCTTTTTGACACCTTCTAGTGAAGACTGCCAAGGAAGTTTCCCAGACAATGAAAAAGCTACATGGTGGTTACTTTGCTGGCAGAGCATCTGAGGAACAGATATCCTCAACAAGACTGTGGTTTAATTATACTTACACTATAATTAAATTAGGGCAACCAAGAGTTTGGAAGGAGTCTTTATTGTCTTAACCATGAACGAATAAACAAATCTAATGTGATTTTTCTCAACTATGAAGACAAAAAAAAAAGGAAATTGGAAGAATTAAGGACACAAGACACGAAGCTCTTTTTGTTACCATCCAAGAGAAAGGCAAACTCATTTCCCTACGGCCCTCATGGTCCCACAAGAACTTCCATAAATCTTTCAACACTGGTTTGCAAGTCAGTTGAGCAGGCTGTTTTCCGTAAGTAGACAGGTTCTGATTCAGAGAGCAGGAGTTAGCAGGGGTTCACTTGTGTAAGAGTTGAGCAATCTTGCTCTTCAGCACCCTTGCCTCTGGAAACTATATTTGGGGTTGTCAGACCTTGTCTGTAAAGGCTTAGGAATGGCACGTGAATACACCATGCTTGATGGTTTTGCACATTTAGTCCTTCCCTTCTCCCACTAAAACATGCAGCAGTGCTGTTGCATCCCTGTGGTCCAAGCCACAGGAGCCTCCTTGTGTCACTAAATTGTCCCATGGGAACTTCACCTTCCATCCACTTCCAGGTGTTTAACCCTTTCCAGCAGCCACTGAGTCCTCACACAGCATCACACATCTGTCACTCACAGATCAACCTGAGCAGGGTCCAGCAGGGGTTACAGCCAAAGCAGAAGAACTGTCCTCAGGAATTTCTGATTCATCTGGCATGGAGTAAAGGCTTGTGACCTGAGCCATCCTGATTACTGGGATTATACATATTTTCACTGAACACTGAGTATGTCATCAGTTCTGGGTTTAGCATGGGAAATAAACACCTCATTGAAGTTAGCAAAAGTGGACATTTTTCCAGGTTTGCAAGGTTTGCCCCAAAATTCTAAGAAATAATCCAAGTGCTTTTTTTTCTTTTCAAATGAAAAACTATATTCTTCAAAATAAAGAGCTGGTTTCCGTGAGGCAGGTGCTCAGCTGATACTGATTCATATAGCTCTGAGATAAAAAACTGAGATATTCCAAATTACAGTGACTTCAATATATTTTTACTTCTTGAGACAATAAGCACTTCAGATAAAATTGGCCCAATTCTGACACCAGTCTGAAAGAGGAATAGCATTCCACCAGATTAATCAAAACACAGCATTTCACAGCTACATTGTTGGTACAGGGAAAACATCCAACATTACTTTTGTTGCTTTTACATTCATATCTTGTCTGGAGAGTGGGAAACATTTAAAAATAACCACCCCAGATTTTCAGTCTATACAAAAGAGAGTTTCAGAAACCAAGCTAATTCCCACCTATTTGCATGTAGATGCACAGAGCCAGAGAGCAGATGACTCACTGTAAGACAGACTATGGAAAAGAAACCCTATATTAACAATGTGCATGAATGTTTTCCAATAGAAGGTACATTCTACCTTGGAAGGAGAACCTATGTTAAGACAGCTATTTTTAAATCTGCAAATTATCAAAGTAGGTTTTGCTGTGTCACTTCCATTTAAGATGAATCCTTGCAGCTATATAGAGTTGGAGAAACAAAACCCACAAGGGGAAGGTAGAAAATAGCACTGAAGACAGTAACATTCTTTAGGAATGTTAGGCTTCTTACTAGCAGTTTCTATATATGTACTTTTTAAAAGTCCTGTGTGCTGGAATTATTTGTGCAATAGGTGCTGGGTCATGACATGCATGAATCCATAAAAAGCTCTCAAAAACAAAAGCAAAAGTCCCAAAAAGGACAGCTTCTTGAAAGGCAAGGCATGCTCTGATGCAGAAGGTTGTGTTTGGAAATAAAAGATGTTTTATCTCTGGTGCCCACACCATTGGCTCCCAGCCCAAAATGGACGTGGGGAGTGAAGATGGCCAAGAATAGCAAGAGGACCTTTTGTGCTACGGACACAGTGGTCCATGAGCTAATGGACAAGGGGTAACAAAAACACACAGATGTCTCAATGTACCAAGCAAATGGTGTTAAATAGTTCTGGGCCAGTGTCAGCCTGGTCCTGACTCAACTGGCAACACAGAAATGAAAAGGAGTAGATTGTGTTTCCATCCCCTCTAACTATGCTCCTTGGAGTCAACGCTAAATATAAAGATAACAAACTGGGAACCAGCCCCGTCTTTCTGTGCTAGGAGGGAAGAGAGTTGATGTTTTCACACTGCCTTGTCAAAGACTTGTGTGCTGATGGCCCCTGCCTCTGAAACAAACTCTTTGTGGCCCAGGAACTCTGGTGCCACAGCAAGCACAGAAACAGCAAAGTGTGCACCTCAGCTCCAGAGCCAGGCACAGATGTGGCCACGCAGCGCAGCACTGAATGTGCAGGAGCAGCTCAAATTTAGGTATGCTCAAAGAAGAAAATATGTGCCTGCCCTGAAACTCTGTCCTCACCTCACGCTTTGAAACAACTTTTCATCTTTTTCTTGCAGAACTGAGATGTACAGTTGAGTTTTGTTTATTGGCACCAGGTCAAGAGATGCAGAAGAAGTAAAGAAAGCAGGTAATCAGCAAAATTATAACAGTCTGGGGAAAAAGAGGAAGGCTAGTGATAGTCTTCAGTCAGATGCTGAGGTGTGGAAGCTGGGCAGAGCCACGTGCACCACTCACAGCATCATAGCATGCTGCAGGAAATCTCACCGCCCATTTCCTACCTGACATGCATGTAAAGGAAGTCCTGTGAAGCTGTTTCTCCATGGAAATAATTCCTGCACCAACTGGTATTAATAAGGAAGGTTCTGTCCCCTCATTCCTGGTAAGTCCTGCCCTGGGATGGTGGCTTGCACAGCAGAACTGTGCTGTGCTGGAATCCAAACAGAGCATGCTGTTAGTGTAAACCCAGGAGTTCAGAGCAATTTGTGCTGGCTGATTTGATTTTTTTCCCTCTTTGATGTTACAAACAAGGGAAACAGCAAAGCAAGGAAAAAAAAAAAAAAAAAAAAAGGAAAAAAAAAAAACCCACAAAAAAAACCCCCAAACACACAAACAAAAACCCCACCAATGCTGCTACAGAAATGAAGGTCTGAGAATCAACAGTCTCACAACAGTTTGTAAACTCCTCCTAACACTTGAGCCAATTCTGGTACATTACTCGCCCACTTCAATCCTCTATCGCTTCAGCTGGACAGAGAGCTGTCTCTGCCGGGCTCTGCACCTTTCTGCAGGGCAGCTGCCATTCCCTGGAGCGCCGCGGGCTGTGGGATGTTCCAGGCGCTGCAGCGGAGCGTCCGTCGGGCGCTCACCGCCCTCTGCAGGCGCCGCCCGGGCTGAGCGGGGCTTGCTGCAATCCAGCCTTCCCACAGCCCAGCGCCCCTGCGAGGGGCGGGAGGGAGGTGTTGGCTGGTTTTAATAGATCCAGTACGCCTGTGGGTACAAAGGGCCGAGTGCCGATTCCCATCTCCTCCGCTGTTCCTCCCCTCTCGCCATCGAGGTCACCCAACCTGCGGCATTTTGCCTTCAGGCACTTTGCAGCCACGCTGCTGCAGAGAGGAGTGAAACACGTAAAATGACAGAGAACTGTAAGACGCAACTACGATAAAAAGCAGTAAAAGTAACTCCCAGACTAAACTCCTGTTACAGCTTATTTTTTTTCTCAAGCGATGCGCATATGAGAAAAGCAGCAAGCCTTTCTGTACAACTGCACACTCACATTACTTTCCCTTCTCTGGAACAACTTGGAAGTTGTAAAGAGAAGAATACAAAGAGAGATGAATGGTAAGTAGCCCACCACATAATCAAGTGATGAATGTACTGTTCCTGGTGTGCAAAGACCCTCTTTGATCAGGTGGGTATTTAAGGAGAAACTGCTCTGTACAGAGGCTTAACACGAGATCCCAGAGGCAGGAATAGCACATGGCCAGGTTTCCCCAGACACATCCTTCCTCCTGTTTTCCAGCTGGAAATTGTGTCTAGGTGGAATTTAGCAATCTTTTACATTTTCTCCTGACAGGCTGGCTGGATGTGCTGGTTTGCCTGCATGTGGAGGGATTCTGCAGGTAACCTGCATTTGCACTGACCACCTGTGCACGTGCAGCCCAATAACTGATCATATACTTCTGTGTGCAGTATTTAATCAAAATAGAGCAGGTGCCCAGGCTCCAATAAACATTTCATTTCAAGCATTACCCTGGGATTCAGGAGAGCTGTGTTCTGTTACAGAATCACAGCGTGGTGGAGCTTGGCAGGGACCTCTGGAGATTGATTAGTCCAACACTCCTCCTCAAAGCAGGGTCAACAAAAGCAACTTTTTGCCCATGCTCTCCACGACTTCTCTGGGCAGCCTGTTCATTTTTCAGTCAGTGCCACAGTAAAAAAAAGAAAAATATGATGTTTATATGTAATTTCTTGTACTCAGTTTGTGCCCTTTGCCTCTTTTAGTGCACACCACTGAAAAGACTCTGGCTCTGTCTTTTCTTCCCCCATGAGGTGTTTATATGAATTGATAAGATCGCCTCTGCTATACAACCCCAGCTCTCTCACCCTCTGCTCACACACGACAAATGCTCCAAGCTGTGGCCCTCCCAATGTGCCCACACCTCTCTTATACTGGGAAGCCCAGCATGCCAGGTGTGCACACACTCACCCAGCCCAGGGTGCTGTTGGCCTCCTTTGCTGCAAGGTCACTGCTGGCTTATGGTCAATGCACCCACCAGGACCCCCAGCTCTTTTCTAAAAGCTGTTTTCCAGATATTCAGCCCTCAACTTGTGTAGGTGCATGGGGGTTAGTCTCAGCTTCACTTCTGCCTTGACTAGCTGGCCTTGGATTCAGCTCTCTGGGCCTTGCTTGCCACAGTGTTGATACCACTGATCTCTTTTGTAAAGCAATTTCAAACCTTGTTTAACTGATGTAGGTGTTATTTCATTTGCCCTTCATACATAAATACCTTATCATCCTCCTTTAATGTGTGGCTCCTCATACTGGCAACATTCACTTCCATGTGGGCTTTTATAGCAGTCACTGTCCTGCTGCTCATGTGGCTCAGACTGTATTTAATTTATGTTTTCTTTAGGTGCTTATGCACACATTGTTACACTAAATTACAAGTCTAGAGACTGGGACAGAAGACTGAGCACTGTATAATATCCTATGGCCAAGGGCTATAAGGTCCTTTTCAAGACATTATGACATGAAAAATGCCCTTTCATTTTACCACCTTTTTTCCCCTCTCTGACTGCTGTATTCTAGACAAAAAGTGAGGAAGGAGCCCCAGTTTTAATCCCATAGGGATTAAAATGTTCAGGGCAGCGAACATTATCCAGTTCCTTCTGCCTGGAAGTGAACAATTCATATTTGATTAAAACTGAGAGAGTGACAGCTTCAGAAACCTCAAGGTCCTAACACTGCCTGCTTATTCTTGCTGTGTGTTTCCTTGTCCACCTCTGCACTGTGCCAGCCACACAGTCAGATCTTTCCTCTCTGCAGGCCAAGGTTTGTCTTTCACGAAGATCTCTGAGCTCCTTCATGGGTTTTTCTACCCTGTTCAAAGTTATAGTGTCCAAGCCCTTTGAAAATAAACAATGATTTGTATTTTTTCACAACACCTTCAGGTGTGCAAAGAAGCACAATGATCCTCTGCCAAATTTCAAAGCTCAGCTCTAGAGGTGCAGGTTTTCCACAGCTCCTCAGCATCTGTTCCTCTGCTCACACACAGTGGGGAGCAGGCTCGTGCCATGCAGCAGCAAGTCCCTGGAACTACAGGCATTGCTGCTGGCATGTTAACCAGCTGCATAAATCTCCAGGGATTCATGCAAGCCATGTAATCCTCTGGGCTTCAGTTACTCACACCAAGCTGGGCGATGTCCAAAATCCACACAGTGCCCTCCCTGCAACGTGGCTGCTCTCTGGAGCCTGTTTGGTGCCTCTCCCTGCCTGTCCCTTGTCCTCACCTCCAGAGGAGGCCTCCACATCTCATACAAGGACCTTAGAAGAGGGGACAAACCCACCTCCCTTGCACTCACTTGGCACATTAATCCCAGGTGTGAATCCATGGAACTGTGTGTGGAAGGAGGTTTGCTCTCTACCTCCACAAGGGCAGACACACTGCATTTGTGCTTACTTTACAATTACACTTGGAACCACGGAGCAAGAATATAATATAGTTTCTTATGTAACCATATATTTATTTTGGTTACGTGTGGCTTCAAGACAAATCTAAAACGGTGCTGGACCGTGCTGCTGCCCTCAAAAGAAGTTTGTCAGCAGAGTAACAATAATGTTCTGCTCCTGGAAATGATGTGCTGGGCTTTATGGTCAGCTTTTAGGTTTGAATGCTTTTCTCCCCCTTTGATATTTGAGCTCTCCCTCCAAAGCAATTCCTTCGAGGGTGTACACTCTCCAAGCAATGGTCACGGGAGGACAGGGACAAAGCACAAAAGAAAGATGCTGACGGCATCTGAAAGTGATTTGCAGTCTCAGCCACAGGAGCTCAGTGGCATTAACACAGTAATTTATACACTGGGGATGGTTTTTCTGAGGTTCTTCTAGAAACTCCTTTTGGAATTATTAGGAATCCAAACTACATTTGGAACTAACCAACCAGAGGAGTGAGACAGAACAGATAATACGGACTAAGCACCCCAATCCCTGTCTCACAGCCCCAGATCAAGCACATTGCCACCGAGCACACAACTGCAGTAACCAGTCAGAGAGGACCTGGGGCTGGGATACTGAACTAAATCATGAACACAAGCACCATAAGGGATGTTGCATCGTAAGAGGATCATTCTGGGACCTGAAGCATCTACACTCACCACAACCCAGCCTTGCCACAGCAAAGCTGGGTTGTCTTTGAGGAAAAAATGGCATTGGGAGATTATGGGAGCTGTGAACATCAGATGTGCTTAAGGTAAACATAGAAGAAGTGGCTGGCTGTTTTTGCAAAATCTGTAATAAAATAACATAATAAAAGTACATGATAAATAACACAGGGAGCATATTAAACAAACAAACAAAAAAAATACTGAGGTGGGCTACTAAGGCTGCTACTGAGAGAGTAACAGACCTGGCACCCTGCCTCAGATAACTCATCTCTGCTCATCCAGAGGCCTTGCCCTGGGTGGTGGTGCCATGTCTGGCTGCACACAGACATCCCTGGGCACACAGCAATGCCCCTGGTGTCAGTCCTGCTCATACAAAATGCTTGGAGAGCACCAATGCTCTCAAGGGAAGGGAGTGCCTGATTTGTGGAGAGATGAATTTAGTTCTCAGTAGACAAATAAACACCAACAGGCAGAAAAACCAACCAGCTACTCTGGTAGAACCTCTGGCTCTTCCCAGTCCAGACAAGGGACTGGCTTCTATTCAGGCATGTTAGAAGTGGAATATCTGCTCTCAAGTGAGTACCTTCACAGCAGAGAATGCTGCCATTGCACTGAGGTCAGCAGAGGCACTGACTGACACCAGTACAAATGAGGCCAGAGTGTGGCTGCAGAGAATGAATGGAGAAAAATCAGACCCCTTTTCTGCAAGGCATTTATCCACACAGTCACTATTCTGAAGTACCTCAGTCCTGCCCTTCTTCCATCTCATTTTTCCACCTGGTCCTGTAAGCTCCTTGGACAAAAGGGGGTTTCCCCCTCCCCTGCATCCCAAGCAGGTCCCTCACTCTCCTGCCACATGAAGAACTGGCATGAGCAGTGTCACCCTGAGGAGCAGCCAGGGTCCATGAACTGAAGCCTCTCCCTCCTCCTGCTGCCTGCCCAGGCTCTGAAGCCTCTGGGCAGCCAGGCACATCATCCAGAGACTCTCCAGGGTGCTTTCTGGGGGCCATGGGAAGCACAGTGTCAGAAAGAGCTGTCTGAGGAGAGGAGAAACCTCAGCCCAGGGCTGACAGTGACTGATTACTGTAGGTGCTGTGAGAGCTCGCTGCTCCTCACGTTACCCAAATGTCAGGGGGATACAGTGATGTTATTAAAGCACCACAGGAGTGCAAAGACCTGTGTAAACTGAGAGGATAATCACCACATAGGCAGAGCAGAAGCTGTTTGACAGTGCTGAAATTATGTTCTCTGGTAGCCCTCTGATTTGGCACGTGACTTGATACACTAAAAACACCCATATTGTGTTTTTATGTCCATGACAATTGCTTTTCCTGCAGCAGACAATGATTTGTAAAATGACTTTTCTTCTTTCCAAACCACTCAAAATTTTGCAAATTGTTTTCCATGAACTAAAAGTGGTTTAGAAATAACCTTGGCTCAGGGAATGGCTCTGTTATGGGGCTTTTGCTGTCATGACAGCCAGCTGGGAGAAGACAGTTATTTCTAAATTACTCTTTTTTACATTAATATCTCTTTTAGAACTAAACAGCAGCAGAAGCAGTCTTATTTCTGTTGTGTGCTCTGAAATAGGACTGGTTCCTAGGAACCACATCTTATTATCATCCCATCATAGGCATCCCTGGTCATTTCATATGGCAGGATATCCACTGTCTCCACATTCCCAAGCCCTGAGATCACTGTGGGGATACAGGGGCAGCTCCTCTTCCCCTCTGTACTGGGACCTGCCATCAGAAACACAGATCCCACTTTACAGCAGACAGTCTTGTGTGGACAAAACCCTGCAGCCCAGTATCATGGAATGGGTTGGGTTGAACTGGGCCTTAAAGGTGATCTAATTCCAACCTTCCTGACAAGAGCAGAGGAAAGGGAAAACCCAGCTATGCATGGGTTTGAATCTCAGCTTTTCAGTTATGAGCTGAACAGGCTGATGGATTGCACCAAGGAGACTCCCTAGTTACAACTATCTTCATAATAAAAAACTAACTTTCCTACCTTTAAAGGAAACTACTTTCTGAAAAACATTGATTCCAAGTAACAAAAATATCACCTAGACCAAGGTGGCCTTTATCATGACATTAACAGTGGTTCAAAACTACAAGGCCAGGAGTTCTCCTTTCCCAGAGACCCATCAGCAGCTTCCCCATCTGCAAAGTGACCAGCTCAGGCTGTGGCACCCCACAGGATTAGATCCTGCATTTTCAAAGCTCTTGTTCCAGTAGCAAGGACACAAATTTAGTGTCTTCCAAGCACACTGAGGATTGAAGCACTAAGATGTTTCAATCATTTCACTGGGCTCTTCACATTTCAGGAGAGCAAATGTGCAACCTTGAAGATTCCTAGAGAAATTAAAGAAGTGATTTAATGAATCACTTAAAAATTTAAAATATTTATCATTAAAAGAGAAATCCAACATTTATTGAGAGGGCAGCAGAAAGAGGGGAAGGGGAAAGGGAAACAAATGAGGAGATGCACCAACCTGTATTCCAAGTACACACAGTGGAAAATGCAGGTCAGTGCCAGCAGCCTAATAATCCAAATTCTCTTTCTATGCACTGACCTCTTCTGAGTAAAGGAAAGAATTTAAAAGCACATAAATGATAACTGTACACATTCTAGAAGCAAACCTAAAAGTGCTGCCAGGAAAAATCATCCCTCTCCGAACAGAGCCATGAACACATTCCCTTCCCCTTCCACCGGGGCAGCAGAGGTCACACCTCCTCCGGAGGTAGGGGAGAGAGGGAATGTTCCTTTCCTGCCCCACACAGCACAGCAGAAGGACGAGCATCACACCTGAGTGGCAGGGATGGATTTTGGGGTCGGCAGGACTGATGTGCCCTGCTGGGAGCAGCCCCTGAGCACGCTGAGCACCCAGACAGGCTCTGCAGCTTGCTGGGCAGCCCAGGAGTGGAGCCAGGGCTGCACCTCCAGGGGCTCCCAGCAGGTCACCTGCCCCTTCCCCTCCCCAGTGAGCGACAAGAACTGCTTTGGGTACTGCCCTCCAAAGAGCTGCAACCAAGAAAATTGTCCTAAATGCCTCTTTTTGAAAAATTACCAGTTTCATTCCCTTTTCCATGCTCCAGATGGCTGTAATAGCAACAATAATTCACCAAAATACCAGCAGCCAGATCCACCAACAGCATAATTCTCTACAGGGTTTAATTTTCCCTTGTTCTTCATGCAGCTAAATGTTCACACACATCTCTGCATTATAGTTCTCCTTTCATGCTGTTCAATCCCTCCCCTTGGCCCCAGTGAAATGGAAGTCCCACTCATTTTGCACACCCACTTCATACCAGCTCTGTTTAGACACTTTTTCTGGCCAGCTTACACACTGATTGGGTCCAATTTGCACAAAGAGGATTGCAAAATCTGCCCCAAAATTTGCAGTGGAAGATTTTCTTGCCTGCCCCAACTTTGCCTTTGGCCCATCTGCCACAGTTGTTGCAGGGCTGAGGTAGTGTCAGCACTATGAGCAATGAACTAAATGTTCTTTAGAGGGGATGAAAATCCTGAGAAATTCACGAAAATCAATGGAGGCATTCCAGATGAGGGAGATGTATATGGCTCAACAAAAATAATGAAGCAGAAAACCCACACAGATGCAGGAGATGTTGTCCAGACAGTTAAGCTGCCCTGGCTCAGTCTGCCAGGAGAGCACAGCCCGTAACACCCATGCAGAAACCTCCTGCACTGCAGCTCAGCCCTGACACTTCTCCCCCTGTCACTGGCCCCAAGCTGCTCCCTTTGCTGGCTCCTGCTGACTTGCACTGGAGGAAACCTGAACCACGGAAATTACCTTAAAAATGCATTTGGGGCTGTTCAGGAGGGGTACCCTGAGTGCCCCTGTGAGTGACTCCAGAGCAAAACCCTGTCTGGCTTGGAGGGATCACTGTCAGGGCAGGCTTGGGGCAGGAACACTGAGGAGATCCTGCTGGACAAGGGTGAGGGACACACAAGGACACAAACACAGGCTGAAGAATAAACTAACACAATAAGTATGAGGTTTCTTGTATCTCACAATATTATTTTGGTGTTACAGCCCCTCTGTCCTTGGTAGCACTTACTTTGGTGTAAGCAAAATGAAAACGTGGCTCAGGAGGGTTGGAGGACTCTGAGACCAGCTGAAAACAGAGAAAACACTACTTTACTCCACCAGCTTCAACAGCCTTCCATGGGGCACATATCCTGAAAGGGGAAACAAATCACTGTACAGAGACTTCAAATCAACTTACTTCCCAACAGCTGAGATTTTGGGCAACAAACTTGGCTGGAGCTGAACTAACCTCTGTTAGGCTGGGATCCTGCCCTCTAAGTTCCTGAACAGAGTGCTAGACCCACCTGTGCTGGGTGTGGCAGGGAAGGTGGCAGGGGGACAGAGGCTGAAATCAAGCCAATAGCTCCAAATGGAAAACAGATTTGGCTGCAGCTGCAAAAGTGAGGGTGCACAAAGGAGGGCGTTTAACCATCAGCCCTCTTGGACAAGAGCACCTGGACTAGAGAGGTGAGCTGGGCTCTCACACCTCCTCTGGGAACAAACATCTGCATTTAATGTACACACTCTGCTCACATCTGAGAACATTAATTCAGCACAATGAAAACAAGAAAAATCCCCATCTGTGTGCTGATGAAACCAGGCCCTTTGGCTACTTCAGGGACTTTACTAGGTGTGTATGAATAAACATGGGAGACTTCACTGCAGCAGTTTAACAGAGTGCTAGAATCCCTTCTGAAATCTTTATGGGGTGAAAATTAGTAAGCAACCTCTGCAAAACAAACTGACGTTTTTCAATTTATGAGGCTTCCCATGTCACAATGTCAATTACTTTACATAAAGATTTTAGTTTAAAAACTGCCTCTCTGAGCTATGCTGAGATGAGAAGGCTGCTGAGATCCTGGGCTGACATCCCAGGAACCTCAGTAGAGTGCCTGGTACTCACAGTCAAATTTTCTAATAAGGTGGTGCACATTTTCAAAATGTCACTGCATAAGAGGCCATTGGTGGAGTTATTTTAAGGCAGTGGTTCAGGAAGGCACTTCTTGTGCCTGTTCCTGAATTGACAGACATGCCTGCCTTGAACTTGCTTAAGACCCTGCTGTGAAGAGAGATTTTAATGGCAAAGACAGCTCCAGGATCACTTACTGGAAGAGATTTTTATCACTTGATTTTTCTTCTCTTTGTACTGGTGTCAATTAGGGGGAAAAGAAAAAAATTCTGAAATTCAAGGAGTTAGCCCTGGATAAAAGCAGACTGAAGCCTGAACGAGATATATAAAGCAGCTTCTGCCTTACAGCAGTGGTATTTTCCATGGATAATCTGCACTAGAATAGATGGAAACAACCATTTTCTGTCTCCCTTTCCAACATCACATCCTCAGGGACACCTCTCAGGCAGATCTATTAAAAGTGCAGCCAGCCAGGTTTTGGGGTATCATAATCAGTGTTTATAGTGCCAGGCAGTGATCTGAAAGGCATGTCCAAAGAATCTCTTCTGATCCTTACTCTGAAAAGCACATACCTTCATCCCACCATCCCTCATGTCCTCTCTCTGGGAATCTGACTCATTTCCCTGCTTTTGTCTTTATCTCTCCTCCCTGAACATTATTAAAGTTAGACCAAATGCTCATTAAGTTTTTGCTGTGGCAATTAATTTCCTTTTCCCTTCTAGAACTGGGCAAGGTCCTTCAACCACTGCTGGTAAGTCTTTCACAAAGATGCTCATGAAGGTCAAAATATTTATGTTCCCTAAGGGCAAGGTAGAAAATCCAGGGAGCAGCCTTGAGATATCTGCTGTTGTTCCTTAATTTCCACATTGGAAATAATTTTATTTCTCCAAAAAAAAAAAAGCTGAAGAGGTTAAACTGACTCAGCAAAGGAGCCATTGCTCTGGAGCAGATTTCACAAAGGATTGGAGAACAGGAGGCTTGGGAGTCCCCAGTTTCATTGCAGAGGTGATGGGTTTGTAACCTTACAGTTCCTTCTCCCCCATTCAGGTGTTCCTACATCTGCCTGACAATCCCACACAAGGAAGCCAAGTGCCACAGAAGCCACTAGGACACTTCCATGAAGAACTGACTGGAAAAGGGAATTTCTGATCTGTGGGAAGTTCCAAGATTCTGAATTTTGCTTTTCTTCCACATACAAATGAGAGGCCAAAATTCCATGGTCTGTGTGGAATGGATCTCCTGGAGAGGAACAGGGGGGAGGAATTGAGAAAATTAAGAAACTTTCTTTTGAAGGAAAAAAATAGAATCCTGTTGGTACTGTTTTGGTGAACTTGTCCCATTTTTAACTTCCATAGGTACCAAATCAGACCCCAGAGAAGACTCTCAAGGATTGCAGCTCACAGGGAATCTGGGAGAGATGCAGGAAAAACAAACAAACAACTAATGAAGCCCTCTGATAAAGAAGTTATTTTCAAATTGGTTATAAATTTCAAACAATTCACATAAATTCAATATTTGCAGACATCTGTACAACTCCTCAAAGAGTCCAGCAAAGAATTTAAGTATAGTTTTCAATTTCAAAATATGTGTCTCCACTGAAAAGATTTACTCAAGCATGTACAGCTGAAGGTTCATTTAACTTTGTTATGGACTAGTTCCTATTTATTCTTAACGCAGGAACATTATTTTACATTTGATACAGCACCCTCTTGATTTCTAAGCATGTTTCACTCTCAATTTCAGTCAGCTCTGGGTCTGCTATTTAATTTTTTAACCAAAATCTATTGGCCTTTAGTATCTCAAGTCATCTCTTTAAAGTTACATAAATAAAAGGTACTTATCTTTCCTTGAAACAGAACATCTGCAGTTTTGCTTAATCATTGCTGTCAAGAATCTTTTACATGACTCATGAATTTACACTGCCTTTAACTTTCCTCATGAAATTTTGGGATGCTCATGGGCATAGCAATATGCATGTTGCTGACAGCCCTGACTCCCACCTTCCGCTTTTTTATCATATGAAGTGGCTAAAGCTGCTCAAAGAAACCTCTTGGCATTTTTAAGTTGAAAATCAAGCTCTGTGCAATGATCTAGAAAAGATAGACAATAGTTAGAAGACAGTTTGCTACCAATAATTAAGTATTCCAAAGTACCAAGGAGTGATTATGGAAAATTTTAGGTGAAGGTGACAAGATGGTTTGTTCGGCCCAGAAAATGCACAGATGACACTGAGTGTCCATAAATGTGAAGTGATGCACGCAGGAAGAAACAATCCTAAATACTTCTACTTTGTCTGCATAGCAAAGGGCTTTGAACAGACTGTTCCTGATCCAAAATGAGGACCAAGAGGGGGTTTGGCAGAGGCTGGCTCTCAGAATGATTGGTTCCAATGTAACAGCTTGGGATCTTGAATTGAAAATGACAGGAAATACGCTTAAAAACCAGAAAGGACCTCTTTTCAACCAGAGTGAATCTTAACAGTGGAACTCCTCACCAAATTACATTCTAGATGCCAAAAGCTTACACAGATTCAAAAACAAAGTCACCAAAGGAAAATCCCTCAAGGACTATTAAGCACAAAATATTGTGTCTGGTTCTGAAATCCCTCAGCCACAAGTTGTTGGAGGCTGGAAGAATATTTGAAGGAAGTGTCATATATGCCTGCAGGATTGGCCACTGTCAGAGTGAGTACTCTGAGTGAGACAGACTCCTGGGCTGACCTGGTATGACTGTTCTGGCATTTTTATATCACATTTTCCTGTTGCCTTGTTCTCAGAAACCTAAAAAAAATTAAATCACTGAAATGATAATTTACATTCACACACCCCCCATATTTTGTTCAATAGACAGAGCTGGCATGGAAAATTTCAACACAAAGGCTTAAAATTTAGTAAATTCATTAGCAACCAAAGAAAGGGAAAAGCTATTTTTTTATAAGTTAAATAAGAGACAAATCTATTAGCCCTACCTTTAATTAAAAAAAAAATTGGAGTTCAGATGGATAGCACATATCTACAATTCAGCAATCATATAACTGCTCATGAAGTGAGCTGAAGAAATTCAGAGAAAATCTTAAAATTTAAAGAAACTCAAATATATCAACACATGAAAATACATACATATTATACATCCAGACATAGCGTGGTGACATTTGCAATGTTTCCCACAGTCTAAAAGACTCTGGTGGTTTTATGCATATCCTTTGCAGTTAAACTACAGAATCCTAGTAAACCTAATAATATTCCTCAGTTTGGTTGGAATTTCTTGTGTCACATATACATGCAACCTCTTTGTTTGAGAGGCCAACGTCAATTAAATTTAACTGCTTCCCCTGTGGACTTAAATCACAGCTGGATCCTAAATTAATGTATTTCTATATATAGTCTCTTTATAAGTCATTCTTCTTCAGCAGCTGCACCTTTTCCATGTAGTTTAGAATAGAAGCTGCCCTTGTTCTCTAGCAGAACCTCTACCATGAAAGCACCAGAAGAAAGTCATTACATTTAGCAGGCACCTCCCTTGTATAATGGTGTATAAATGTCTTGGTGCCAGTCCTGTGCCTGGCATACAGGGAAAGGTTAAATGCATTAAACATCTGCAGCCCAGCTAAACTCCAGTGAAATGCTACAGGACACAGAGAAGCACAGGAGAAATGGAAACAGTAATGATGGAAGGGCATTGTTTAGGATAATTTGTAGTCATAGAATGAAGCTTTAAAATAAGTGCAGGGAAAATTATGCTGGAAATATTTCCTAATGGGGAGACCTCATAGGCTGTGGAGTAATCACCCAAGGGAGAGGAAGGAAGTCCTTTTGACTGAGTCATTTCTTTCTGGACTGAGTGAAGCAGGGAAAAAATGTGCTGGCAGACAGAAAGACTATCAGCTCTACTGCTCAGAAGCCTAAGACATTCCTATTCTCAACAGTAGCTGTTTTATTCAGAACAAAACCAAGCTCATAAAAACTTTTTAAATTGTGCATGAAGGGATGAGTTACTTCTGTAATCTCTCCCTTCTCTTTCTTAAATTTAATTTATTTACATACATTTATGGCTCCTTCTTAAACTGCATTTCCTGAATGGAGGTTTCTAGGGCTGCAGTCATGCATTGCCTTTGTCCATCTGATGCTGTGTGACAAGAACAGATGCAGCTTTATCAGGAACTTGTCCTGATCAGGCTCTGGCCAAGCATGACTAGTTTAATGTGACAGATTATAGAATGAGAGTGAGGAGGGAGGAATAACAAGTGCCAGGGAAAGATTAGATTCTCCACACATTTCTGCATTTATTGACCTTTTCTTCTTCAATATACCATTAGTTACCCAGATTTACAGCTCGAGATGGCAGCTGAGCTGTCAGGTGCACTGACTGCTTAGGTCATTGGTGATGTTATGAACTCTACTGGAAACTGATTTCATTAAACAAAACTATGTGGCTTGGCATTTGATACTGCAAATACCTGACATTTCTAATTGCTCCTCATACAATTCCATTGTAATTAGTGATGTCTTTTTAGTAACTTTTTAGGGACTTAAAAATTGCATGTGGGGTACCAACAGCTGGTATACAGCATGCCTCCCTGATGAACAGTCCGTGTGTGTGAGTGTAGTCTGGCATCACTGTGCATAAATCTGTAGACCAATCTGCAGAGAAGCAGTATTTTATACTGAAGTTTCTTGAAGGCTTACTTGGATGGTTTTCTTTCAGCACCCTCTACATCAAATATTCTGTCATAAATTGGACTTGAGTTGCAATTTACTCATGAGTAAAATACCACCTCTGAGACTTAATCCAGAGAGAAAGTAAAGAACCTAGCTAATGCTGGCCAGCAGAAAGAGTTCAACCTGCAGGACACCAGTCTGGAGTGATGCTTTAGTCTACTACAGTGCCAGCAGGATTTCTTAACCTTTACACCCACATTTCTGAAGGGAAAATCTATACTTTGCTGAAAGCACATGCAGGTCTGTATCTTTATTCTGCGGTCTGAGCCCAGGCTGTTACTGTGCATTCACTTTGCTCACTGCTGTCAGGATGACCACAGTCACTCACTCCCTGACCCCAGCAGGGGGAAAGAAAATTCCAAGGGTAAAAGTAAAAAATTGGTGAGCTACAATCAATTTCATAATTGAAATAGGATAATAAATAAATTTTAGTGAAAAGGAAATGGACAAAATGAGAGAAATAACCCTCAGGAAGGACAAGTGATACAAATGAAAACAATTGCTTACCATCAACAGGCAGATGCCCAGCCAGTCCCTGAGCAGCCTTGCCTGACCCTGACCTTCTCTCCAGCCTCTTGCTGAGCATGACGTCAGATGGTCTGGAATATCCCTTGGGTCAGTTGGGTCACCTGTCCCAGCTGTGTCCCCTCCCAGCTTTCTGGGCACTCCCAGTCCCATCACTGCTGGGGTGAGGTGAGACAGAAAAGGCCTTGGCTCTGTGTAAGTGCTGCTCAGCAACAGGGTTCTAAAACATCCCTGGAATTTTCAGAACTTCCCATCACAGATCAAAAACACAGCTCCACCCCAGCTACTGTGAAGTAAATTAACAATACTTTAGTCAAAACCAGCTCAATTACATAAATTGGAGCAATGTAGTTCCAGTGATACACAAAATCCCCACCACTGGATCTGGGTAAGAGTTTGATCACAGTTCAGCTGTAGCATGTTGGAACTACCCACACATTCATTTTGTTAGAAGAGTTTCAGGCTACAGCACATCTACAAAACCCCCCTTGCCTCTCCTCAAACTTGGTAATGCTTTTCAAAGGCAAGCATTTGGAGGAAGAGGGATCCTCTGCACCAGCCCACTTGCCCCTGGAAGGGATGCTTGGTTGGTGTTTTTTAGACTTTAGCTAGGATGCAAGTGTCATTTGCTATCTTCAAAGAGTTAAATGCAAGAGCAGCCCATAGCCCTGCACTCAGATCTGTTTAGTCTCTGCATCTGTGCTCTGTGGCTGTCATGTTTCAGCACCACGAGAGGAGCTGAGTCTGAGCTCTGGGATTCCTGCAGCTGATGACAGTTCCATGCAGCTCATTTTCCTCACGCCACATGACCTGGCTGGCTTTGGCACATCCTGTCTAAGTGCTGCTGGGTGAAGAGGAAATATTTGCCTTGAGCCTGAGCACTAAACACCTCCTCTGTGGTTAGGAGAGATGCGCTTTCTCCACGGTGGGGTGGTGATTAGACTGAACCGTTACCTCCATTTTCCACCTTTGCAGCACTAATTGCTTTCCCTTGTGCCCCTCGATGGACAAACGAGCTAAGGAAATACTCTGGGAAGATCTAGGACTTTTGAACACTGTGTAACCTGAGCACACTGGCTTTTGGAAAAGGGGCTGGCTCAGCAGATGGGCGAGTGGGGGACGTTTGCTATTCCACCCTTAGCAGAGAAATTAATGGCTCCAACTGTGTCCCTTCTTTGCTGTGTATTCAGCTGGCAACCCCTAACCCATGGCCACTGTGTGGGGTCAACATCCAGTTCTGGGCTGGTTTGTGCCCTAGTATTTCACACCCATGCTTCTGTGCCTCACAGGAATATTCCTTGCAAGGCAGAACAGGTCCCTCTGCCTCTGCTAAAGGACAAGGACTTGGATGGACAGCATAAATTTTATTTCTTCTGCAGAAAGCTGGAGGTTACAAGCCAATTTTGCCTGCATGAGAGATGCAGAAGAGCAAGATGCCAATGAGAAGCTAAGCCACCCACTGTGGTCTCAAAACAGGTCACAGCCTTACCACGTCAAAAGACTGCAAAACTGAGGAGAGTTGTATTTCTGGTACTGAGCAGACACAGAGACATCTTTTTTCTTTGCTGCTTTTTTCAGGGTGCCCTTAACATGCTTCCTCACATCTGGATTTCATGGGGCATATTCTTAGAGATGTCGCTTATGTAAATCTATTTACTTTTTTTTAAAACCTGAGGGCTAAGCAAGGAATCACATTTACTCTCCCAGTTTCCATCCAGATTCACACCAAAAATAGGCTGATGCACAAAGCAGCCTGCACTGCTCCATACACTCACTCTGGGGAACTGCAGGAACGAGGCTGGTGTGAATCCTCTCTTCCTTGGTGGAGAGTCAAGCCTCATCTCCTGGATCAGAGCCTGTCTTCTGGTTGTGCAACTGTACCACGAGATCTTGTCTGACAAGCAGGGTTCTGGGACAATATAACAATTGCAGTACAACAATAAATATATGTTAAATATATACAATTAGGTATAAGATTATTAAAAAAAAGGAAAGAGAGCTAATCATCTCGTAAGGCTTCCTATACCTTATTGCTTGGTCATTCATCCTGAACTGATGAAATAGATATTCCTAACTGAGACATAAAGATAATAGTAGATGCAGTACCATGGCCACTTTCATCATATGCAGAAAGGAACAAAACCAATGTAGAAGAGGGCTGAAAATCAGATTCAACAGCTATTTCTAAAGAGGTCAGAGATATTTTCAGGACTGCTGTCATTGCTATTAGTATTTTCTGATGTCCATATTTCAGTACTCCCAGCAGCTTTAGCCAGGGAACAGGGTTGCACTGAACAAAGTCTGCACACACCTCTCAAAGCAAGATAGTCCCTGGACATGAACCTTATTCTCTCAACAAAGTATTTATTGAAGCTAAGTGCTTCCTCACTTCACCTGCCAAAAGAGACAAATAAGCACACCAACCATCACAGAGTCAGGAAAACTACAAGAAAAAAGGTTTAAATATATATATGATAGCACAGGCCTGGAAAAGGAAGCAATTTCACAAGGGAAAGAAGAATCATAGAGCAGATACGGGATCTAGCAGTATAACAGATTTGTCACATAAATGCAGTGTGTTTCAAAGGACCCCCAATTTAATACTTTAGAAAAGAGCAATATCCTCTTCATGGCTCACTGGTACTCCCAGAGGAATTTTGGAAAACATTCTAGTAAGACATGCTTTGGCTGATAATATCATTGGTTTGCTGGGATTTGATTTGATGTTTTCATTCTTTTTTTCTTTT
The DNA here is from genome assembly GCA_013397195.1 of Hylia prasina. NCBI lineage: Eukaryota > Metazoa > Chordata > Aves > Passeriformes > Sylviidae > Hylia > Hylia prasina. Next base: position 1,327,690 of record VYXD01011413.1, on the reverse strand, counting down.
TGGTTTCTTCTTGTTTTGACTTGTGAGAATGAACACTTGTCTCAAAAACAGGATCTTGGTTACTGAGGAATCTGTTTATTTCAGGCCCTTTTTCCTAACTTGGTATCAGTTGGAACCACACACTGCTCTCACTATTTTAGGGGTCTAATTTTAGGCCCTGGTTTTTGAGATGTTGGCCAGAGGCCCCACTTGGTATCTACACAGAAAAAGTATATTGGAAAATTTTCCTTTTATGTCTGGTGCAGATCCAAAGATCTGAAGACATATGGATTTCTTTCCATTGAGCTCCATAGCTCCAGGTCTGGCCTCCTGCTTGTGACACCAGTTAGTCTGAGCATCTGTGAAGGGCCTGAAATGGATGTGTGGATCCACCTCACTTCAGGCATTTGCTAAGTGAAGAGCTGCCTCTGGTAGCTACAGTAAATCTAGTGTCCATGGCCACACAAACAGGCAGAATTTCTTTGTGAAAAGGGTTGTTAAACACTGCAGTGGGCTGCCCAGGGAGGTAGTGGAGTCACCATTCCTGGAGGTGTTGAAGAAATGACTGGACATGGCACTCAGTGCTATGGTTTAGTTGCCATGGTGGTGTCTGATCCAAGGTTGGACTCCATGGTCTCAGAGGTCTGTTCCAGCCTAAATGGCTCTGTAAAGGCAATTCCATTGCCACCAGGAGCCAGCGGCCCAGCACCTTCACAATGCAAAGAGCCAGAACAACACAAAGAAAAGGGAAGAGCCTGATTCTAATCTTCTCCTGGCAGACTTGTCATGAAATCCATGCCAGTTCTCTGTGCATCCTGATTTAGCTCATACCATCACTGGTACAAGTGTAGGGAGAAATCTCCAATGGATGAGCTTTGCAAAGGCTCTGCTCTTTGACAAGGAGAACAAAAGTTTCCCGTAATAAGCAGACACCATCTTATCTGTCAATGCCAAGTCTTAATCTCAGGAAAAAAGATAACAGGGCTGACTTCTCATCCAAAAAACCTCCCCTGTGTCACCAAGGCACTGATATTCTGCTGGAACTTCTCTCCTGTTTCTCCCTCCAGGCTGAGTCTCAAGCTGCACAGCAGCACAGGTCAGCCCCTGGATGTGGCAGTGCTGTCTCCTCTCCCCACACCCACCTGGCACATCCCAAGACTGAATTCAGGTCTCTGGGGGCAGGTCATGGGTCCCTCAGGGCTTTCCCCATGCACGAGCAGCACTCACTGCACAGGTGTGGGCTTGCTTTGTATTTGCCACGCAAAAGCTGAGAGCTGCTGGAAAACAGAATTGCCTCCTCACTCAGGGGCTTGCACATGATGAAAGTGGGGTTGCAGAAATAAAAGGCACCTTTTGAGTGCAACTGTGTTTTAAACGACTTTAACTGCTGCTATTTTCCTGGCTTTGTTCACAACCATCTTATTTCATATTTCGTCTGTCAGGTGGATCACATACCACATCTACTTTTTTCCCTCCCCAAACAAGATGCATGTGGACCACTGATAGCTAACAAGTGCTGGGGAGCAAAACACTGAAGGACCCTCTTGTAACCAGAGGAAAAGAGATGGTAGAGAGGATTATTTGCACAGAACTCAGCTTGGGTTTTCAAACCAGCATTTATAGGTTTGGAAAGGGCCAAGAACAAAAACTTTAAAATAGTTATTAGGGGTTTTATGGAAACTGGATGAATGGATGGTTTAAATGGGAAGCCAAATAAATATAAAAAAAATAAATAAAATAAAATCTAAACCTGGCAGGAGATCTGAGGATCTTGAAAAATAAAGAAAAGAAAAGAAAAAGGAAAACAATGCTTTTGAAGTGACACAAAGCCTCTGGAGTCCAGAAAAAAATGCTTCTATCTCAGTAACAGAGATGCTGTGCTTGAATCAAGGAACAACAATTTCTAAATTACTGCCTTATTAACACAAACTCTGCTGTCCTGTGCATTGCCCTCTAACCACAGCAATACACTCAGCTAAACCATTCACTAAGCACAAAGATGGCATCTGAGAGAGAAGCTGAAATCAGCCAACAATAACACCAAGTTATACCATTGAGTGGCTTGTTCCACTTTGCTTTCTCTAGGAAGCCCTGCCTGTGGATTTCAGTCCTCAGATGGTCACAGTGGTGTCTGTGCTAACCACAGCCACAGCCCTGCAGTGGTGACCTCGTCTCACTTGGAGCTGTGGCTGCAGAGCCTCTCAAAACCAACCTACAATCTGTGGGGGAAATGGAAACCTCGTTCCTCTCATCCTTTTCTAGAAAATCAGACACTTACTCCAAATAGTGACTGCAGCTTTTTTGTACCTGAACATCTGCAGTATAAATGATGCCACGGTTTTTTTGTAGACACAAGTGTAAGGAATAACAAATTCATGGCAGAGATGACAATGCTTATGATGCAGACAGGTTTTATGCCAACAAAATTAGACCTCCGGTGGAGTTTCAAAAGCCTTTTACAAACCTGTAGTAGGTGTAAAGTGAGTTTTGTTGTTCTAATTAAATTAGTAAATAGGTGAGATATCCTCAGCCTGTTATGCACTGATAAATAGGGAAAACTGAGGCTGGAAGCAGTGAAGAAATCAACCAAACAGTGGAACACCAGGAATCAACCCAAAACTTCTGACTCATGTGTTTGTGCTCATTTGGCAAACACTCCTTTCATGTAAGCCAATTCCTGGTTCTGATCTCATTGAAGCCAATGGTAAAACTTCCATAATGTGAACAGAGCAAAGATTTGAAATTTCAGTCTGTCATCTGCACTTTATAGGTTTGTGCCTTTATAGATGGGGCAGATATTTCATTCTGCTCTGTGGTTCAGCCAGCTGGATGGTGCTATGTATATTTAGGGCACAATGAGAAAATAAATAGCAATTAGAACACCAAAAAAAAAAAAAAAGTCAAACTCTTTCTTCCATATGGAAGATTTTAGTATTTTTAACAGTAAAATTTCTCTTCCACATTTATGGCAGTTCCACAGAGAGAACAGTTGCCTGTACCCATTAGCAGCAGCAGCAGAGGCTGAACTGGTTCTCCCAGAGGTCTGTACCATGGAAGAGACAGCACTGCACCCAGTTACCCCCTCTGTCATCTTCTGGCTTTGCTTTGGATTTTGACAGCAATTAATGCCTTAAGACTGTTTTAAACTATCAGCAGGTGACTACTTTAGATGATATCATCGGGGGGGGAAAAAAAAAAGGCAACAAGAAAGTTTGAAAGCTCATAAAAGCACAAGATGAAAGAAGAGGAGACCTGGTCCCATCTACACATCACCTGTAATGGAGGAAAAAAAGGGAAACCCTGTATTTCATAGAGCTCACCTCTTCTCCAAGGCCCTCATTCTGTCAGTGCAGAAACACTGATGGGTCAGTCAGGGATTAGCTGCTGAAGGCTCTACACCTTCCCAAAGAAAACTCAGCTATTTCATTCCAGCATACACATTGGTGAACACCACCACCACTTTGGAATCCCAAAGTGAGGGCAAATCCAGGGTAACTGCCTGCCCCAGCCACTCTGGAATAGTAATAAAAAAACCCCCAACATGTCAGGGGCAAAACTGCTTTGTCTATAAAGGATGCCAGCAGGACAGGAAGGGGAATGGATCCCTACTGCAGCTGAGACTGTCCCGGATAGAGCAGATGAATGATCCTGTTGAACATGCTGTCTCCTCCTTCCAGAGGTGAGGCTGCAGTCAGCACAGTGCTGGGTCTGCTCCACAGGTTATGTACAGACAGAACCCTCCCCATCACCTTTCTGCTCCTGTACACATTTGGGGGAGCCACAAGCAACTTCACCTGGATCAAGCTGACTGTGTCACCATGCCATGAGTATAGTACACATTTTACTCGCCCCTGCAAAGGAACCAAAGCCCTGTAGCTCAGTAGGGTGGGGCTGGCACAAAACAAGGCAGGAGACTTGTCACCTTAAAAGTTCTTCCAAAAAAGTGCCTTATCCTCCCAATTCCCAGATCCTCGGAGTGAGAACAGGTGGGAACACCTTCCCTCTCCCCCCAGGGAGAAATTTTCAGCCACTGAACAGCTCAGGCTTCAGCAAAGCAGGGTGTACATGTGCAAACACACTCACACAACACTAACCTCCAAATACTCTCAAACCCCCATGACATCAATATTTTCTTTAATGATTGTATTGTTAAACCCTTGATTTTTTTTGTGGTGGAGGCCAGAGAACCATTGGAGACCTTGGGGGGTGGAGGGGTGCCAAAGACAATTGTGGCCTGGGCATATTTGCCAGCTGGACTATGCAATTTATTTTTCATTCTCAATTTTCTTTTCCCCTGTTCTCCTTTCAGATCCTGCATTCTGGCTTGCTGGGGTCTGCAAATGCCCTGATCTAGAAACTGCAAACCCAGACTGCACTGCTGCATCAGTCCCTGCAACTGAGAGCCAATGCAGCAGTGAGCAGCAATCTGAGACACCAGGAATCCTGCCTTTAACAGCCTGCACTCACTAGCTACAATTCTCATTGAACCTCAAAGGCCCAGGTTTGTTCCTGTTTGCACCTTTTCAGCTTTAACAGCTACTCCTGATTTATATGAGGAATACAGTTTTGAATCAGGGATTAATTTCCTGTTCTAAAGGAAGAAAAAGAAAAGAAAAACCACAGTTTGGATACAGCTCTCTTGCAGGCTGAAATTCTGTTCTGCATTTTTTCCTTCCCTGCTGCAGCCTCCTCTGCTCCTTCTGCCTATTTTCAGATGAACTGCTGAGATGCTGAAATTCAAACTACACAAATGTGCATCGTATCCATCACTCACAAAGACTGTGTTGGTACAATATTGTCCTACCCACCCTTCCTACATCAAAGTAAAATCCTCTGGGTGCCTGACACAGTGAAGATGATGGTGCAAGTACAACAGGAATTCTGCACAGAAGAGGGTAAGTGCTGCAGCAGCTGGTTCTGGAGGCTGCTGCCCACCATGGAGATGTGCAACGCTACCTTGAAGTCAATCCCCAGCTGGTGTGCCAGCACAAAGGACCACGACCCATCCTTTGGAAAAGACACAGGGTGTGAGGTGAAAGATGTTGATCTGCTCCAGCTGGCAAAGAGGCAGTGCTCTCTACCAGCTGCACACAGAAAGGAGAGCTGGGAGAGTATTTTGGATCTCACAGACCCCCAACCATGGGGAAGGGCTGAGAACAAAGCCCTTTCATGTAATAATCTCGAGGCATTGTCAGCAGCAGAGGTCTGAGGGGAATGGCTAAAGCAGGAGGACGTTACAGATCCTAATAAGCAGCAATCACATAATTGTTTGGGACAAACCAGGGCTGAAGATGAGCTCCTCCACAGAATCTCATCAACATGAGCTACCTTGCCAGGGACTGAGGGGACACACACTGCCTTCATGCTCACAAGACATGAGATAGCATAGGTGGAGAGCCTGAAGATTCCCATTTCCTGCAATTCTTGCAAAAGACTCTCTGTGGCCACTTTGTAATCAGTTAGGTGCCATCTCCTTTCTGAACTTTTTCCAGTCAGCTCCTGCAGCACCCCAAGCAAAACAGATCCACCTTTTGGATAAGAGAAAACTTGTCCTATGCACCAGTTTTATCTTTAGTAACCTGAGCCAGCAAGATACCTAAACACCAAGTGGGTTTCACAATCTTGTGTTAAGAGAGCAGGAAGGGGAAGCCTTACTGGAAGGCAAAGCCCAGATGTACATTGCATGGCACAGCATGGACATCCTTCCTCCACCCCCTGCTGTCCTCAACAACTTTCCAGGACTTCATCCACTAACAGGACAGAGTATGCAAAACACTTGGAACCCACAGTCTTATTTGGAGACTTTGCCTTATTCCTCACACAAATTAAACTGTTCTTCTGTGAGCGCTACCAGCAGTTTCACAGCACTTGGGTCACTCCTTTCAGAAAGAGGATAATACTCCCTCATCTGGATATGCCACAAACATGGAACAAGGATCAGCTTACATGAACAAAAGCAGAAGCACACTACAGCTGTGCTTGTCCAAATTACCTGGCAAAAAACAAGTATATTGGGAAAGAACAGATAGATGAGGACAAAATAGAGGAGTTATTTCCCCACAAAATGCATTCTTAATAAATAACTTGACTCACTTTGCTAAGAATAATTTGACTGGAACGTTGGACTTAAACTGTTTAATACTTTTATTTTCCACTTGCTCTTCATGCACAGATTCTGTGACAATTTAACTTGTTTTTACTGGATTGGGGGATCAGAATTAAACCCCAACATTGCACTATGGAGCAGCAAAACTACCACTGTTCCTCTTTGTGTGCCTCCTCTCTGTTTTAGGCTTCTTCACTGGTATGCAACATACTTATATATACAAACAGAAATCCTAAAATTCAACTGCAGGGTGAGATATAAAGTGCCCTACATGGCTGATTAGGACATAAACAACCACAGGAAAAGTTGCTTCCCAACCTCCTAGCACTCAGCAGCAGAAGTAAATTCAAGGAGACACTTCCTTCCCCTCACCTCATCCCCTCATTGTTCCTTTTCCTCCAACCTATACAGCTTCCACATACACAGTTTCACTTGGAGAAGTTTTTAGCCCATCCATCTGGGTCACATATCTGTGGGTGACGCCAGTACAAGTTAAATACTTCAAAGACTCGTGGGGGTTTGCCCTGCATTCCTGTCCAGAGCAAAGCTCCTGATGGCATGCAGGCTCCATCAGCAGCATACCCCCTACAGACTGCCCAGGCATAGAAAGCAGATTCCCTTCCCATCTTCTGGGGCTTTTTCTTTTCCTCACAAGATCTGTTGTCAGAGGAAGGGAGCGCAGAGCTTCTTTCCTTCCACCAGTGGATTGGTTTCACTTTGCTACATTAATGGGAATTGCAGCTGCACTACAACCCAAATGTTAATTTCTTCAAACAGCAGAAAAGGCTACATGCACTTGGGAAGAAAAAATATCCATCCATTCATGCAATCTTAGCTTTCAAGGGGAAATGTGCAGTGGAAAAAGAGGGAATGATAGGGGAAATTAAATTAAAATTCAGGAAAAAGAATATTAGTAACAGAAAGGAACTTTTACCTGTGGTGCTTGCCAAAATGCTTTCATGATGCTCAGTGAGAACACACAGGTGTACAGGAAGCCCAGCAGACTATCCAAATCTGATGCTGAGGTTCCAGGGAAGTTGTCCTGCAGCTGAAGCCTTAGAGAACTCAGCAGCTCAGTCCAGCTCTGGTCTGGGTGCCTCTCTTGTCCCTTGTTCCCCTGGGCTGCCCCTGGGGCATTCCTGCAGTATCTCCTGGCTCTCCTGCCAAATGTTCTGTTCCAGCCTCAAAGGCCCCGCGGGTGGAGGGGGCTGCAGGGCAGCACTCGCTGCAGAGGCTGCTCTGGTGAGAGTTTCCCAGGCACTTTGTGACAAACAACATGGGAGCCTGTCTGCTCTTACACTCCAAGCTTGCTCAGACCTACAGAAATGCCCAAACACTGCCAGCCTGCACTCAAATAATTTCCAGAGCCTTACTGCTGTGTGCTGCAGCTCCATTTCCAGATATTTCACCAGTTCCTTGTACAGCAGCATGAAAACATCCTTATGTCCACAGGACACCTGCCTAATATACCTGGATTGTACTTACACTGGCAGAGAGCAACCAATGTTTGAACACCCAAGGCTGCACCAAAGGTGTTTCAGTTCATATAAAAATCCAGAGAATTTGCTGAAACACCAACCACACAAAAATATTGTATAAAATTTTTTTCCCATCCTTTTCCACTCCTTCCCATAAGTTTGCTGGAGTGGCAACGTTTCTGATACAGACATCAGCCCTTGGAATAAAACTTGGCAAGTTCAACATCCCTCATTTCATGCAGCACAGCGCTGCATGACATTAACAGCTTCCAGCCATACCATTGACAAGAGGAAAATAACTCCTTCTGTTAGCAGTGACCTTCCAAGATAGTATGCTAACAGCCTTTCTTTATTTCATTGATTTTCCCAAATCATCATGACAATTTCTGGTAATAGGTTCATTACTCTCACAACGAGGAGATGATTAATATATCCACCAAGGAAAGAGCAGGAGGAGCTACAAGGAACATGAGAACACAAAGAGGGTGTGCTGTGAATGACAGATCAGCTTGGGTCACAGGTGGTGCTGCCCAGTGTTGTTGCCCCTCTGTGATGTTATAAGCTGGGGTGCAATCAGGCTCACTCCCATCTGACCTAAGTGACCATTCCCCAGTCTGATCATGGACCTTGCCCAGTTCTGGGCACAGAATCTGTTCTTGAAGACCTCACAGTGTTACCCCTTAGCTGCACACAGTTCAGCTCACCACTTTGGGTGTTAACTTTCACCCAGGCAAGCCCAGCTCCTGTCACTGCCCACACTCACCTCTGCTGGCCAGACTCTCCCAGCCACCACTCATCCACATCAGAGAGAAAAGTGCTCATGTTGAGGGAACTTCCCTGTGGGGCTGACACAGTCCCACAGCAAATGAATGTGAATAACACCTCAGTGGATCAGTACTGCTGAAAAACATGGAGAAGCCATTTGCTGCCAGGCCAGGCTGATGTGGCAGAGCCCCATGCCCTGTGTGACACAGGTGTTTGTTCAGAGCTAGCTCAGGTCTCTAACTTGGCACTCAGCATGGTACACACTAGCCCAATCAACTCCTTGGCAGCATAGTCCAACACTGGGGGTGTTTTAATAAGGATTTTTAATGGGAGTGATCTGTTTTGTCCCAAATTTCCTATGTGGCTATGGTCTCTCTCTCTCACTTTTTCTGTTTCTGGCTAATCACCTTGATGTGGACAGAAAATGCAACTGAAAACTTACCAGCCTTGGCATTACCTGAAATCACAATTTTCCCATTTTTGTAAACTCCATGTCATTCCCCCCATCTGTAAGTGGCTCTACTAGAAAAAATGTCTCTTGATAAAGTCACCTGGTTGGTTTGCTTAGAATGCAAACCAATCAAAGCACATGTTCATAGAAATTGTCTTACTTTCTCAAGTAGAGGGGCAACTTTGAACAGGGTTTGCAACAACAAAAATTAAAAAATCTGCAGAAATTGTACTGACATAACAATTGCGGATATTGTGGTGTTGTAACCTCTTGAAGACTTTGACCAACACCATCTATCTGTGCTCTCATTCCTGCTTATTTCTAATTTCACTCTGCTTCATTTACATCCTACCAGACGGTGGACTCTCAAGAGTGTTGTTTTTCCCTTTCTCTTACAGGATGGGGTTGTACCAAGTGTCACAACAAAATCCTCTGTGCATCTCAGCATCTGGAGGAGACAGGAGTGCACCCTCAGCAAGAGGCCCCAGGCTCAGGGGACTCAGCAGCAGCTGGACCATCTGTGCTGCTCTCCTGCCATGCTCACGTTTAATGCTTTCCTGAAGCTACACCTGCGTGCCAAACTGGACAAATTCACATCCTCAGGAGGGAGAGAAGCAGTTTCAATGCTCTCGTGCAATCTTCTTTGGCTTGCTTTTGCTATTTGTAGTATCACTACGGAAACCAAACGTGACCCTGGTGATCTTTATTCAACATGTGCCTTCCCCAGACATGATCTCAGCTACCTTGTGTATCACTTAAGCCCAGCCCATCCTTTCCCAAGCAAATACCCAGGAAATCAGGTTGAACTGGAAGGTAAGCAGTGATAGCTGAGACTGGATAATTTTTATGTCCCGTCCATGAAGAGCTCCAGGCCTTTGGGGCTGCAGCACCTGTGATGCTGAGCATGGTATGTTTTATAAAGATAATAATAACACCTCTTGCTGGAGGGTCTCACTGCACTTTACAGCAGTGGGATGTAACTACCTACCAGGAATGGAGACGAAGGGATGGGATGTGACTCCTCCAAGATCATTTCCCTAATGTGGAACAGCCACCAATCTTACAGTTCAGGACTTCTGTGTCCCTACCACATGTTTCCTCCAAGTGAGCCTGACAATAATAAAAAACTGGACTAGATAAAAATACAGGCAATTCTGTCTTAAATCCAGGCTCTATTCTACCCTTCCAGAGCAGCTGGCATTTTTTTTTTTAAAGCACTCACTTTAATTTCCAAATTAAGGAAAAATTATCACTGTGTGCCAGTCCTTTGTGTTGGTTACTGTCTGTGGAAAAGCAGGATTTTAGTTTTGTAAAATCTGAGGGGGCAAAAAAACCCCAACAAACCAACCAAACCAGAAGTCTTTACTTTTGATTCAGATTCCTCCAGGAATTACTCTGGCCTGCTTCTTAGCCTGTGAGCCAACAATGGGTATGGGATGAATTTTTCATGGCAATATTAAAGTAGCAGTTTTCTCAGCTTGATATTTTCTGCACTTTTCCTCACAATTAACCTCTTTTCTGAGGATATGTGGCCTTTCCCAGTTCAGAGGTGGATTCACACTCAAGGCCAAGCTCTGTGATCACCCACCCAGCTACAACCCACACTGTGGATGCCAAGTTCAACTGATCCACACAGAGAAACACCAGCCATGCAGGGCTTGGTTTATATTCAGGCTGGCCCTCCTGCATCTGGCTCCAGCCACAGGGTGAGGGAAATGTGAATTTATGTCACTTTTTACACAGAGTGGGTGGTGGCACCATGCACCAGCCAGTCTGGGGGAGCCACCCCTGTGAAGGCTCTCACCTCTCTGCAAGTGCAGAGCAGTCAGATCCAGTTAGCATGCAATAAAGAAAGCTTCCCTAGGGCAACAAGACCTTACAGGAAGGGAGAGCTGAGCACCTGCATTGAGACAGTGATCATGACTCAGTGATCTGCAATAATTTGTCAAGTCACAGCAATGTGAGCATTTATCCAAATTCAAGTGATTTCCCAACAGTTACAAGAGAAGCCCAAAGCACAACAGGATGAAAAGTTTCTCTGTTTCCCAGAATCTCAAAAACCAAGCCCAGGTTCCCCTCCCTCCCCTGAAAATGAAAAATAGCATTCAGGTGTGTCCTTTTAACAGAAAACCAGTACTTCTCTAATTGCTCCACCATAGGAGTTTCAAAAGTATCACTCATTTAAACCACTCCTGAAAGCACTGAATCTGTACTAACGAAGATTAATAGCAGATTTGCAATAACAAAGCCTGGAAAGGCTACTTTTAGAAATTAACATCTCACCAAAAATACATTTTCAGCTGTACGTAACTAATTCCATGGCTGTCCACTGCAGGGTTTCTTGGACTTCAGAAATAAATGTCTTGCAGGCTGTGGTGTATAGGACTAGGTGGGACCTCAGTGTGGCCATTTCTGTCCAAGACAAGACTTCCCTGGTATAGGATTTGCCATGTTGTCAAAGCAATATCCTTATGCAATCTCCTCAAAGGGAAATATAGCAAAGTTTTACACAACTGAGAATCATTATTCCACCCTGCAGCATGAAGCTGTTCTGCACAGGTAAGTGATCTATGGGAAGAAAGCAATTCTGCTATTTCTGGTGACATTTGGGTCTATAATGCTCATTTCATGTACACACATCTAAGTGTGACACCCTGAGGTCGAGCTCAGTGTTAGGCACTAAGAGAACTGTGAATTACATTAGTCAGAAATCAGATGCTTCCATCACACCCCAAAGTTATGTAAGGCCATTAACTGTCTGGTGCCACTCTAAATGGTGTGCTACACCTCACTATTCATGCATATTCCTTAAGGGTTACAAGAACTTAGCATTTAAAAGCTCCAAGTGAAATCGAGCCCCACTGCACAGAAAAGAAGAACAGGCATCAATATTGAATTTTCCAGAAATCTGAACCTAAAAGGTTTCACAGACTTTGCAGAAAATAAAAAGGGTGGGGGTAGGATGCCCAGGAGTCTCCAGTCCCAGCATCCACCAGTTTTGCTCTGGCCCAGAAAATGCATGTGTGGTGCAGAGTGGTTTGAGTCTCAGCCCTTGCTAGGAAGATGCAGCAATACTGACAGAGTAACATCCTGCAGGCAGCAGCAGAACTTGCTTTGGTTAAAAACTTGATTCACTTTGACCACAGGCAGAGCTGGAGGGTCTTGCAGCTAGCTGTTAACCCTGAGCAGTGGGCAGTGAGTGCCTGGCAGGACAAAGTGGAATTGGTGTGATTTTCTACAGAAAATGTCTCTGCTGATACAGTTTTCTGTGTGCCTGGGTATGGCAGAATTTAACTCCCAAGAAGCTGTGCCAGCCACAGCTGCTGTCAGTAAACCCCACACTGCTGGGAAAGGACCCATGGCAGGGGAGGCACATGAACAGCAGTTTTGCAGAAAGGGGATCAGCAACTTCAGTTCAACTGCAGCAAAAGGAAAGGGGGTGACTTGGCCAAGCACCTCTTCCAATTTACACTGAGTGTCCAGAGCAGTTACTGCAGATGATACCAGGACCAAAGGAAAAAAGAGAATCTTACCTCTGAATGTCAAGTGTGCTTTAACTATAGAGCTCCTACACAATTTACCCTTTCAGGTATTCTACCAAAGAAATCCAGGTACAGATTAGGGGACAAAGCCTGGAGAAACAAAGAACTGCTAGATATTAAAGGTGGAAGCTGATTTCCCTCTGTTTCTCTTGTTAGAGAAGTCAATCCACCTGATTTCTCCCACATACTCCTGCTCAGGCTGACACTTGCATCACTTGCAGCCAAAGAGGAGCATCAGACTGCTAATATTCCATGTTTGGCAGCAGATACACAAACAGCAAGGCTGACTAAAGGCCCTCAGTAACTTTTGGTTTATGTATGAGTTGACAGCACTCAGACACTTTCAGGAGGTATTAAATACCTCATAGAATTGGGCCAATAGCCAGGGCACAGATCTGGCACATGGAGAATAATAAGTGGAGTATCTCCTTGTAACCACAGCAACTTGAAAAACACAATGAAAACAGTGCATATCCCTGCAGAATTACTGAGGATGAACAGACATATATTTGTGAAATAGTGAAATAAATATTATAATGATGCTCCTGAATTTCAGAACAGATCCTACTTCATGCAGACGTGAATGTCAGAAAGCCAGATGTTGTCTACTGATACAGAAACTTCCTATAATCCCCTAAAAATTGTTGGATAACATACAGGAACTGACTGTACCAAAGCTGAAAGGAACAAGAACAGCCCTGACACACAACTGAACACAGGACAATATTGATAGTATTTCAGAACTTACTTTTAATCAAACTTAAGGGTTTTTTTAAAAAAAAAGGCATATTTATTTACTTCCATGGTTTGTGTGGTAGAGACCTCACCCACATTACCAGTTTGCATCAAGACATATATGGCTTTAGAATGCAACGCCAAGATAGAAGGGTAATTGAATGTCTTGAGATAGGGACGTTGATGCAGAAAATACGGAATTATTATGCACTCCATTAAGCTCCTCACAGCAGCTGCAGAGCAGAAACTATAAATTAATTCTTGGAGATAAAATATGTGATCATAATAAAAAAAGACAGTAAGAACAAGAGTGTCCACGGTCAGAACCAAAATGACAATGATCAGTGGAAGGTCCTCTTGGGTCTTGCTGAGTTTCAACTTTCTCATATTGTGTCCATCTAGTGATGAGGCCAAAAGGATTTATTTTCTGGGTCAGTCAGATACTACAGCAATACTTAATTTAGTCTACCTAAAATTCTCCACTAAGCCTTTCTGATTTTCCTGTCACAGTCAGGGTGGGGATACATACAACTAAAAACAGGATGAAGATGAATCTTTTTCCAAAACTTGAATGAAAGCCTTAGGATCCATAAACTTTTTATCAATATTTTCTTCCATAATGGCTATAATTTCTGTTTGGATTTCCTTGATTTCAGACGTCACTGTTATTAAAGGTAGACATTACCTTGGAGCTATGAATAGTACCAGGTTATGAAGAAGTTTGCACCAGTACAGAGCTCTTTAATCTGTGGGTTCACCTAGTGACTAAAAGAAGTCTCAAATACACATAAAAAATCCTGACGATGATAAATAACCTGTGATGGGTTCAGGTTACAAGAAGAAAGCCCAGTATTTCAAGACAAGACATTTGTGAACTGTTCCATGGTAAGGGGTAGGAAAACCAGAGGGCACGGCCTCATTGTGCTTATCACTGTTTGTCTCAGTTTCTTGGAGAAGAATCTTGGATTCCAGGATTAAACAAGGGCCAGGAGGAATCCTAGGAGGTCAACCTGATCCAGATACTTTCAGTGCTGCAGATCCCAGACTCCTCTTGGGCAGGTCATGCTTGAGCTTTGTTGTCTTTCCATAAGAAACCTTTGGTGGGAATTGCAGTTAGACACAAGACAAGGATTTGCATGTACGTGTTGCAGTTTCACACTGGTGAATCCACTCCAACCTCACCAGGTCCTTCCAAAGGCTCATACAAGAGGACAGATATCCCTGTTTTATGGGAAATGGACCACTGAGAGACCAAGTGAGATGCCCAAAATAAAACACACAGCCTGCAGCAGAGCCAGAAAGAGTCATTGAAACTAAGTGTTGTCAGGTGTTCATTGAAAAACTGCAGTTGTGTTTCCCACTGGAGAGCTTCTGATCCTAAACCAGTGATCCAAGGAGAACACAAATGCCACACACTGTTAACAAGGTCTGTTTCATCATAAGCATACATTTATCTCATCACCCTCTCTCTTGGACCTGGATTTTTTCACTGTAAGTCACTAACATGTCACAACAATTTCCTGAATTGATGCCAAAGAAACTGTTGCTTGTAATTGCTTCAAATATGTCAAAGCTCTGCCTTGGTTTTTGGTTTGTTTTCTTAAAAGTATCTTTTACCTGATAGTTTTTGCCTCAGATATAGCAGTTCAGTAAGAAAACAGACTAAAGCAATTGTTCTAAAATATGAATTGAAAGTCCTTTTTAATTTAAATGTAGTGATTCTTTAAGCTAAGTAGCCAAGAAAAAAAAAAATTGATAGACAAAAACTGGTGACAGTCACACATCAGGGGAGTAACTCTAGGGCAGGTCCTGTTTTCTGCAGAAATGCCTGTGCTGGGAATGAGGAGTGCCTGGTATACAATGTCCTTTAATCATGAGAAGAAAGCCAGGACAGACTTTCATTCTGGACTTCCAGCAAAACTCCCTCCATGCTGCTGGGCTGTTCTCTTCCAGGTACTCATTCCCTGTGAAATCCAGGGGTAAGGACCTGCTGAGGTGCTGCAGAGCAAATCACTGGGAGAGCCCAGGAGACAGAGCAGCAATTCTGTGCTGACTGGACACATGGACACATTTTACCTTCCATCACAGTACCACAACTAGAACGCAGCTCTCTGTCACTTGGAAAAGAAGCAACAAAGGGTTCCAGTGCCTCAACTGTCTTGTGACAAGCAAATGGAAAGGGCTGGTGGATGCAACCTGCACCAGGCACTGTGCAGGTAATAGCAAAAAACATCCCTACTTATGAAGAGGAAAAAGGCTAAGAACTCCCCCCAAACATTTCAGGAACAGTTAAGAGAGTTTCTGCTTCCATTTATTTTTAATTCCTTTCCGGCTTGTCTTCTTTTAAAATGTAAACTTGTGAGGCAAGAACTAAATTAAGTCCAGTTGAGTATTCAATTTATCAAGGGGCAAAACACCCCCAATGAATAAGATAGCCCCACACAACAGCTCATTTATATTCTAGACAAAATGATGCTGCAAACTCAGCAATGACTGCCCAGTAATTTAGAATAAAACATATCAGAGAGGCATGGTAATGGTCACCTTAACAGGTGCTAAAACAAAAGAAGTTGTTCCATAGTGGGTCCATTGAAAAGATCTCTTACCATGTGGAAAGCTAAAAATGTGCCAATTGGGAAGAAATGTCCCCAAACATACCTCTGGTCTAACTTAAATGGCAATAGAATTGTCATTTTTCCTTTCAATGCTGCTGTCATTAAAAAGCTTTGTGGACTGAAGGGAACCTGAGCAGTCAAATCTGGTATAAAATCATTTTTCATATCGACAGCATCGTTTGAAAGATGAGTCCATGGCTGTTGGCCCTGTAAGTCACTATTATGAAGACAAACCCCACCCTTTCAGGTTATTTGGTGTACATGGCAGCACAGATGTGACTTTTGCAAGGCTGGCTCTGTCTCTGCAGTTAAGTCTGCTCTCTCCAGTGCAAAGCTGACATCTGCCAGTGCCAATCTTCCTTCACTTTGGTCAAATGCCTCTCAGAGCTGATGCTGGCAAGCACCAAATTCTCAGCTTGTTGCTTTCCCCTGAAAGAGTTTCTTTCCTCTGCCTTTCACCTGTGAGCAAAGGGAGAAATCCAAATTCAGTGCCTTAATCCTGCTGCTCTGGTGAAGTGCTCCACTGCTCACAAGCACCACTAAGCAAAGCCATACCAGCCCTCCGGGGTGACAGTAACCCTTTCCACATAAACAGTTTCCAAGACTGATTCTTCCATTAGGTTCTTGATCCTTCTGGCATGCCTTTTTCTGACATTATGAAATGAAATCTGAAACTTCTTCCTCTTGAGGAAGAAAAGGCTTTTGCATGCAACACAAAGCACTACAGCTGCAAAGGGGCAGTGTCTGTGTGTACCCGTCTGCACATGCACCACGTCCCTCTGCCAGAGGGCACCCAGCAAGCAGCTGCACCTCAGAGATCCCAAAGCAGCAAAGAGAAGCATCCAAGCTACCCAGACACCTTGTGCAGCTCAAGAACCTGCATTTGACTCTCCCTAAACCTGGGAAGGTTTAGGTGTCACAGCTTTGCAAGGCACAGGTACCTCTGAGTGGCAGCGCTGGGAGGGAGCCCAGGCAGGACTGTCACAGCTCTCTGCAGGGTGGCACAGGGTGGTCATCTGGGGCTCTGAAGTGCATTCCTGCTATCCCTATGTGCTGGGGAAGCAGCTGCAAGCAGAGCCCAGAGAACAAGGGCAAACAATGACTTTGTGTTGGCTCCCTGTGGTAAGGAAAGCAGGAAGCGCCAGATCCGCTCAGTCCAACAGATAATTCCAGGCTGGGACAGAGCCTCTGCTGTGGGCAGTGAATCACCAACCAGCTCAGAGACATTTCCTTCCACTAGTCAGGGGAAAGCCTCAAGAACGAGAGTTTATTCCACTTCTGGTTTTAATTTCCACTTTGTGGTTAGCCTTGAAAAACTAATAAACATTTAGCATATCTACCACATAATTCTATGTTTGCCTGCCTGTACAGGAGATGAAGGCTGCTAACACTCACTCAACAACAGACTTTAACTCAAACTGACAGTTATTTGTCTACACCAAAGAAATCTTTTTTTTTTGTCCAGTGACAGCTTTTCAACCCCAATAAATTTGAAATCAATCACATAAACCCAAAAACAGAACAAAAAAATGAATTTGCTAAAATATATGTGTTTGCTTATGTGTGCAGATTCAACCCAGGCTGGAATCTTCCCACAGTTAATTAATTCTAGGTGTTTTCCAGTTTTTAAGAATGCTGCTCTCCTGCAGCCAGTCCAGCCACACAGTGGAAGGCTCCTGGAATTACTTCAGCCTATTATTCCCTAGTATTGACTGAAACTGATGCTGCTATTCTTCAGTAGCCTATAGGCCCACCCAGGCTAACACCCTTCAAATGACCTATACTTAATACACTTAACAGCCAAAAGACCAGGACATGGTTTCCCTCAGAGGAACAGACTTCTCCATTTCCAGATCTTCTCTTCCCCCATCACACATGACCCTAAATAATACATGACAGATCACATTAAGCTCCCTTTCTCTGGCAGTTCTGAGATGATTCCTCAGAGACCTGCAACTCCCTTTGCGCAGCAGGTTTTTAATGAGCTTTAGGAAGGGCTTTACAACCTCTCAGAATCAATCTGAGCCCTTATAAACACTCCTCAGTGACCTGCTTTTCAAATAAAGGCCTGTGGTGTTCAGCTAGGAAGATGCAGAGCTGTGCTGGTTATCTAAGCAGTTGTAGTGAGAGAAGAAGGAATCTGAAGACTGCCCCAACCTAAGCTGGCAGCTGGGCTTCCCAAAAAGGGCACCACGAAAACCACAGAGGGTGGTACAGAGGGTTCAGTAGGATACAGAAGCCTGAGCAAGGACAGAGCCAGAACATGAAGGGATGTCACTGAGCCAAGGTGTTGCCATTATCTCCAGTTTCCAGCGAGGATGTCCTGTGCACACACAGGCTGCAGAATATCCTGAGGCTGTGCCATGGGCTGTGCAGGGAGAAGGGCTGGCGTGGGAGGTAATGGGATATGTAATGAGTAATGGGATCTCTCGTTTGAGAGCCCTGGATTGTGTCCATCACATCTCATTAGGGGCCTTGGGTGGAATCACTGCTTTGCTGATGTCAGTGGCAAAAGTCCTGCTGTTGTTCAGCTGGGGCAGGATTCACCCACAAGAGTTTCTGACATGAGGAAATCTCCATAACCCCACAGGTCTCCCTGTGATCTACAACAGACTGTTCACTGTCCCACCAGTGTGACACAACCTTTTGCTCTATGTGTGAGGCTGCACCAGAATCTAGTAAAGCACATGTACACACACACACAAAAATGCACTGTTGCCATCCCCACAGCAGCAGCATCCTCTAGAGTTGAACAAAGTCCACTGCCAGCTGTAAGAGAAATCAAATCAAAGCAGCTTGATAAATAAACACTGAACAAACATCAGAATTTTGCTAAGCACATAGGAAAGACTCTTTCAAAAAACACAGCTGAACAAAAGCCAACCATCAAACAACAACTAAAAGAATACCAAAACCCTAAAACCAGAATTCTCTGTGTTTTATGAGCTCAAAAGAACTTGAATCAAAGAACTTCCTCAATAAACAAGCTGCACCTTCATTTACAGTACTTGATCAGGTTTAGAGCAAGTCACTGTAACAACCTGACTATGGTTACAGCAATAGAAGACACTGATGGCAACACATTCATCACTAAATATGCAATAGAGCATCTGCAGCCAGTCCCAGCACTCAGACCCCATCATTCACTGGAGCTGGATGGAGGCAAGGTCTTTAATACCATGACAGATTAGAAGGTCTGCAGGTGCCTAGCGTGCCAAGAAAGCATTATGCTTTGTGTCACTGAACCTGAAAGGTGACACACGTTACAGCAGGTTATTGCCATGCAGAGAAAAGGCCAAGTAACTCACAGCTGTAGCTACAATGCCACTCTAGAGCAGATGTCTAACAAGGCAGCAGGAAAACAGGGGTGGATATTTAGCCAGTCCTCAGTTAGATGTACTTATAAGTTAAATAATGCAAAATGCTGCTTGCAGTATTAAAGCCACAGTATCCTTCCCACAGGTCTGTTGCTCTGCCTTAACACACAATGGACGTATGCTCCTGCCTCAGTTTCTCTCAAGTGAGCTGGCTAATCATGATTGATTTTACTACTTCTTATAGATAAAATAACAGTGTTTGAACTAAATTACAGCCTGGTTTTTGTGCAGAATTTTACATTGACCATAAAGGCTGCTTCTGAAAATAGTCCCCAAAACAAACCTGCAGCTTTACACTTCCTGCAATTCCTCACTGACTGGAATTTTGCTTTAGCAATTATATGGATGTTAAATGAGGACAAGCCAAGCATATAGTTTGGGAAGGGTTGTAAGACTCTGATAAAATCTGATCCATATTTTAACATTAGTCAGTTTTGCAGTTATGTAAATGTAAAGCAAAAGGATCCCTAAATATGTGTTTCCTACACAAGAAAGTTACAGGAACAGTGATTCAGGTTTGAGTACCAATGACACCTTGCACAATTCAAACCTGTGTTTACCTCAGGCAGATCTCAGCATGCAGCAGAGCAGTGTAAGGCAAATGGAATTCTCTCTTCACCCCTTTCACATACTCTACACTGCACAGCAAATTTCACCCCCTGGATTTCCACTTTTAAGAGTTATAATCTGAGATCACTTCAGAAAAATATACAGAGGAATTCAACTCTACACTCGATGGGCTGCTCCAGGAATATTTCTTTCCCAATGTCTTCCTGTGAAGTAATTGGAAACCCAGGAAAACTGAGCCCTGTGTTGTCACACTGGGAGGTGCTGCAGTTTAAGTGTTCCTGCACATGGTCCCATCAGCCAGGGGATGCTGATCCAGGGGCTCTGGGTTTGACTTCTGGTGGGCAAGTGCACCAAAGTCTCTACAACCACTTTGGGATTACATGGCTCCTGCAGTCCTCATTCCCCTTAGCTGGAAATACACGGGACTGCTGCCAGGGAAGAGTGGGCACCAGAAGGAATGCAGCAAGGGCGATTGGCAGGGGGTGGGAAGAACATCTCTTCTGTCTTGCATCACACAGCTCTCCCACTAAACCTTATCCCACAGCTGTGACACCCTCAGAGAGCCCAGGTGATGAGTTAAAAAGTAGTCAAAAGTAATTTAAAAGAGCAGGCAAAAGTTAATGCTTGCAGTGTGCTTGACTGATGGCACACTGAGGTGAGAACAGCAGGAACAGGGACTACATCAATTACACTTCCAGTTTTTAAATATGCTTATTCCGCCCTACTGGATTAAACAATCACTCTGTGGCACTCATAATAAAGTATAGGTTTTCCACAACTGTTACTGTATCTGCTCAGCACTCACATATGGCATTTCAGTCATCTCTGTTGATACCTAGTGATCCAGCATCACACAGCCTGCCTCCAGGAAACCTTTCAGGAAACGTGCTTCTGTCTCTAGCTGTCCACAAATTAAAACGGGGTCCCAGAACAAAAGAAACCTGACCTGTGAGGAAATTCAGATCCGGATTGAATTCAGATCCAAATGTCACATCTGGTTAAAGAAAATAAAATAATCACATACACATTACACATGCAGAGATCTGCACTGTCCTGGGGTTCCACACCAGGGACTAGGATGTATTTTATCTTTATCCAGTAGTCTTCCTAGATACCACATTTCCTATTAATTTCTATGTTTACTCACTATGTTTTCAAAGAAAAGTCTTACTAGGGGGAACGGGATAAAGCCAGGGGAGAGTTCAGACACTATGAAAATGACTCCGTCCTCCCGGAGCTGCTCGCTGGAGAAGGGAGCTCTTTCCCCAGGAGTGCCAGGCTGGATCATTCCCTCCTGAGGCCACGTAAGCCACAGCTGTCCCGCTGGAAGCCCGTGGCTCCCGGGAATGCCGTCGGGGTTGGCCGCGCTCCGCTCGGTGCGCGCAGCCCCGGCCGCGCCGCGAGATGGGGCTGCGCGCGCGGACAGGGACAGGGACAGGGACACGCAGGCATGGAGCGCAGGGTGTAGCAGCACCGAGGCTCCTGTTCCACCTGCACAGACACGCTGCCCGANCCACGGCGGGGACAGATGGGACTCAAGACGTGCCCGGCAAAGGGACCTGCAAGCCTTTCCCAGCTGGGGTTCTGCACCGAGTCTGCCAGGGAAAGCAGTTCCACCTAAAAGCTGCTTTTTGCATAAAGGAGGGAGCAGGATATTCATAATGCTCTTTTATTTTAAAAGGACTAGTAACAGGTGGAAGGATACGTAAAAGAGGAAAAATAAAGTGCTGTTAAGCCCAGAAGACTACACATGGTGTACACGGGGGCTTGGGTATAGAACATGCCTTGGTTGTCCTGCAAAACAGAAATATGAGTAAAATGCACATCAAATAACCATCAGAAAGGCGAGACTGGAGCAGATGTCTCCTGGTCCTTAAAAAAAGCTCCTGTGGCAGAGGAAGCAGCCACTTAAACTGCCCCCAAAATCTGCTGTGGATACCAGCCACACCCTACTGCTTCCTCCCAGGGTCACCTCTGCCAGTTTCCTTGATGCTGGCTCACATTCAGGGTGTCTGCAGAAGAAGGGAGAGCTGGGCTCAGATGATCTGCTATCAGGCAGAGCCGTGGGGCAGAGTCAGCTGAGTGTCTCCACGGGCTTGTGGGTTATTCAAACCACCCAGACATCCAGGATGTGAAGTCCCACCTACATTTGGATGCTACATTTTGGTGATTTCACATAAGGGGTCTTGTCTGTGTGAAATAGCTCCACACTGGCAGCAATACACAGATGTGAGGCAGTAGAAAGCATTCCCTGGGATTCCACACTGCAAAGGAGATTGCAGGGACTGTCCTTTAGTGATCTCTGGGACGCTCAGGGATGTATGCATGGTGAGGTTGGAGTAGGAGATAGAGACCAAAGAGCCCCGTAAGAAATATGAACACAAGAGAAACTTCAGCAGACACAGTGTTTTTCTCACACCAGGGCTGAGCCAGTAGGTGCCTCCCAAGGAGGTTGTTCGGGGTGCTCCTTTTCCCTTGGCAGCAGGGCGAGTGCATTTACTAATGAATAGGACTCTTAGAAAAAGCAAGGAATTTTTTTCCTCCCTACACATATTCAGAGAAGCAGAGAAGTTTTTTTTGTTGTTTTTTTTTCTTCACCCCCCTCTTCAAGATTCTTTCATTTGTGATTTCTAATCATCATTCCACTCTCCTTTCCCTCCTTTTCTTCACTCCCCATTGGTGACCCACCCCCCCAGGCTTGGCACCACTCCAGACCCAATGAACTCCAGGAAGGTTTTTTTCCTCTCCTTTCCTCACCACCACCACCTTCTCCTCCCTATTCAAGCTGAACTTGTGGACAAAATAAACGCTGGCACTGGGTCATTGTCCTTCCCCTCCCCAGCACAGCATTCTGAGAGAGGATTAAACTGATCTCATACATGGACTCGCTCCTGGGTGCTGGCCTGGGCTCCTGCCATGCAACGAGATGGCATCAAGTGCAATGTCCCAGCAATGAGTTTCTGCAGTGACTTCCCATGCACAGGCAGCAAAGGGATCTGACTCAGGAGCTGGTGGTTCTATATTGTGCAATGTCAACACAGTCACCACATTTAACACATTGCCTTGATTTCAAAGGAAAAAAAAAAAAAGATATATATATATAAAGAAGCCAAGGAGGTCCAAGGGGATGGACAATCCAACCAAATCAATCATTTAAGTGCTTCTGCATTGGCTCATTTGTTAATTAATACTTAGGTAAAGAGTACCCAAAGTTGTGCTGTGATGGGACGGAGGCTACTGGGAGTGGGACTCTCTGGAATTACTTGGGCTCTCCTCCTGTCCCATATATTCAAATGTTCAGTACCTGCAGCAACCTGCTAGGAGCTGGCAGTGCCTGCCTGCAGGGAGCCCAGCATCAGCAGCCTTGGAGTGTTTCACAAAGGAGGACAACCATCACTGCTGCCTCTCAGCAGGTGGGGAAACCAAGATTGCAGAAAACACAGTGATTCCCACAACCCACATGGGTAAACAGATGGGTTACACTGGAGCTTAGTTTCAGAAAATACCAGCTCACTGCTGACATCTCTGAAAAGATACTGCTAGGGTTCAACTGCTTGGATAGCTCTACTGAAATAAAGCTGCTGTGTGTGCAACTCCACCATCCTTCACTGACTTACACAAAGCTACTTTTGTCCAAGGATGTCAAAAACTTCAGCAGACAAGGCCACAGCTCAGCTGAGTTTGTGAATCCTGTAAGTCCCATGTAACAATGAGTTGACTTTGCTGCAACACTCTGAATATGTGTAGGGAGGAAAAAATTTTTAAGAGCTCATGGGTTTTAATTGGTAAGGTTAAGTCAACCTCAAGAGCCAGGTGAGCATTAAAGACAGAAATGCACAGATGATTGAGGATCACAGTTTGCCATTGATGGGAAGCATATGTAACACACTTCTGGTACGCAGCGACACTCCTTCAAGGCTTGGAAAACCAAGGTGTATGGATACAGAGGAGCTGTGGTCAGATGCCTACAGTGGCTGTGTTAACAGCATAATCCACAGGGGCACAGCCTGAGAGAGAGCTGTACAGCTCTGCCAGGCCAGCTGTGCTGTGGCTGTGCTGCTGCAAAGCCAGAGAATGCAAAGCTCATCTGCACAGCCAAGGCATCAGGAGCTGTGGCTATTCCTCATCCCATGCCACAGATACCTCCACATCCTTCAGCAACACACTTAACCTCTCCATGCTACTGGTTCTCATTTCTAGGTGCAGCTAATGCAGCCAAGGACACCTTCCTATGCCATCCACCCCCAGCTGGCAGAAGGGTAAAGGTTGCTAGGAAAAAATAACTGGAGAAAAATTGAAGAGGCAAGACATGACCAGAGGTTAAAACCCTTCCTGATCCATCTTAGGCAGCAAGTGCTAAGGGAACAAATTCTCATTCCTGCATCGGTCTCGCAGCTGATGACTGGGCAGCTCTGAAACAATGCACAGATAGCAAACAATTCCAGTCACAAACACCCAGGCACAAATGTCTAGGTGGTTTGTCAGTGAGCAATTAAATCCTGTGCCGAATAAAAATGTTAAAAATGCATCACATTGTGGCTTTAAATAGTCTCTTGTTGGAGAAATTGGTTTCACTGCCAATTTGTACTTGGGTAAATTGTTTTTGCCACTGCTGGGATTCTCTGAATGTCCATCAGGCAGTTGCATCACACACTGAATAATTTGGCATTACCTCATGCCTTAAGGGAAAGACAGAAGAAAATGAACTAGCAGTCTGTTTCTCTGTCTACTTATTTATTAACTTTGGTAGGGGCTTTTTTATTTGCTTTTGTTTTGGGGGTATTTTTCTGTCCTTTTCCCTCCTGAGCTAAGGGTAACTTGAGGGCACAGCAATCAAAAATGTGGTGAGGAAAGTGCTTTGGAAAGTAGTGGGAATGTGGAAGGCAAAGGAGAGAAGGAAAAACGTGAGTCCAAGGATTAAATCCAAATTCCAGTCTGGGACTTTTTAACGAAGATGGAATACTGACTAGTTGAGCAAATTAAGCTTTTTCAAGGGGGTCTGGGGAAGTGATTGGTTTCTATCCAGGCAGAAAATGTCATTCTTTTCCATTGGTAGCAGAGAAAATAAGAGAGACAAAACACTCCCAACCCTGCTCCGAGAAATCTGAAAAGATGGGAGAACAGACAAGGACAAACAAGCAATTAAAAGGGAATTGCTTCTCTCTCCCCACCAAACCTTTTGTTTCTTCCCAAATGAAAGTGGAAAAAATTGATTAGGGGGTCAAAAGGAGGAAGAACCAGAGAACTGCATCATGTGCAGTGCCACGTGAAAACAGACACTGCCCCACCAGCGTGTGGGCAAACCCTGCTGCAGCAATGGGGCTAAGGACCTGCAGGAAGGGACAACTACTCACTGCTCAACCTGTCTGGGTTGAGCCTTCTTCCTACCTCTGAAGCTTACTTTGACAGTCACAGTTTCTCTGCCAACTCCACCATGACATGACTGAAAACTTAGAATATTTTCACCGATGTTGTTATTGTCTCATCCAGCCACACATCTCTCTGTGGTTTCCCAGGGGGCAGCAAGCACACACAGAGCAGCAGCTGCTCACATCTTCAGCTGGAGTCCCTGCCTGCACAACAGGTCAGCCAAGGGGAAACGTGTCCTCATCTCTGTCACTGCAATAGCTACTCCCACATCCCATGCAAATCTGGTTTAACAATGGATGAACTAATATTAGGCTGGCAAAGTGGATAAAAGAAATGCTTGACATTTGTTACCTGCTGCCCTTCTACCACACAGAGCTGCAGACAGAAGCTTTGTAAACTTTTTCTGTAGGATTCACACAGGGACTTCCTTTGGAGCCCAAAGCATAGCAGCCACACAGGAAAGGGCACAATTCATGGGACACTAAGTATAAACTTTATTGTCTGCAGTAGTACCAGGAAGTTTCAAGGAAGGAAAATCTTTGCAACAAATCTAGATTCTCTTCTATGCCCAGTAATCTGCAGCTTCAAAGGGTTCATTCAGCAATGGATGGAAATACCTCAATTCATACCCAAATGATCTGAGAATTCAGTACTCACTAAGACCAAGGAATATAACATTAGGAGAAAATTACCTTAATAGAAAGAAGTTTTATACAAAAACAATGCTTTGCTGCATTGGATCAGAGCGGACACATCCCAAAGTAAGCAGCCTCAACAATGGTCTCAGTAACCAGACAGAGCACATGGATGTGTGATACTTCTCCCTTAAATTCCTTCACTCTCCAACTATTTTCAGCCCAGGAACTTTCCAAGTCAGAGGGACATTTCCAGTGGTTGGTAACCATGGCTGGATTTCACCTTTCTGAACATTTCCAGTGTACCCTTGAACACAAGTAAACTTTAGCCCCTACAACATTTTTTCGGCAAGGACACTCCAGTCTCTAACATGGAAGATCTTTCAGGAGTTATTTGAAAAACCAGGCAGTGATGCACATGATCACTTGGTGGTTTGCAGGGCCTGCAAAATTCTCAGCTCTTCTCTGTTAAAAATAGCGTTTAACACTTCACAGGTGGGGAAATCAGAACCATCTCTCCCGCATATCCAAGCTGTCTCAAAGGATGAGCCGTGGTAACACGTACTGGGCAGCTCAGCTGAACAAAACTCAACATCAGAGATCCTGGAGCATATTCCACCAGAGAAGCTGGAGACCCACTCCAGACACCCCCTAATTCCACCTCACACTACAATATCCACCTGTGCAGAGCTTGGACAGCGATATCCACACAACCATGACAACTGTGAATCTGTCAGCAAAACAGTGTGAGAAATCATATCAAACCCACCAGATTTCTCGAGAGGCTTGAAGTTGGCACATTCATAAGTGTTTCCTAGAGGTCTGCATATTTCCAAGGAAGCCTGAGAGAAAGTATCACTGATTTGAAATACAACCACTCAGAATTTTGATGAAAGTGAGAAATATAAAACATTTTGTTAAGCTTCACTTCAATGTTTCAAACTCATGTGTGCCTGCAAAAATGAAGTGACAAATTCATTGTGAGAAACACATTGGCAATGCAAAGGAAAAAGCCAGATGAATTTCTGCAAAGTGTGAAGGCTGCTTCCAGCATCTCTCCTGTAACATAACCAAGAAAGTTTTCTGCAGTTATTTCAACTGAGCCAGGAGCCCTATGGGCAGCAGCAGAGCCTCATCCTCCTGACCCTTGTTTCACCACATTCTCTCTACACACTCTGGTGCTGGGGAGGTTTATCCTGGGAAACTCCTCAGCCATAAGGCATTAGTGACACCAAATTCACTTAGAGAAGTTCTTGCACATGTAAAATGGGAATGCATGTTTATATTAGACAAAACAAACACTTAAACAGTCCTAACCTCCTACACATCAGAGAGCAGGCTGAGCACTCATTGCCTCCATCTCAAACTTCTCTTGAGAATGTTAGAGACAGTATTTTTTTTTCTGTTTTCTGTTTTTTTTCTTAACTAAAGCATTTTTATTGATCCTTTCTGGACATAACACATTTATCCACTTGAGATATTCACCCTGTACAGTACCGATTTATATAATTAAGTGGCTTCATAATCCACTTGCAAGTGCCATGCAGGCTGAGGAGGGGCAGGGCACTCAGTCTGCACTGGGATTTCATTTTGCCCTGCAGGCCTTCTGCTCAGAAGGGCCAGGGTCAGTACCCCAGAGGTCCTGGGTAACCCAGGACAATGATGCCTCACTCGTATGTCCCAGACTTAGACTGGTACTACGGCAACAGCTAAGTCTGGCTGGGACATTTTCATTATACTCTCACTGCTAGAAAACAAACAAATTTGTACAACGCACACAAACAGTCTTTTCTAATCTCTTTTAATGGCACTCTGAAGACCAGACTGTCAATTGTCTGCTGTGTTCTCAACAATTTGCTAATGATAATTAAAGATGCTCAAAGTTTGCCAACTATTTCAGCACTCTATTTAACCAAGAAGATAAGGGTTCAGGAGGAAAGCAAATGAAATGAACTCGATCCAAGGAGGAGGCGTTACCTACAAAGGAACCCAAAGGGCATAAAGATAGCAAAGGCAGAGTAAAACGTTCTCTAAACTGCACAACAGATACACAAGGAGATGATGCCAAAACCCTGGAATGAGATTACAAAAGCAGGAGAGTGAGTGGATTCTTTTCCTCTCTTTCTAAAGGATTCCATCCCAAAGAAGTTGCTTAGACAACGGCAACCTCCTACCACGCGATCTGTGTATGAAGAAAAACAAATCCATGCTGTAGTAATGGGAAGATCAAAACCTGGGTCGTGGCTGCTTTTTTTGGGTTTTTCCTTCGGCTGAGAGAAATGAAATACACCTTGCATGCCCATTTCTGCAGAAAAGAATCATATTTTCCCTGTGGGCTGTGGGATATTGGGCATGCAGCCCCCAGAAAACAGAAAAAGAAGAGCAGGCAGCTGTAACTGGAAGCACAGCTTTGGTTGCTCTGAAGTTCTGCTGAATTAATGGTCCTGTGTAAATTCTCAATTCCAGAGAATCATTCAAGGCATTCAGCTAACCCATGCAAGAACATTCACTTGACCACTAAAGCTGTGAGTTCACCAACTTATTTCTAATAAGATCTACTGTGGCAAATTCCTAAACACGTGTCAACACGTGCAGCAGGTAACCAAGCACACACCTGTCCCCTTGTGAGACTGAACTTGTTGCCTTACAGGAAACATCTTTCCTTTCTGAAGGTCACCAACACTTGCACAAGTTCCTCTGCCATGATCCAGTGCGATCACATGGCCACTCTCAAAATTTTTACATAATTTCATCTAATCCATACTTTCTGCAAGCCCCATACATGCAAACTTCTGGCACCCTTAAGTATTAGACTCTTTATACTTCTACTGGTTTATTGCATTATGTTCTAAACCTGTTTGTTCCCTGAGGGTGCCTCTGTTTGGAGCAGCATAACAACTTGCCAACATAAAATTACTAGCATGGAAAAAACCTTTGTACCAAAGGGCAGAAAGTGTTTATTGCAAAGAATAGTCTTGCCTTATATCTGAAGGAGCTTTATCTGTCCACCTGTTCTCTGAGAGCATCATATTCAACCTCTGCTTATTTCAGTAAGTTCCAGTGACTCCAGCAATACCCACTTGGCAGGACTATGTCCCCTTTATGTGAGAAAAATAATAATGGTCTTCCAGCAGATTGTCCTCCACATCATTCTCAACCAGAAACTCAGTGAAAACACTTTATTCCTTAATTCTTAAATCACACTTTTCCCCCTCCAAATGACTGGGACTACAACCCAATAATCAGAAAACCTTATTAAATGTTAATTTTGAATCTGGCCATATCGATGCTCAATTAGTTCCTACTACCTGAACTATTTTTATAAAATGCATTCCTGCTAAGTTTCAGATAATTACATATTCTAAGAAATTCAATTTTTTGCAGAAAACAATGCAACAGTCAAAAGCAAATAGAAGCCTACTGTCTGTAAATGTCCATTGCCAATGCAGTTCCACTTTTAGTGTCATTTATTTTCAAAATCTTTCAAATTAGTAATGCAAATTAATAACTCAGGAAGCATTTCATGTAAATATTGATAGGATTGGAAGCTTGCAGCATTATGTTCAAGGGTTTTGATGTTAGCGCTTTGGGGCTAAATTGTCTTTTTTCCCCCCACATTTTCATGCTCCCAAACTCATCTCAAGTAGGAATCAATTCTCTATCAAAACACCAGTCATTTCAGATTCATCTCAGATCCTTTCTGGCCTAGTGGAAATCACTCCAGAGAGCAGGGGGGACTCAGCACGCAGCATTCCTTGCTCAGAACGTGTCTGACTTGAACCAAGTACTTGGCTCGGCAGTGACAAATCAGGACATAAGGTGGCATTATTGCCCTTCCCTAACTGTCTGCAGGGCCAGAGCCCAGATCTGCATGTCAGCAGTGCTACAACATCGTGGTCTGGCATTCCAGAAACAGTGCAAAACAATAAAAAAAGACCCAATGAGAAAAGTCTGCACCAAGATGCATTCATAATACTACACACAGGCAAACCCTGACTGTTCCCTGACTTAAATTTTCCCCCAAATATTGTGTGTATGAAGTGGCCTGACTAAAAAAAAGACTGTTAGGCTCTTAGTGCATTAACTGTACAGGACTTCTGAAATAACATTTTAAAAATCTAGACTTCATTTGTATCCTTGACTCAGTGCTCAGCTAGGATTGCCCACAGCAGGAACTCCCATCAAATTTATGTTTCTTATTCTTGGAGTAAGAAATGACAAAGTAACTGCAAAGGATAAAGGAACTTGGTTTCTATGTTCATCTGTTTTCAGTTCACACAAAAAATTTGAAGCTATTTTTTACTTAAAGAGAGCTGATAGCTGTGTATTTCTGATCGAGACGTGAAACTACAGAGCAGGGAGGCAGCTTTTCCCTGGTCTTGTGGTGTATTTGGATTGAGAACCATCTTTTTTTCTGTTCAGTCCAGCAAAAGAGAAGAGTAGAATGAGACCAACAGCCACATGTGAGCATGTTTCTAGTTCCAGGTACATACAGGATCTTTCAGAAGCTACTGCTCACACTGCAAAGAAGGGGAAGACTTCAAGTAACAGCAGCAGCTAAACACTGGAACTGTTTCCCAGACAATGGCACTGTCCCTCACACAGTGACACTGTCCTCTAGTACTTCAAAATCAGGGCAGGTGCCTTTTGGGAGAGGATGTTTTAACCACGTGCAAAACCGCAGTGCAGAAAGAACTAAGAGAACTGACAGAGCTATATGGTGTCAGAGGCAAGGTGGTCCCTCTTGGGTTTCAAGCGCTGCAAACACTTGATTCTACAAAACAAAATTCATTGCAATATCCCCAAATATCTCATTCATTTCTCCTAACAAAATACACTCATGCCTAATTTTTTTATTATGCATCTAGCATGAAACTCACCAATGTCAGGTCCATGTCTGTATGAATACAGGTTTAAAGATGAAAAGCTCTGCAGGTGTAACACAGACTGTCAGTGTTCTCCTCTGCAAATCTTGTGCCACTTTAACAGAGACATGGGGGCCAGAAATAAGCAAAAGTGGGAAGTATCTAATGAAAAACCATCAGAAGCTCAAGAGAGCTCTGAAAAGGATTTGTTTGTGCTTGGTTACCGTGGTGGTGGCAGCTGGGGTAAGCTCCAATTACATCTGACCCGTTGCACCACTTCGCTGAAAAGGAGCTCATCACAGGCCAAGAGATGCCAAGCACAAAGGTGCTTATTTAAATTTGTCTATCTCTGGTTCCATTAATCACGCCCTCCTGACCACTTCTGGATTCCACTTTCCTCTTCCCCCATCTTGCTGCAACCCTGAATGGCCCCTTTTATCAGGTCCATTCAGCCAGCACCACAATCTCCATGAGAGCTCCCTGCATGGCACTGGCTCACTGTCAGACATGGCTCCAGTTCATTTCTTTCCAGCACCAAGAGTCCCCTGACAAGGTGATTAATCATGGCCTCACTGACAGGGCACTGAACTGTCTGGAGGTGAAACTTCATATTCCCATCCAGGGCTCCCCAGGTATGACATGGAATTTGTTTCATCTTTATGTAATCAAGAAATAGAGCACATTAGGGGAGCGAATTAACCCCAACTTCAGGTTCATAAAGGTGTCCCTGCTCTGTTTAATTAAATCTGTCTTAAAACCTCCTAATCCCAAACTAAAGACTTAATAATGCTCAGGAACCTCTTTTTCCTTACAATATATTGGTGTAAACTGCTGACGGCTTAATATTGAAATAAACATGCTGCTCCTCTACCTGACCTGGCCAGTACAAAGATCAAACCCTACATGACTAAGACCATCTTCTCCCAGAATGGCAAGAGGAGAGTGCACCACAGATGTTAGGTACCTAAAAAATCTTTTAATTTAATGCTACAAAGTGTCAAAGTCTGTGAAAAACATTTTAAAAAAATCAAAATAGAAATCAAGAATGGAAGCAAAAACGGTGTAAAGGTTTGATTATTTCTCTGAACACGCAGAGACCTGTCCTTTTAGACTGAGGATGACAAACCCTTACCCATGGGTTTGGGGTATTATACTTTCCTATGAGAGAGTTTTGAGGCATAATACATCACTCCAGGCCTGTTTGATAGTGGTCAGAGAGAAGCTCTGCTCAGGCTCTCCAGATGTGGTTGCAAATTTGGTTTTGTAATCCCGTCTTAAAAAAAGTGAAGACTTGTTTCAGATTGTGATTAGCAAAATTCAGACCTAGATCAGAGCTTTCTTCCCTACATTAAAAAACAAGTGGTTGGATTTGGAATTTTGGTACCAGAAATGAAGTATCCTAGAATACTGATGTCAGCATCTGTTTAGTCTCAAGAGGTACAAAACCATAATCAAAATTTTAGAAGAGAGCTTGTGGAAAGCAGAGTGACTCTACATGAGATCTTTAAGGAGGCAACCATATCAAGAGAAAAGCAGTGTGGTCCAGCATTGGAGAAGAAGACGGCAGGAATAAAGCACAAATGTACAGAGGCAGCAATGCAGGCTGTAAGGAATGCCAATCCACCCCAAAGTGATTCATGGAAGGCAGACCTCTTCCTATTGCTCTCCATCCCAAATCCATCCAGGTCCATTTGAGGAAGGGTATGACTTGTAGTGCTTCTCCCTTCCTAAGACATCCTGCTGTGCCTCAGAGACAGAGAACAGGGAGAAACGTAGAAGTCTTGGACACAGCATCCCAACAGAACATGGAGCAAATGGAAACGGTTTCCACTCTTTCTTTCCCTAAGAGGATTATGTCAGCAGGGCCTGGCTGGCGTCTGCACTAGAGCTGAGCGCCAGGGCCACGGCAGCCAGCCCGACCCTCCTGTCAAAGGCTTTCATTAACACTTTGGTTCCCTGTTGCTCACATGGCGGCTTGCACGTGCTCCCTAAATATCCTGCATCCACCTCCAAGGTATTTGCTGATATAGAAATCTCTTCCTCCCCCTTTTCCCCTCCTCCCAAGAAGCTGGGGCCACAGCACAAATCACCACCCTGCTGAGAAATTTTCATTACACAAGGATGAGACAGAGGACTCAAGCTGAATGGGTATTATCAGAGAGGAAAAGGCATTATAACTGTACATGGTGTCTACTCCTCTGACCCTGCCATCAGTCAGCTGAGGGTGCACACAAACCCTGCAGAGCACAGCAAACAGCAACAACCCCTTACTCCTCATGCACTGCTCCTGTTGGGAGTAACCAAAGGAGTTACTGCTCTTGGCCAGCTCCGGGTGCTCACTCTGGCTGCACAGCCACACCATGGCTTGGCATCTTGGACTTCCCTCTTTGCTGAATTGAACAGAAATCCCAAAACCCCAAAGACTAAAGACAGACCCTTGTAACTTCTCTTTCCCAACCTGCCTTGCCCTCAGGCCTGCTTCTGCCCTGTGTCCTCAGACAGCCAGAACAGACATGCGGATCCAAGGGGGTGAGATCCATTTGGCTCAAAACAGGCACATCAAAGGACAGTCACAGCCATTTCAAATCTTTAATCTAGTTTTGAGATGAAAATGAGGAATTTTCACCATTAAGCTCAGAGGGAGGAAAGCCAGGGTCCTTCTGGTCAGTCACACAGTTAAATCCACCCAGCAGCAAAGAATGACATATTGTGGCCACAGAACCTGCAAGTGAGGATGGGTTTTCCCAGATATTTAGGTCCCCAGAATCCCAGTAACAAGGGATAGCTCTACCTGTCTTTATTCAGGTAACCCTTCCAGCAGAATCAATCAATGAATCTATATGGAAACCAGCTCATCCCTGTCATCTCATTTCTCTGTTACCAACTTGAACAAAACCAGGAGAAAGACTTGCCTCCGATTATACAGATAAATTAAAGGCAATTCCATTTACAGTATATGCATATAAAATTGCATATACTCCTTCAGAATAGTCACCACTTGTCAAAAATCACTTATAAATCACATTTGTTTGAAAGCATGGATTCTGGCTTCAATTTTATGTTACTTGTTTCTGAAGTAGCAATTTTGGCTTGAAACAGGAACCAAAACATCAGACAAGTCAAATGTGCCATCTAATGTGGAACTACCAAATTTTTTTTCAGTATTTCTCACACATGATACATGCCTCTTCAGATGTTCAGTATGAAAGCAAAAAGGTGATCATAAATTGGGATATTTGGAATGACAGGGTTTTTTTTCTCAAAATAAACAATAGAAGTCTTTTTACATGTCCCTCTTGATCATTTGGAAAACAACAACTACCTTTGCTTGAGTGTCTTTCTTTTCTTTCATTCTATCCCAATTTGCATCCTGTCACTGGAGAAGTCATACTCAGTTCCTGTTTAATTTGAGGAGGCTTGTATTTCCTTCTTTTCAAAGACTGAAAAATTTGGTGAACCCAAAAATCATTAGCAAACCTTTTAATTTTGAGGAGGGGTGAGCCGGCAAAGTGTTGGATGGGGTCCAATAAGTTATCTTTGATTTTCTATGGTGATACACATGGAAAAGTCAAAGAGACTAAAAATATTCATATTTCCTATTTAAACCACAGAATATTGAAAAAAATCTATTTCCTTTTTAAAGTTTATATTATATTGTATTTTTCATTTGATTCTCCTTAAAGCTGTAAATTCCTTATTTGCCAAAACATTCAAAGAATGAGCCCCTCCAGAAGCATTTAGAAAGCTACACATTTGTAAACACAGCTCTGCTGGAACTGTGACAGCAGTTTCACCAATCATATTGTTCATGGGGCTACCTGAAGTCCTCCTCTGTCCATAACTATTTAGTCCTTTAGCAAAGAAATAGAAAGACTGTATAAAGCTAATGCTTGCAATCTAAGATGCCAAGCAAGTCTTTACTCCAGGGTTAAATTAAGGATCCAACTTCTAGCAAAAACCAAGTTTCCAAGCAACAGCTATAAAGATGATAATCTGACACATTTATAGGGATCAGGTTACCTGTACACAAACACACACACTGCAGATAAAGGTATGGGACAAACTACTGATAGAAAATGTAATTCACAAGTGACTGGATGCAGCATGCCTGTAACCCAAGCCTTAAATATGAGAGCCTCAGTGACAGAAGGGTATTTCATGACTAGTGATTGCCTGAGGTGGCTTAAGGCAGTTCCACTTGTATCTCAGATGGGCAGCATGTTTTCCAGAGCACAGACTAATGCCACCATCTCCTTGGATGTCCTTGTCCGTCCCAGGTGGCAAGAAGCCCAAGGAGAGCCAGTCAGGACTCAGCCTGGACAGGAGCTGTAGGCACAACAGGTCCAGGCATGGGGCTGGGGCAGAGCACACCACTGACAATTGCTGATGCTGGCCTTGAGCACTTCCAAGACAGCCCAGTAATGCCTGAGCATCCTGGCACCCTACATCTAAGACCCAGGCAGGAAATAATATTTAGAAAGGGCATCCTCAAGTCAGCACTTGGCATTGAAGAGTTCAATTTTCTGATAAAAGCTCTGTGTTTCTGGCCTTTCATGCACTCCTCCCCAAATAGGCATCTTGCAAAGTCAAGTGGAGAAATCACCTTGAAATGTAGTCTGGCAGTGTAATAACATTTAAGAAATGACCACAAGAGTCACTAGTAATGAAAGCCCACCAAAACAACAGGATCTTTTTAAGAACATACAATTATATATGGTTATGTGTGTGCAATATAGGCATAGTGCCTACACCTAATTCCTCTGTATTGTAAGCAAGTACCTGTGCCATAATGGAAAGTCACCAGGATGAACCTGCATCGGGCACAGCACTAGATTCTGCTTTATATGCACAGATCCCAGTGTAAAGGCAGATGGAGGGGCCAGTTGTGTTAAACCCAGGTGATTATGTCACAGGTTTGGGGTTTTGTTTTATGTTTTCTTTACCAGCAAACTGTCCATTAACTTCACTGAGAGCAGAAAGCAAAAGGAGAGGAATTTGTGAAGTTGGTAGCCCATATGGCTGGTGGGGAGTTAATCTGTGTCTAAGCAGCAGGTCGCATGAGTCAGGCTGTCTGTTGGGGTTGTTAGTAACCTAGGGGCAGATCATGGAGCAGCAGGGAAGAGGATAAACTCAGCCTACAAATACAGTCAGGAATGTGGCAGGAAATTATTTCTGAAAACATACTCTGAAGCATAATAGCAACGATCAGACAGTCAGGCCGTGTGTATGAAACCTATCTGGACCCAGGGCACACAACAGGAGTGCACACAAGGGTGTGATGAAGCAGATTGGATGTATGGTCCTGTGTCCATACATGCATGTTAAAAACACAAACTCTGCTCAAAGAAAAAGTGCAGGCACACCAGAGTATATCTAGAAAAGCATTGCTTCCCCTACCGTTCTAAGCAAACGAGAATAAGCTATTTGCTTATGCTTCATGCAAGCCATCTGCCACACAGCTTTATAAAATTATTAATTATGTCAACACCAAAGAACAAAAGACAGAATTAGCAGAAACTTAAAGGTTCAGGCAAGGAAGGAATTTTTCTTAAAGGGAAAAAATCGTGAGGCAAACCTCAGGTCATAAGAACAGCACAGGACAAAGCGTTTGCACCCCAAGTACAGACTGTGACACTGGGCAGGGAGAAACCCAAAAACCAGGTGGCACCAAGGGACACAGCCTGAGGAAACATGGAGGAGGTCTGCAGGTTAGACCAGAAGAAGTGGGAATTCTGATTAATTTTTTTAATTTCATTTTAAAAATGTCACTCAATAAGAATTTTGATGCTCTAAGCTTTTTCAGCATTCATGACAACAGTAAGACAGCAAATAATTGTCTAGGCTGGAACACTATTTTCAGCTATCTTTTTTACCTCATCACTGGCATAACCCCAGATAACATGAACCCTCCAGCTATTGCCAACTTTAGTATAAGAAATGGTAGATATTGGACAATTTAAGCAACATGACACTGCACAGCTGGGTAATCTGCTCTCATTTTGAGGAGAAGGGGTAAAAGATAATCAAATAATCTTTGTGAAAATGTAAATTTAACAGCACCAATGAACCATTTAGCTCTACAACCCGTCTTCTGCTGTGGCTAGCAGAGGTTGTCTAGAAAAGAATGCAAGAGCAGGGCACTGCTTCAGCCATATACTCTTCTATTTGTGGAGAATTTCAGGAACTTCTAGAAGCATTATCTTTGTATTTAGTACTAGTGTTCAGTGCACTAGCAGGACTATATTTTAGCCTCAGCAAAGAGCAGCCCTCTTTACTGACCATAACAAATTGCAAGGCAGTTCAACTCAGAGGGAGAGACTCAAAACTTCCTGTCACAACTGAGAGCTATTCTTCCCCCAACTTAAGCACCAGAACAAATCAAACATGACAGATGTCATTTGTATTACATATTAGTGCACTACAGGAAAGCCAGAGCCCACCAGCAATGTGTGCTTTATAAAAAGCCCCAGCACAGACTGCACAGTTAAAAGAAGAGAAACCAAGAAATATGGAATTATTTTTATGCCATGACTGATATTCTTTGAGGCTGCTTGGAAACAATTTTTCTGAAAGTGGCAAAATGTTGAAAAGTGAGTGAAAAAGAAGATTGCTTTTTTAAATAGGAAAGGCTGCACCTTGCCTCAGGTGAGCAGTAGAATGCTATTCAGGTCCATGTACAAAGTCAGGCACCAGAAATAACACTCCTTAGATTAATGCCTGTCCCCAAAGCTGTAGGATGACAGTAAAAATGACAGAGAAGAGTTTCTCATGGGAATAGAGATGAGCTTTGGAGGGGCATTAGACATAAACAAAACCTTAAAGGAAAGAACAGGTCAACTTAAGCGTGAAAAAATCTTAAAAGAGGTTCTCCCATGAGAGACCTTTAGTCAGAAATAAACTGTACTTTACATCCAGCAAATAGAAGGAATGGAGAATCAACAGTTGGGCAGAAGCACTGCATGATCTCTGGATCATCTCTGTATCTGCCTACCCAGTTTCAGAGGTGTTGTCCCAGCACAGAAAGACCCTGTCATGCATTTAACTTCATCTCAGCCACCTCTCCTCTCTCAAGAGGGGAAGTCCTGCTTAGTGTCAAAGAATCTTATCACAGCATCCTAGAGAAACGTAAGAGAAGAAATCAGTCTTTAGTGGATGAATGGAGCAGACCTGAGTATTCCTCAAACCTTAGCAACCCCATGTCCTTCACTGCCACAGGTCTGCACACACTGCCAGCCCTGTCCCAAAGACCAGCAGCACTAGGGATGCAATTCTCTTGAGCAGAGTACCTCTGGAGCTAATTAGCACATTTACACTTGAGCTGAAGATGAACACTAATCCTTTTCCTCTTCCTTAGGCATCAGACTCCACCTTGGTCACACATAATTGTCCAAAAAGACTCTGTGTTAAGTGTCATCTAACTTTTAAGATGCATACAGGATTCAAAGCAAATAAACTGCTGCTGAATATTCTTTGCCTCAAAAGAGTTTTTCCATTAGTCCTCAAGTTCTGTTTTTCTGCCTTTTTTCAGGTTCAGATATTCTACATAAATCTGTTCCTACAGACACCTCTCTAGCTTGTTACCTTTAATTCCCACAAACCTTCTCCAGTTCTATCCTAGACCTGCAGTGTGACCTCGAAGATTCCAGCTGTCACAGATCACAAATACTGACATATTGGTCTTGAATTCAAAGTGAGATTTCTTCTAATACTTTGTTCATACATGAAAAAATTCCTTCCCTCCTGCATTTGCTTCCCTTAACCATCAGGTTCTGCAACAGGTGAAAATATTTCTCTGCACTGAGAACCACTTGTTACAGGTGAGCAAGGAAGAGAAAAAGAGGTTCATCTCTTCAGAGGGCTGGTAGCAGCTGCCTGCTGGTCCTGGCACTCAGGCACTGATGGGGCAGAGTTTGACCTTGTATATAAGTTATTTCATCACTATTTCAGCTGACCAGCTGGTACTGACCAAAGAAAGACAACACTGAGATCCCAAATACTTCCTAAACTGACTGCACAGCTCCCATCTCTGATGGGCTGAGGGTGCTTTGCACTGCTCAGTTCTTTAAAAGGCAAATGGAAAACTGTCAAGTTAATGGTGAGGTTTTGTGTGTGCTAATTATAGCACACAAACCCTCATTGTCTCTGTCCAAGGCTGGGTCACACTCTTGTTACAAAGCTTTTGTAACTCTACTAATGACTTTAATATAAGCTCCTATTAATTGTATGGTCAATTCCTAAGCCCAGTGCTACTGGATTGCAGTAGCCAGGCAGCTGACTGTAATTACAATGTGCTTATAGTGTGCTTAAACTGCATTTATAAAGCCTGTTAATTCTCATGAGTCTGTTTTAATTTGGTGCAGGATTGACAGCATTTTGATTTTACTCCACAGATCAGATCCAGCATAAGCAGCAGCCAGGTGAAAATGCCATGCTGTCCATGTGGAAGGAGGTGACACAGGCCACTATACAATTTAAGCAATTTTAGAAACTAAATTAATTTTTTCCTCAACTGTTTCAGACCAGGTCCGGACTCTACAGGTGAATGCAGATCAAGGGAAACACCACTTGGTTCATTTGCTTTTTTTTTGTCTATAAAGAAAACCTCAGAGAAGCCCTGATAAAAATCAGAATGCTGCATAAATTGGGATGGAAGCCAACTCCTCCTTTACTCTGCTGGCTGTCAGCCCCATGAATGTCCATTTTTGAACAGCTTAGGGGCACTGAGGCATTCAGGTCTTCCTGGTGCTACTGCCATGAGCTGCACTAGGATAGGGAGCTCAGTGCTTCTGTGCTGCAGAGGACAGGATGAGGGTGGGCCACTCACAGCTGAGATGTGTTCAGACCTCAGGATGACAATTTTGGTTGGCTTTATCCAGCACTCCATTCTCCTGACACCCCAATATAGCAGGTGGCTCCTACCTACAAAAGTTCTCCTGGGTAACAGACTCTCTCTGCAGCAGGGTCCAGTTTTACCTTTCCTCCTCCCCCATCTTCTCTTGGTTGTTCAGCAAATAATAGCAAATAGACACTAGAACAATTAGTGATTTGGATATCATGAAAGAAGAAAAATGTGGTGTTTTCTCTGAAGAAGATTTAAGAAAGTTATCAAATATAGAAAATGCTGCTGAAAGAAGCGAATTTATTTCATGCTCAAGGAGCACAGGACATGAAGCAATGAACTTAAGTTACCACAAATTCAGTACCAAGGAAAATCTCTGCAGTAAGAACAGTGGCAATGCTGGAATTGGTTGGCAAGGGATCTTCCATTCTTCTCTGTTTTTAATAGCTGGCTAGGTAAACACCATCAGGCACAGCTTAGCTGAAGGGCAGCTCATTTTAGAGCATACAGAGAAATATAATGACTTACCAGGATTTCTTACAGCCATCTTTTTTTAAAATTCTCTTGAACTTTATATTACCTTTCTTTGCGTGTCTACCTATTTCTCT
The DNA here is from genome assembly GCA_013397195.1 of Hylia prasina. Lineage (NCBI taxonomy): Eukaryota > Metazoa > Chordata > Aves > Passeriformes > Sylviidae > Hylia > Hylia prasina. Next base: position 1,287,755 of record VYXD01011413.1, on the reverse strand, counting down.
CTCATTAGCTTTTTCTTTGGCAAAAATAGTTTTAAATGGGAACATATGCCCTTATTTTAGAACTTAATACCAATATCCAATCTTTCTCATTTGTGTTTCCTCTCTTGAAAGAGATATAAATTCCCTCTATTTATTCATGTAACTACACTGATAAATATTTCCAAATGAAAATGTTCTTTGGAAAAAAGTGAACTTATGTACACAATGCTAACTTCAGAAAAACTTCACTTTTTTAACAATAGGCTCTCATGGAAAAAAAAAATCACTCTTCTAGAAGACAGTTTTCAGCAAAAAGGATTTTTGACTTATGTTTTCAAAAGAAAAAAATAGATTTCCTAATTTGAAGAAGTGATTGCATTGTTCCTTGTATGATTCTTTCAACATTTTTCCTGCATTAAACTGCCTGTTAACATATTATTTTTATTTATTTCCATGGGTATTTTTCTAAAAACAAAGGCCACCAAAACCTATAAACTGAAAGCGTTTATATTGCATATTAGATCACTGCCCATGCACACTAGCACTTGTTTAAGCACGTGCTCCAGCAATAATATCTCAACTTTGCAAATTCAGAGCCTGCTTAATCTCTGTTTAACATCCAAACAGGGAAGCCCTGTGTCCCCAAATGCTGCTCTGCCTTCATCCCAACAGGCGGGCTCTGAGCTCCTCTGTCGATGTGATTATTGCTGTCCAATTCCTTGCCTTTCTCTCAAGGCCATTCTCTTTCTGCAGGATGACTCATTAGCCCCGTCCCCGGCAGGGAGCTGACATCCAATTAACCAGCTGACAGTCCTCCAGTGGCTCCCACTACTCCTCTAAGGCTCTGTTTACAAACACAGGCTGCTGTGCCCATAAAGGAGGGGAAGCTGAAAGTCCCCCTGCCAGGCCAGTTTGTTCAAAATGCTCAGAGCCCTTTAAACAATACCTTTGTAGGGTAAAGATTGGGCATATTGAGTGCAGCAGGATGCAAGTCACCCTAATGGCTACAGCTGCATTTGGCGGGAAAGGGAGCAGCAGCTGGTACTCAAACAGCAGCACCAGGACCCAGATCCCAGTTGCAGCTGGGAAGAAATTAGCAGATGGGAAAATACCACTGAATTCTATATGGGAAAGCACCTAAAGGGTTCATCCAGAGTGATGTAAAGGTCTCCATGACAAAGAAATCAGCTTTTGAGTATAAAACCACAGGTGTTGCAACTCCCGCACCAAGGAAGAAGTCATTTTACCAACACATAGCAAAGAAGCTCCAAGTCCCTCACACACTCTAGCAGGATCATGATGCTCCTTGCAGAGAAGAGAGGTTTTCAATTTGCAGGGACTCAGTGCAGAATGCCTCTGCCTTTGATCTGTATGTGTTGGTCTCATTCACTGGCACTGGGATTTCTGCTTAGATTTTTTTCCGCTCTTTGGCCAACTCCAAAGAAAAAAGGTTCCTAGAAAACTATGATCATTGCTACCCAATTTCCATTTGGCACCAGCTAAACTAAATAACTGCTCCTACTAAGTTACAGGTCTGCCTTGGCACAACAACGTCAAACTTAAATCAGAAAAGCTTCTCCTATCTTGGCAGTTAGGAGATCTCCCTTGCAGCAAGTCTGATATTAGACTTCAAATTCACATGTTTCTGGGTATTTACTGTATTTATGATCTACATCCTAATTTTTACCCCCAGCTCTCTTTTTGAATTAGGTACAAAACCACAAACTGATCCAGTCACTTTCAAATCTGAGCCAAATTCAGTTGAATTTTTCATAACCACAGTCTCATCTTTTTCAATAACCTGTACTTGCTACAAACCAAGGCAGCGGCTGATTGTTGCAGTGAGGAACGACAACACTACCCCAAGAAGGTCTCCTCTGTAGTACACTGCATCTCTGGGCAAGAAACACAGCAGAGATGATCCTAAGGGAGATGGGGAAGCACCAAATCCTGGTTCTCCTTTCCTCCAAAGCTGTTTTGCGCCATGCAGACATGTTTATAAAGTGTTATGCTGGGCTTAAGTGCCCATTCCTTCAGATTTCTCCCTCTCACACTATTAGAGTGATACAAATAAGAATTTGAGAATTTAAGGCTGAACATTTAGTCTCTGTGCTTTTTCTTTAATGTAACTATTCCTATTTGGTTACACAGCAGGCAAAGATTTCAGCCAGAGCAGGTCCTCACAGGCAAACACAAAGCAAGGCTTGAGCCAGAAATACACTGTAAAAGCAGATTTAATAGCCTGAGAATTTACCCCTCCACCTCCTCTAGGGGACTGTTGGCTAGAGACGAACATGTCAGTAGCCTGTACCTGTAGTACATGTGACATCAGTGCCACCAACCTGCAGCACTGCAGCTCAACCAGGTGAACTCAAACCATCCTCAGCAGCAACATGAGATCCCACAGGCACTGCTCACACTCTGGTCCTCAACTCACCTGCAGCATCCTCTCACAAGAAATAGATGAGGGACAGGCACTTATTTAGCCTCAAAAATAATTTCAGTTCTGACCAGCTAATCACAGCTGAAAGGACAACTTCTGCTAAGAAAAGCCATTGCTGTATCTGGGTGAATAATATTCCAAATTATGGTGTACAGATCAACTTTACCCATTAATTAACTGCCCTAATTCATTGCATTATAGAAGCAATAATGATAATTGCCATGAACATTGTGGTGTGACACCAAAGCCACAAAGCAGGCAGCACAGCAGCCCACAAGAGAATGAGAGCCATGTGCCTCTGTCCCAGGCCCTGGGCTGTGCTCCAGCTACAGACTGGTCATAGGAAAATTAAGAATTCTTTCCAAGTTTAGATCACACTGCTCAGGACTTGGCCCAGGCAAGTTTTTTTGTGAAAAACCACCAAAAAATGGTGATTTCATGATCTCTCTAGCTTGTCATGTCTGGGTTTTCTTTTCCCTCACATCTAATTGAAATATAACTTCTCCCCGCTTTTGAATACTTCCACTGCAAATGTCTGAGTTGGTCTCTGTCTTCCCTATATACTCCCCACAGCAGCAGCAGACTGTCATCAGATTCATTTAGCCTTCTTCACCAAGCTAAGCAAGCCCAGCTCTCTCACCCTCCCTTTCTCCTGCCTCCTGGCCCTCCTGTTTGATTTTCCAGGTTCACAACAACTTTCTTGCATTGTGAAAACCAAAACCAGATTCAGTACTTCATATGCAGTTTCACCAGTGCCTAGCAGAGACACCAACCATCTCCCTCAGCCTGCTGATTGTGGTCTTGCTAATGCACCCCATCACACAGATAGCCCCCTGTGCCCACTTTTGCTTTGTCTAGGTAGTCATAAAATGATCAGTTTGTTGGCTGCGTCAAGTCACCAATCCCTGGAGTGCTTTTTGATGTCTGTTATTAAAACTGACTTCTTTCTATGCTCAGTATTTGCGGTTAAGTGAAGTCTAAGAACCCTAAAATAGTTTTAAAAGTATGGGCAGAAATAAGCTCACTCTTTCTGCAGACCATGTACTCCCACAAAAAAACAGTCTCTAACCGCACTGCTTTGAATCCTGTGGCATAGACCAATTCACTTGTGAAAGACCAACAGATGGACAGAAAGAGACACCCTCCTCCCCCCTCTGGCTGGTATCAATTCCCATTAAAGACTCTCCTGTGTCCAGACTGTGCATGCTGACCACTCAATGCAGGCAAAATTGCAATCCACCTTGATTAACTTCCTAACAAGTTCTTTGCGCCTCCCTTCTTGTTCCTCTACCAGTCACACTCCTTCCCTCTAAAGTTTGCCTCTAATTAATTCCACATTAAGCACTGAAAATCGGCAGGGTCCTCTCAGACGCCCCTTGTCCCTTTCTGTGCGGACCCTCCGGGTCCCCAGTGCTAAGCCCACTGGTAAAAAGCTGACATCTGTGCAGCAGCTCCCAGGCTGCACTGTCAGGTACAGCATGTGTTGCACCTTGAACTACCGTCTCATTTCAGACCCCACCATTGAGACCAATTAAGTACAGAGCATGCAAGGGGCTGACCGAGTGTCGCATGCTGGCTAAAACCACAAGGACTTAGAGGCCCCAAATCTGTCATTACCAAGCTGTTCCTGACAGCAGCATGCTGCCTCCTAACAAAAAGAATAGATTAAGATCAATCAAGTCTCCCTCTGCTTGTCAGTGGGACTTTGGACCACACCTTCCACCCAAAACTTCCCTCCTCTCCTGCTTCTGAACACCTAGGCAGCTCCAGGCTAACAAGGTGGCTGCTGAGTCAAGCATGAGCTGAACCATATGTTCATAATTAGTTAACTTCTTGCTTTATTGCTGGAAGCACTATCAATAAATCAGTGACAGCCCGTAGTCGCCTTAGGAGATGCAGCAAGCCATCCCCAGGCAGCACGGAGCCCTCCCCTCCACACGGGCAACTGGCCATATCTCATTCCAGCTGTGGCATTGTGCACTGAATTAACTTTATCCTCAATTTAGAAAGCCAGCATGAAATCAAGAGACCTGAGGGAAAGAATAAAGAGAAAGAAAGAGAGAGAGAAGAGGAAGGGGAGGGAGGAGAGGGAGAAATCCTAGCAGGTCAACTCAAAAGTTTGGTGAGTGACCATCCACAAGGATGGAGCTGCTTAACCCATTGCTGCAAGGCTGATTGTAGGCAGCACATTAATTAATAAGAACGTCTCTGCCTCTTATTGCCTGGTGCTGTGGTTGGAGGTTTCTTAGCACAAGCTGAAGGGGGAACCCAGTGATATAATTGTTTTTTAACCAGTCACTAGTTGCAGCCTAAATAGAGGGTAAAGCAGAGCAATAGGCAACAGCGGTGCCAGGATGAGTCTGGCTGGACACACCACGAGCTCTCGAGGTGAGTACACTCACACAGAGCTGTGTTCAACTTGAGCAAAGTGTTGTGACAGGACAGATATTCCTGGGTCTGGGAAAGCACATGGCAACTGTCACACTGACAGGTGTTAAGGCAGATTCACTATGGGCAGTGGAGAGCGCTGGAGGATTCTAGATAGCAATTCACAACACCTGAATCCAGAGCCTACCTCTCCTACAGCCCTCACACCGCTGTGTACTGCAAAGTTACACAGGCAACTTGAACATCATCCACAACCAAATGCTGAAATGCCTGTGGTTAATTCATCCTGGGATCGTTCTGCCTGCCTGGATGTTTAACTGAAACACAGCCTGTGCTCGCAGTGCTCCCACTGCCAACTTTTATCTGGCTGAAAATGCACCTGAAAAGGTCCTTGCCATAAGGCAGAGTAAGTGCTATCATCCACCTGGAGCCAACAGAACTTTGAAAATGCAGCATAAAATAATTCTTTTCCCCCATGTTGCTCAGTTTCACCAGTCCTCAAAACTTAAATCCAGCTGTAAGACCCTGAGTGAAGGCTTCCTGATTTACTCAGCTGAACCTCCTTGCTGTGCCCGGGTGGGAGCAGAGGGAGGGATGCTAGCAAGCCCTCTAGTGTCCACCTGGGACATCCTTCTATAAAACATCCCAGGGTCCAGGAGTGTATGAAAAGCAAAACATTGACAGCAATAAGCTAACCCTCCAAATTCATGGCACCAAATCACATCTTGGAAAGAACAAAGTCTATAATTAGTGTTACTTTTGAAAATAAAGCTGACAGCAATTACAGAGGGCTATTCCTCAGTAAGAACATCTAACATTGCATCTTCCTTATCACACATCTAGGGTAAACAAAGTGATAAAAGCAAGTTATTGAAGGGCACTTTGCAGGTCAGCAGCCAACCCAGAATGAAGCACTGTAGGGTCTTCCAGTTTCCCAGTGAAGTATTTTGTTCCAGGGGCCACACTCCCTTGTGCCCAAGGCAGCAAGGGTGCTTGCCCAGACTCTTCCTTGAACATTTGTATCTCCTGGGTGCTGGAGATTACAGAGAGGTCTAAGCCCTATCCCTGAACAAAAAATTCTTAAAATTTGTGGAATTGCAAAACAACATCCAACAGCTAATAGCTGATAATCCCAGATTAAATCAGTTCAAATGAAGCTGCAATTTCTCAAACAACAGTGCACTTTTCTAGCCCTAAGGAAGAGGTCAGCAATCATTCACAGAGCCAACAAGGTCCCCATGTGCATGTCAGGAGTCTGCTGAGCTTCAGTGCTGGCCATGGACAGACCAGTCACTGCAGCTTCTGTGGGTGGCAAGAGGTCTCATTTCTGTCTGACTAGAAAGAGAGAAAGGAGAGATGATACAGAATCCACATGAGCTTCTGGGCAGCTCAGTGGCTGCCATTTAAGTCTCTGTTCCTTCCAGTCACTTCAGGGACTCAGACAAAAGAACCTGGAGCCAGGAGAACGTCTCCACCCCAAAGCCTGCTCTGTTGCACTGTACTAACCTCTTCTTTCTTTCCCTGCTGTACTATTACAGTTTGCAACGGAATTGTAAAATTACAGTAAGGCATGGATGGATCCTGTTTTCTCATCCAGGAGCAGTTAAAAACCAAATACTTCTCTTGTTTCTTATTCACTCTCAGGCCTTTTTACATTGCTTTGGCACAGTATGAGGCTGCCAAATGGATACAAACCTCCCCCCACCCCCTTCTCCTCCAGGATAGCATAAAATATAACCAGACCAAAAAAAAAAAAAACAGACAAAAAAAAAAAAAAAAAAAATCCTGTCTGCAGTTATTATCCACTGCACATCATTGGTACAAGGGAAGTCATGCTGCCATTGAAGTGTGTAAACTTTTGGTTAAAATTAAATTTCAGCAAAAATTCAGGGAAGAAAACAGCTCTGATGTGTTTTGAATGGAATTCTTTTAAAAGGCTTTGGGATTTGGAAGACATTTACTCTTTTAATCCATTATATCAAAATAATTGACAAAATCACAATGAAACATTTTGTTCCTTCCTAAAAACAAAAACCAAAGAGGGGAAAGAAAAAAATCTCTCACAGAGAATTAAAAAGCATTCAGGTTTCATTCCAACGAGCTGGGCGTCAGGACCTCGGCATTCTTCGAGAAAAGAGATTATTGTCTCCAGCCAGCTCTGGTGTAAGCCTGTAAAATCCTCTGCCAATCTTTTAGATGAATTACCAGCCAACTAATTCCTTTTCATCACCAGTTCATCGAACACTACCTGCATGGACTAGGAGCTGGAAATTTTGTGTATACAGACAGAGCTGTTTTACTAGGATATCTCCCCAGTGACTTATTGCTTTAACTCAGCCTTTGAAAAGTATGCACAAAAACCCTGACATCTTTCTCAGCTCATGACAACAACATCCTTCACCTTCTGACCCCCAACACATTTACACACGTCCTAGGATCTTTCTTTCATTATTGATTAGGGAAGGCAATGCCATACAGCTCTGCAATGAAGAGATGCCCTCACACATATTTACTCAGATCAGAGATCTCTGCCAAACATCCCAACTGCCAGCCAAGAATGGAAAGTGCCCAGCTCTACACCCAAAGCAAGATGGAGAGAAGCCAGACTGCCAACTCCTGAGCCCCAGCCAAGAGGAAAAGCACTGTTAAATAGGTGAAGCCCAGTACATTGGCATTGGCAGCACCGTTCACACAGGAGGAGCTCACGGGCCAGGTTAGAAGCAAGCAGATGCACACATCAGTGGATGATTAAACATGAGGCTCCAGTCAGCTCTGCATCTGGTCCCATGAAAATTCATCCTAATTTGCACTAAACCCATCAGCTAAGCTATTTTGGCAGGCCTCCCTGCAAAATAGTTTGACTTCAATAGAAAACACCATGGAGAAAAACATGGCTTTTCAGCACACGGGTCTTTCTCTTGTAGGCCCAACAATTTCCCCAAAACCATGATGGTCAACACCCCAAGCACACTCAAGAAAAACTGTTTCTGCCATCTGTTATTTAACCCTGGGACTACCTCAGTGCATTTGTTTGCACTGCTGAATCACTTTCTATGATGTAAAGGTTACTTAGCTGCAGCACGGCAGCTCAGTGCAGTGGGAACCTCTGGAATGAGGGAAATCGACAGCGTGCTGCTGTCAATGCGTGCTGCTGATGCCAGCCAAGAACAGCCTTTGCTTCCAGAACTACATCATGGTTTATATTAAACCTCCCATCCAATTAACCCCCCCAAACATCACGAAAAATTATCAGTTCACAATTAATTTGCTCTTCTGGAGCCAATTGGTCTCAGCCAAGAACAAAGGGACTCATTTGGCCAGGGGCTACATGAGGACATTTTTTATTACAGAAATGTGAAATCTAAGCAGACACACCAGTCCTGACTGATAGATGAGGAACTGAAACAAAGATGCAGAGACTGACTTGGTCTATACCATAAATGGGTGATGCCCTGAAGCTTCAGGCATTTAAGTGCTACTATAAAACTGTACAACATCAGACCCAGGAGCAGAACACACTTGTCTTCCATACACCAATCAGACTGGCAAGAGTAACAAATTGTCACCAGCAGTTTTCAGGTGAACCCATCAGCTCATCAAAAACCAGCCCTGAGATCAGGACCTTAGAGTTCTTTTATTATGCAATTCCAGCCAAAGGAAAAGGCAAGAAACAGGCAATAAATAGAGCCTGGGACGAGTTCTGAGGAAAAACATGTCCATAAGATATTAAACCAGTGCAATTAGTGTCCTCCTCTGACAAAAGATCAATATACCCAGTAGAATTAAGGAAAACATTTAGAAAAACCCCCCAGAATTATGAAAATTTATTATTTTTTTAATCCTCTCACTCTCAATGACATTCTGCAAGCATTCTGTAAACATACTCTGTGTTCATAAAACTTGCACTTTTTCCATTTGCCTTCCCACTTCAGGGAAAACTCATTCCTGTACCTGGAGGTGTAATCAAGTGCAATCTAGAAGACTGCTTCTCAGATGGTTGGCAAGACAGAAAAACAATTACACAAATCCAGACAAACACAGGATAGATTGTTGTTTATAACACATCAAATGGCACACAGGGCCAAACAGAAAAAGCTAAAGCCACAAGTGTCCATGAACAAAGTCGGATTGGGAATTGGAATGAACTTTTGAAGAGTAAAATGCAGTACCAGCATCACAAGAGCAACTCTCTTCTAGTCCTGGATCTTCACAAGCATTATCTGCTTACCTAACAGATCACTTTTCAAAGCAGGGACCTGCTGTTCCTTTTGAAACAACAACTACATCCACAGGACAGACTCAAGATTTGTTGCTAGCAGGGGGGGATAACAGATGGGGGAGCACTTGGGAACACAACACATGACACAGATGCTATTCAAACATGGTCCTTAAACATTCACCTGTAAGGATATTCTATACATAAAAAAGTGCCATTATCTATGTAGAAAACCTTCAACTTTTTCAGATAAATTCTATCCTCTAGTCACTGACTCACCAGTCTTGCTGTGAGAAACTGCAGGTAAACCCAGACAGGTGTTTTGCAGTTTTCCCGTCTTGTAGACATTCTTATTCCTTTATTCTAAACTCTTGTGAACCTCTACAATACCAAAAGGTATCAGCATGGGAGAGCTGGAGCCCAACAGCACTGAGGATTGAGTTTGACTTAAATGCATTTTACAGGAAATAAAGCCCACAGGTGTATTCACTGCCACCTGACAGTGATTTCAAGATTAGTAACCGGTGTGAGAGACTGATGAGAAAGGTAAAGGAAGAAAAATGGAGAAAGATTTCCCCATGCTTTTCTCTAAACAAGGCTGTGAGTAACTTTGGTCATCCATCTGATAAACAGATTAATACCAGCTGGAATATTTTCTGAGATGAGTTCCTAAGGTTAGGAAAGATTGTAAAAGAACCTGCCTTTTTTGACCTAAAGAAAAAGACAGTATGTGACAGTGGTTTGCAAAGACATCAAGACTAAACACTGGAGAGAGAGATGAAGGGTCTAAACTAGAGCAAGACTTTGGCACAAGGACAAAAGGGATTATACCTGCTATGAATACATTCAGCCTGGAAACTAGAAAGTGTCCATCCATCAGAGCTCAGAGTACGGTGTAGCCTCACAGTGGGAATAACATAAGGAAAATAACCTAATTAGTTTTAAGAGGGAGATTGAAAAGTTTAAGAATGTCTCAACAGCAGGGGACTGGATTTGGGAAGTGCCTTTTAGTCCTGCGTTCAAGGAGGAAAACTGATCAGAAAAACAGCCAGAACCTGTATCTGCATAAATTCCCTTTCAAAAGCATTTTTGCAAATCAGTCTCATCACATTTAATTTCTCACACCTTTGCTTCACAAGCATGATCAGAGATTCATGCAAGTGCCAGGTACCTGTGTGTACCTGTCTATAGGTTAATATCCTGAGTTATAAATGAGCCTCTGTGTTGTCACTGATTCACTTAACCACTCAACACAGATAAGAAGCACTGCAGCAGTAATATGGCAGGACAAGTAAAGAGGATTTGGGGTGGGTTTGGACACCAAGGGCAGGTGTCAGCATGCAAAGTAACCCATACTGTAACTGTTGTAAGCCTAGTACAAAACTCGTATTAAACCATCTCTAAATATTATTTTCTTCTGTGTACCATCCCTTCTGAGACCCCATTCACCATGATGGAAATGCAACTTTAAGGCCATTTTTACATAAAAAAGGGATAAACCAGGAAAATGTTTGTTTTGGTTTGGATTTTTTTATCGTTGTTGTTGTTTTTAATATTAATCTGAAGGATTAGCTTCACCACTGTTGTTTAAACAAAAAACATCATAGAAATTATAAAAGAAAATATAGGTACAAAGAATATAGAGTAATTAACACACTTCAATACACTTAAGTGTGTGTTCCCAGAACTTCAGAGAAGAGCTGCTATGACATTCAAAGTGAAATCTCCGCTGAAGCAATATTGCATTCTTGACAAACATCTTGCCCCAGAACTTTATTCCCAGTTAAAGAAGTCTGTCATTAACTGCAATAAGCAGTAAGAGCTCCAGATGAACAGGAAAAATAGCAGATGATTGTTACTTAGTTTTGTTTTAGACACACACATCAATGTGTGATAGTTACTGTGACTTCAGCATCTTCCATCATCATGTGTAACCATCTATGCACCATTTTGCAAATGGTTTCTCTCCTACAACAACAGCATTTTTCTTTCTTTGGCAGTCACCCAAAGGGTATCTCCCCAAACCCACCAGAGCTCTGATCTGGCTGTCTTTTACCCATATACCACCTTTCACTCCCCAGCATATCAACCTCGGTGAGTTGCCCTGAATTCCTTGAGCTGAGAAAGCAGAGAACTGTCAGCCCCCAGCCAACACCACACCAGCCATGCAGACCCAGCAATGGAGGGGCCAAGGGCTTCCAAGTGGATTTGAGATGTCTCCAGAGACCCCACACCCTGCCTGGGCAGCTCTTCCCGTGCCTGCCACCCTCAGTAGAAAGTTCTTCCAGATGTTGACGTGAAGCTTCTTGTGTTCTACTTTATGGCCACTGTTCCTCATCCTGTCGCAGGGCACCACTGAAAAGTCAGGCACCTTCCTCTTGAACCCCACCTTTGAGATAGTTACATGCATTAATGAGATACCTAAGGTGGGGCCCCTTTCCCTCAGTCTCTCCTCATAACAGAGCTGCTCCAACCCCTAACTACCCCCGGGAGCGGGGCAGTCTGGGCACCGGGAGCGGGGCAGTCTGGGCACCGGGAGCGGGGCGGTGTGGGCAGCGGGAGAGGGGCNATCACGTCCCCTCAGGCTCCCCCCGCCCGACGGGGGCGGCGCGGGTTGATGACGCCACCTTCGGCAGGCCCGGCATGGCCGCGGTTCGGGCGGCCCCGAGCCGGCGCTGCGGGCCCGGGAGGCGCTGGCGGAGCCCGGCGGGATCCACGGGGCGTTCGCCTCTCGCACGTGGCTGCTGCGGGCGCTGAGGGCTCCTCCAGCCTGCCCGCCCCTGCACCTCTTCTCTCTCGGCTCAACCCGCCTCCCCCGGGCCATTGCCCG
>VYXD01011413.1:1132092-1273221 GCA_013397195.1 Hylia prasina | reverse complement strand
TGGCTTATGACTTGTCTCCCTGTAGTGGGCACAGATGTCGGAAATGACACAAAACTGTTGTTCCTTACATGAAGTATTTGTCTCCCCATGTTGTCCTGTGAAGTTGGACCAACTGTGGTGGGGTTCCCTCTTGCACCATATTGCAGCATCAGCCTTGGCACTAAAGAAAACCAGGGGCATGAACGGGGGGGTCCCTCTGATGATGCTGTTGGCTAAAAACAGGTAGTGTGTGCCCTCCTGATTCCACCAGGTTTAACTTCATGGGAAATGATTCTGCTAGAATTGCCTAATTACATGGAAGATCAATCATTTTGACCAACAGATTTCCTTTGTTACTTTCTCTTCTCTTTTTTTTTTTTTTTTTTGTAAATCCTAACAAGACACAGGAGAAACTCTGAAGTGTCTTAGATGAAGGAAGTCCAGATTGATGATTCTGATCAAGTACTTGGAATGATGTTTTGACACAGTGAAGTCAGTGAAAATTCAGATATTAATTTAAAGGTCTCTGGAATCAAACCATAGTTCCAGATGTCAGTGTACTTCTTTCTTTGGTTCTGCCTCATTCTTGACTGAGCCTGTGCTCAAAAGATGCCTGTGGTCCTTGGCAGAAGATTCTTTGTCCTTCTAAAGAAGTCCCCAGAGCTATGATCAGCCAAAAACCTACCTGTAAACACTTAGATTCCCCATGGAAAAGTATTAGGTGTCTGCCATTCCTGTTCAGCTTTTGAGACCAGGGATTATCTCACCTCTGTATATGTACCAGGCACAGTAAGGTCCACAACTGAGGAGATCACTGAGTGCTGCTGTATCAAAGAATGACAACTGCATCTTCCTTCTGCACTCTACCCCCATAAATTGTTAGTTTGCAACTCCTCCTCCTTTTTGCACCAGCCAGCTATAAATGGGAAGGAGGGGTGCAAAGGGATGTTTACTGCAGCTCAAGAGGAGATCCTGAGGCTGCTGTCATGCCCGTGACCATTTCTGGCTGCTCACAGGGCTACCTGTAATTCTTTTCTGTTATTATTCTGCGGTTGCAGGTTTTTTCAGAGTAATCTTCTCAAGCGCTCACTTAAAGATTAAAGGAAGTCAAAAGTGAAAACTGAACAGTCATGCCACTTAGATTTATAGAGACAAGAGGCTGGAGGGGGTGGGTTGAGCTCACAAAGCAACACCCAGATCATCAAATTCAAGCAGCTTGTACCAGAGGGCAATTGCTATTAAGTTACAGAGTCAACACCTATTCATCTGTATCTCTATTCCACAGCTTCAAGATACTTTGCTTCAGAAGGAAGAGGAACTTGCTAGGTTACATGAAGAAAATAATAACCTCCGACAATACCTGAATTCTGCCCTGATTAAGTGTTTAGAAGAAAAAGCCAAGGTATTGTGTTCAAACCTGTCATACAAATGTGTGCAGAAGGAACAGGTTGATTAGCTACAGGCCAGTAAAATATATGGAAAATCTAAGTGTGTAGACAACCTGTAGTGGAACTCACATTTAAATTCACGAAGGTGACAGTTTCCTCCAGGAATAATATCCTGTCAGGTTCTGACTGTGGAGACAGTGTAGCACCTGGAATAATTAATTTATTAATTAGCTATAAGTAAGTTAAGATTATATAGTCAAGGTAAAATTGTTCCACCTAATGGTTTTTTTTCAGTAAAAAGTTCAAATTTGAATATATATTTTTGGATGTCTCTTGTCAATTATCCCTTTGATAAGGATTTAATTTTTTCCAATTTATTAAGAAGTTGTGTGTGTTTTTTTAATGGTGAGATACAAAATTAAATACTTCAGGTTGGGTGAAACATTCTGTTAAACTAAGTGTGAAGGGTTTTTTTTTTAACATTTGGATTCTTTGTCTCTCATCTAAACAAAAATAAAGAAAATAATTCTTTCTTGTCAGCTTAAAGACATTTTTTGCTATTCCAGCCTTGCCCATGAAACAGAACTATTGATTATTTGCTCAACTCTGTGGATTGGGTGTGAGGTAAAAAAGACTGTGGGACATAGGAGACTTTCCTTTTCCATCCTGCTGATGAGTTGATAGTGTGACATGTCCTCCCTCCCATGGCCAGACCTGGCTCCTGGCAGTAGAAAAGGTCTCCTTCACTGGGCACAGGGAGACACGGCCACCTCCTGTCATGTGGAGAAGGGTCCAGAGTGGAACTGTCATGGGAGGTGTCTGAGCAGTGAATTCATGACATGGTGGGGACCTTCCTTGTTTACTCTTGCCTTCCTTTGCCCATCCCAGGATGCCTGAAGGGCCCTTTTCCTGGGATAAGGTCAACTGAGGTGAACTGATGAGTGCAGGGCCACTGGGGCCGCTGCTCTGAGCACTGCCTGGTCGGGATCACCCCTGTCCCAGCACGAGTTACCTCTGCATCCTCCCTCTTTGTCAGGTTGCCTGTTTGCCCCCTGTGCCCTGCTCACCTGCCAAGTGCTGCTGGCACAGAGCTCAGGGCTGGGAATGCCATCAAAGCACAGGTCTTATTGACATGGTCACACTCCTTCAGGGACAGGGTTGTAGCAGACACTGTAAAGATACAAAATAGTTAGTCATACCCATATGTTTAAGCAGAAAAAAGTGTCTCTGTAAGGACAGTAGTAATCAAGTAGTAACCATCTTGTGCATCTGAGGTCAGAAACATGTTGCTTTCAGGTATCTAGAAATTCAAAATTTAATCTTCTCTCTCCACCTTGTTATTCTGGTTTTTTTAATAGAAACTACTCTCTGGCCATGGGCAAAAAACCTGTGCTATCGTCAAAAGTACCAAGAGAAGGTTAAAAGAGGACCACTGCTTTGTTCCTCAAGAAACTCCTCATGCTTCCAAAGCTAGAAGGAACCTCTTCAATGAATTCACTGCCTGTGAAGAGCAAGCCAGCCCTGCTGTGGACAGCTGGGTCTTGCAGACCTTAGGATTAAAAGATGTGAACACCATTGATGAAGCTTCAGCTAACTACAGTGCCCTGTCCCCAGACCTCAGAAAAGACACGTACTGCCAGAGCCCTGGGGGAGCAGTAGACTATGAGCAGAGGGAAGGAGCAGCAGCAGTGTTTAGCTGCAGCCACGTGCCTCCAGCCAGCAGCAGCACCCATCCATGCAGCCAGGATTCTCCCTTCCTTCCTCAATTTTCTTCAGCGCCGTGCGTCTCCTCCCCAGTGCCAAGTGTTCCCTCCCTCCCAACCTATGGGTTGCCTTATTTGACTGATGGTTTGACACCCAACAAGACAGAAGTGGCCTTCACAACGTCCCTGAGCCCCCACCGCAACGTGAGGACACACAGCTTCCACCAGGGCCAGGCCTTTGTGCGCAGGGACGACGACGGGGGATGGAGATTCACCTGGGTGCCCAAGCAGGCTGAATGATGCACCTGGATCAAGGGTCAGCCAGAGGGGATGTAGGAGTCACACCTTACCTTGTGCATGAGACAGGTTCAGGCAGAAAAAAGGACCCCATTTGAGCTTCTCTAAATGCTACTCTGTCATTAACCCGCTCCTCATTCCGTCAGATTTTCACAGATGTGACTCCAGATTGCACTTGGACGATTTTCTGCCCCAGATGTTCAAACTGGATTCCTTTTTCCTGTGCCTGTGTTGAGATACCTGCTTTTACTTGTTTCCTGGGTTTTTGTCATCAGCTCTTCCTTGTTACTGGTAGTTTCCAGGCTGGAGGGCTTTCGCCTTTAATGATCACTTTCACATGCACCAAACTGGAAACCACTTTGGGAATACACCTCTCACAGATATCCACAAATAACAAAGGAGGCATAAGCTGGAGGCTGAGGATCAGCTGTTTCTAAGAGATTTATGTCTCTCTTGACTACACAGATTGCCTTGGATTTAACAAGTACCCGTGGTTGCCTTAGGTGCTGCACAAGGCTGACCTACCTGCTGTCACATTCTTTGATGATGCCTCAAAATAAAACAGGATTTACTTCTCATGCCTGGAGGCTACTTAGTTACAAGAGATTTGGCAAGTGCAGGAGATCTTCCTAAAGTGTGATTAAGAGATTGATGTGTTTACTAATATATTTTAAAGGTATTTTGTCTGTCAATAAAGGGAGTTTACATTTGGGGAGGCAGTTTCACTTAGTGGTTGGAGTGGGTCTTTGGAAACCACAGCCTTCAATGTCAGGTCCTGCCAGACTGTGATGGGCTGAGGGTAAGACCAGCACTGCTTTGAGAGTGCTTTAAAACTCTCTGCTCTAGCACTGCACAGGACTTGACCTTTAGTAGTGATACTAAATTATATGAATGATTTAATGAAAGGAAGACAATGGACATGAAGGAAGCTCACCAGTACTATTTTCTGTTACCTTTGGCTTCTGTTCTACAGTAGTTTGATGCCTAAGTATCAAAATACATTGACTTGGTTATTCTTGCTTTCAGAATGGGGCCACTGATCTAAGTAAAAATAACCAAAATTGAGGATTTTCTTCCAGTGGCTTATTTTCCTATAGAAAACTGGATATTCCTCTATTTTTAGAGGATAAAAATATTTCCTAATAGCCTGTTGTGCCTTAGAATTGCAATATTTGAAATACTCCATCAGGAGCAGTAATAATTTCCCAAAATACTTCTAAATAAACAAACTGTATTTCTGGGTAGTTACTTTAAAGTAACTATGGCAGACTTCCAGAAAAGGCAATTTGAAAGCATTGATTGTAGGCATTATTTCACTGGATTAAAAAGCCAACCAAACTAAAAAAAAAAAACCAAACCACAAACCCACACAAGAACCACTGCAAAAGAAACCACAAAAACTCAGTAAAACCCAAAAACCTCAAACCAAAAAATGCTCATGGAATAAATATATATAAGTATTTGTTTGGAGGGCTTGCTGTAGTCCATAAAATTGTGATTGATTGATGAAGACTGGTCAGACAGGACCACTGTTTCTGTAGCACTTTCCTGCTTTTCAGTGAAAGCAGAAGAAAAATCCTGTCCTACAGCCTACACATTTTTTTTTCTCAATGCATTTCTTTTCTATTATTCTCCCCTTGCCCCACATAAGACAGTATTGAAGAAAATACTCCTGTCACTGGAGTTTTTGTTGATGTGTGTGGTAGTGTAGAAAATGCCTGAACTTAACCTGAGTCTGTGAGGGGAACCCCTGGTATGGGTGATGTGGAGGATGCACAGCAAGCTGGGAATGAGACAGTGTGGCCAGAGGACTACACCCAACACAGCTGGAGATGCCACATCTCTCAAAGCAGCTGTAAAACAGAAGTGGAGAAACATCTGTCTAGGTTTTCTAACACCACAGAATGCTATTACATGTGAATTTCAATGCTATGGAGACAGCAGCACTAGTAAGTGCTTTTGTCCTACCAACAAATCTTAAATTAGGGTTTTTTTCTCTGAAGAGAGAGAAAAGTTTTCCATTTGCCTGACATTTTCTTTCCACATTTTTACATCATTGCATGTGAGAACTTCTCCTGCAGAGAGCCAGAAAAAAAAAGTCAGATCTTTGGTACAATCCTGAAGTAGGGTTTCAGTAGGAACAAACTGATACTTGAGCCTTTACCAGCCTTTTGTACAGAGGTGACTGACCCTTTGTCTCACAGCAAATAAATGAATGTGAGGGAGTAATTTACCTGAATGGATCCTCTTCTTTTCCTGTGGGTTCCTGAATTTTAGCCTATATGAAGGAGCTGAGTTCCTGTTGGAGAGATTATTTTCTGAGCCTGACTTTACTGGAGTTCATTTGGGTAGAGGATCCCATGGTGCTGCTCCTGTCCATGGGTGCTTCTGACCTGCACATGAAAACTGGAAATTCTGGTGTAGGCAACTGCTTGAGCAAAGTTCTCTGTAGTAATGATGCTGCTGGGTACTGGAGCAGAGGGAGCACACTGGAAAGGAAACAGAAGAATCCCCAAAGCACTTTAACAAATAAATGAGAGTGTTTGTTTTATCCTGACACCACCATATGAAGCAGTATTTCCTGAGTTACATGAAGAAGAATAGAAACAGAGTTTGTCTAAGACCAACCCACAGCAAGCAAGTCAGCCCAGTGACCAAACCATTCCTTTAGATAAATATTGCTCCTGTTGCCAAAAGAAAGCCATTGCTCAGCATACCTCACTCTAAACAGCCTGGTTCCTCTGAAAATCCTGCCTTCCTACAGGTATAATACATTTGGAAAATTAATAAAAGGCTGAAGACATCTCATGGCAGATTACTGTCACATGGTGGGATGTGAGGACAGTTCCTGGCTGGGCTGGTGCTGACTTGATATGTTGATTGAAACTGCTGTGTCCCCATGATTTCCTTGGGCCTGGAAGCACTGAAGCTGCATTCATGTGGTACAGTTCTTTGGCCTGCAAAGATGGGAGGGTGAAGGTCTTGCCTGTACAAAGCCTACATGGAGCTTTGAAATGGGTGTTCAGTCTTGCTTTGTGCTTGATCCTCCCTGTTTGTCCTTTTGTATCCATTCCCAGTGGGGGAAACAGATTCAAAGCCACCCTGCTGGTCATGGAATGTGTGAGGTAAACCCAGGGAAGCCCATGACACATTCCTATGCCCCAGAGGTAGCTAGAGATCAATGGCAATGAAAGCAAAAAGTGGAAACAAAATCCAGTTCTTCACACAGCCATCACAACTAGGTAGCCAGGAGATAGCAGAGACAAGTTTCAGCTTGGTACTGTATTTCTAATTTCAAAAAACAAGCAGCTGGAAATGAGGGCCAAGAGGTAAAAGTTCTGCATTCTGATACTTCCTCTAGTATTACACTTGGTTTCTATGCTTTGGATTCTCTGAAATTCACCACTGGACCCAGTCATAGCTATCTAACCAGAAAACACAGCTCTTGCTGCTGCAAACTCTGAGAAGTTCCCTCTTGCCAAGGATCAGTACCAGGCCCATAAAACTTCAAAACTATGACTTGAATGGCCATGGGGCCCTGGGTGGTTCTTTGAGCAGCAGTGAACTTCCTTTTCTATAAATATTCATCTTGTATTAACATTATTTTTTTATTCTTTTTATTTGAAGTTTGCTTTATGTGAATGTAACGTGCAGCTGCACAGTTTAAAATAATCCATGTTTCTAGAAAGGTACACTAACAGAAATGGAAGTTAATTTAACAATTAATATGTTGATGTTCATGATTTTTGTGATTTTAAAAGGCCGGGATCATATGTAAATGTTAATTTTACCACTGTCACTAAGTTATGTCTAATAAAACTTAACATCCAATTGATGCAATTCTTTCTGCCCACTTTAGCACCCATTAAACCATGCAGCTGTTTCTCACACAGGACAGCATCCACCTGACACCTACATATCTCCCCAGAGGACTGAAAGGGACCTTTATTTCCTGCAATCACAAATGTCCACGCAAGGACATGCCATGTTTTTGTGATACCACATCCAGCTATATTGACAGCCACAGGTGTGCTCATTTCAGCCTGGGCTTGCACAGCATATTGCAGTAAACCATTATTGCTTTGACTCAGGAAGAGATGCCATGCTACCAAACAGCAAGGACAGAGGGAAATATTGTGCTTTCAGTCTGTTGTTTTTGCAGCATCTAGCTTTCTCACTTAATAGATTTACACCTTCCTAGGCAGCTGAGCATCCTGATCCAGGACAACCTGATTCACTGTAGTACTCTGAGTACTCCTGATTTTGACTCTGAAATGATGAATTTCAAAATGGCACTGAGGTGTCACATAAAGAGACTGGAGACGAGAGAGAAAAGCCTGATTAAAAAATTCAAACCTCTATTCAGCTCTACTTGACAACAAAGAAAAGCTGTGTTAGTTATTAACTTTCCCTTGTGATCATGAGCAAGTTTATTGGTAACCATGCACCAGCTGGAACCAGAGAGATTTTTCATTGGAATGGAGATGGCTTATTGCTTATGAAAAGATACAAAGTGAGCCTTCCTTAATCTCTTTTGCCCTCGTCTAGAAGCCATACTAAGTCTGAGATGATTCATAAACACTCTGGCCCGTTGCCGGGTAGCTGACATCCTGTCATGAAGAGAGAGCAGTCTATAAATAATTTGAGGAATGAGCTGTGATTCACCTAAAATGCCATCTCCCCAGTCATTCCTCCGCTTCATTAGTTGTGCATCACTGAGTTATTTCAAGGCTGAATACTTAAACGCAGTGCAGCCCAAGGAAATCAGTATAATAATAGTTCAAAAGGAACAGATTATAAAAATCAGTATGAGCATGAAGAGCTGGGAGGTCTGAGGTCCCCATTTTCCCTAATTTATTTTTAAAAATCCCAGTAGAAGTGTGGCTGTAGCACTGGTACAGTTAGCTGCAACTCCCAACAACTGCTACCCACAAAGCTGTTATTCATCAAAGATCACTCTAAATATTTATCTACTAAACAATATTTGCATGTGTAACATCTTCCACCATGAATTATTCCCCGTTAGTGATCGCAGAACACAGGGGCAGGAACTGGGAGCTTTGTGATGCTTTCAGGAGCACAAACAATGTAATCAAAGCCAGGTTCCACCTGGGGGAATGGGGGCCTAAGAGCCCATTAGAGAGCGCACAGGTGCTGTCAGTGCCCCAGATGTGCTGTCCATGTCCCAGATGTGCAGAAACCAGCCGCCGCTCAGCTGAGGCCGCAGCAGCGCAGTGACACCCAGAGGCGCGGAGCCACGCCGATTCCCGCTGCGGGGCTGTGGCCCCAAGCTGNAGCATCGGGGCGAGCAAGGCCCCCCCCCAGAGAGACCCGCCACGTCCCACCCAAACGGCACCTGGGACAGCCCCGTCCCGTTACCAGCAGCTGCCAGGGCTCCAAGGACGCTGTCACACGTGATGGCATTGGTTAGAAAAATGAGCTTGCTTTGATCTCGTGGTAAGCTTCACCTGACAACACAACTTGGGGCGAGGAAGCAGGGAGAAATACCACGGGGCTACATCCTTAGTCACCATAACACCTTACAGGTACAAACAGTGCCCAGGCTGTGAGGCAGCTGGGTAACAGGCAGGGTAATTTCAGAGTATCCTGCTCCATATCCAGAGGAAGTGTCAGCTGGAAAGCTCCCCTTTGCCAGTGCTATGAACTGCAGTTTATCCCAGATAGAGAATAAAGAGATTATCAACTGCCTCCCAGCTGGGACAGAGAAACCAAGAAATCCCTGTGACTTTGAGAAGAGCACCTTTTGTAACCTTCAAAGCACTGCATGTTTGATTATTACAACTTGATTCTACAGAAACATTTGCTATTACAGAATTAAAATAATCATCACTCTATGTTATAGGATTATTTAGACTATCCAGGTAGGAATATGGTCTCCATTATATAGGAAATTATATCACAGATGTTAATCACTCTGTTGGAAATTTTGTTCTCCTTCCCCCAGACTACGATCCCCAACAGCCTCCTACATTCTAAAAGATTTTTCCAAATTACAGTTATAAGTAGGACCTAAAATATACATTGATTGTTTCTGGTTTTTTTCCATCATCCATTCTGGAATTATATGAAAGACAGCTGCTAAAATGTTTTTCAGTAATCAAGAGACAGAATATAGTAGTAACTACCTTTCTGCTGCTCTCCTACTTTTTGCTCATCTACTCCAATTTGAAATCTAGGACCTCAAAATTATCTGACAATGTCAAAAAAAGATGAAAAAAAGGAAAAATCTGTGCTGATGGAAAGCCTCTATGGAGACTCTGGCTTTAAGAAAAGTTGACATCTCTTTTGGTTATAAAACCACACCATTCCAAGACACAAGCAGCTCCTCTTTCTAAGAAATACACATTCTTGTCCAAGTCTCCTTCACCAGCAGTGTAATCTAGGTCAGCTCATTCCCAAGATCTGAATGTTACTGTAAGGCAAAGATCAGCTCAGCAATATTCAAACTCAGCTGTAATTGTTGCACCTGTTTGAATTCCAGTTCTCTCACTTGGAGATAGACTCAAACAGAACAAGTAGGAACGACAGGATCACTTCTTGCTTCAGGAAACAGGGCTAGTTTTGTTTACCTATGGGTCATGAAATATTTAGTAATTCCTTTCTGCAAGTGAATGCAGAAACACAGACTTAATACTGGTAGCTGTTGTTTAAACCTGCCAGCTTCAGTTTCCTTCAGAGTGATATTAGCCTGGTAATTTTTCTTGCCTTCTTACCTGAAGAAATCAACAACGCTGCTGAGGGAAAGATGCTGTGTTCCTCCACTACAACAGCTTAATTTCAGCAAAAGTTGTTTTCTGAACTCTGTCACCTTTACAGTCTAAGGATTTCAGTAACCCACTGAAATCAGCATGACTAAGTCCAACCCTGAGAATAAATTGGAGCTGAGAGAGCTTTAAGTTTCTTCTTAGTAAAAGACTTTTTATCAAAATGAAATATCATTACCTCAATGGCCCTGTGGCCATTCCAGAGGTATATAAACATTTGCTGCCTATCTGTAAGCCATTCAATTACTAAGATCTTGATACTGTGTAAATATTTAACTACAATAGAGCATATAAATCAGAGAAAGTGATTCTGTTTCATTTCACTGGTGGCAATAAATCACAGGCTATTCAGACTGCTGGGCTACACCCAAATAAATGACTGAGCTGTGAATACAGGCAGACATTACCTAAAATTTCCTGTAAAGCAAGTCCTAATTTAATCCAGAATTCATAGTAGGAAGACCAGCAGTACCACAACTCCAGAAACCTGAAGCACTTCCAGATATTTTTACTGTATAATTCAAGAAGGGAAAAGTTGCCAACACCCAGCCTTTGGCCTAGTTCTCCAGAAGATGTGACCAGAAACATGAAAGGGCTGCAAAAGCAAGTGCTCTTGAGTTTGGGCCCCTGAATATTAATGACACAGGCAGCAGAGAAAAAGAGTAACCGGTAAATTCCAGTCTCATTTAATCAGATAGGACTGAGTATAATTAGAGGCAGCAGCATGATGGAACACAAGACCAGTGAGCCCTTATCCAAGGGCTGAGTCAGGTTTCTGTGCTATAATGAAGGTCCCGGAGCTGCCACATGAGGAACAGCCATGCTGTGTGTCACTGCTCCAGAGATACACTCACAGGCACACACATGTCACACTGGGCTCCCCATCACAACAGGGACACGAGTTCCCTCAATGCACTGCAGATTGGAAGTTAAAGTCTTCCAGGAGTTGACTTTTTCTATGAGAATAACAACAGCAAACACATGGGCTCATGCTCAGCTGCAGCAGCAGCCACCAGGGACTGAGTCACTGTCACCATTCTCCTGTGAACTGCCGCTGCAATTCCCTCTCTTTGGCTTTCTGTTGCACAAGATTTGGTGCCAGCCCTGGGGCCACAAGGATGGGTCGCACTTCCTCATTTCTAAGAGCCACCAATACCACTGCTTGTTTGTCAGGACTTGATTATCCTCACGTCCTCATTTCTGGCTGTCCCATCCTCTGCCATCAAAACACTTCAGCCAGAGGAACAGTTAGTGTCACGCCAGTGGCTTACAGAGCCCTTCTGCAGTCTTTAAAGGGACTTCAAGGAGACAAGAGACCAGCCAGTTTGAGAAAATAGAGTAGGAATGAGATGCTTTTACTGGAAAGGTATGGGATGCTCCTGCTGACATCACATCGCTGCCCCAGGGCACCTAACGGGGTCTCTGCTTACCTTTTGCTTTGTTCTGGAACGGGCTCTTTACTAAAGCAGAAAAGCAAGATTTGCTCATGAAAAGATAAGAAATGGGTTAATTTCTGTCCTTTTAGATTTATCTACCTGCTTGCAGGACACTTCATCCCATCAGTGACACCTGGGGGGCCCAGCTCCACAGTCCCATCCCCAAGGAGAGGAAGAGGAGGTGAGCCAGAGGCCCAACAACAATCAGAAATTCTGCAAGGCAGTGTGACTGCAGAGAGAGCAGGTACAAGCTACACACACTTTTCTCAACTTTTCCAAGCTGCATGGCCTCACCTGGGGCTGATGACAGTGGTTTTTAATCTGAGCAAGAGCAAAAATTCCCTCTGCCTGCCCTCTTTTTCCACTTGGCCCACAGGCAGGTACAAGTTCAGCAAATGTCTGCAAGCCCCAGTGCATACAAACAAGCCTTGTACAGCATTATATTTTGGTTTTCTCTACCCCCCCTTTGGGCTCCCCTGGCTAAAGTCAAAGAAACATTGAAAGCATCCAAGTAAATCAGTCTATTGCATTTTCTCATCAGTTTAAAATGCTCTCCTCAGTGCCAAAAAAATGACAATCCACTGAAGAACCAGGCTTGCAGGATAGTTGTATTGAAGCTATTTCTTTTTGCCTTGCCATCTTGAGAGGCCTGTTGGCAGGGAACCTACCCCGCTCCTCTCCAGTCCAGCGTGCCACACTGAGCACACAGAATTAGACACATGGCTCTGACAGAGGCCAGAGGGTGTCCCAGCAGAAACCTACCCCATGAGCACTTGCCTCCTACCATGGTCATCCTAAAACAGGTCAACTTAAATGCACCATCATAAAATGAAACTGTTCAGCAAAGCCCTGTCAGAAGACGGGAGCCCAGATGTGATTGTGTGTTATCCACCCTGAGGGACAGGGCTGAATCCATGAACCTCCCTGAGCCAAAGGGCTTTGGGGTTGGGTGACCCCCAGCAGCCTGAGCCCTGGGCTGACAGCGGGGTCTGAGCCCTCTGCTGCGGCTTGAGCAGAGAGCCTGGGGCTGGCCGCAGGATGGCTGGTGCAGGGCACGTTCCTAGGGTGGCATAGCTGCTCCTTAGCACATGAAAGTGATTTATTAATAAAGAAGTAGACCCAGGAGTCATGTTCTGCAACACTACCCAGTCCTCTGTCCTGCGCCTGAGCAGTTTAAGCCATGACAGCTCCTTCTGTCACCAGCAAAGCTCAGGCTGCCTGTGACCACCTGCAGCACCTCACCCTGCTCTCATCTTCCACAGCAACAGGGGAGAGGCACAGAACCCCAAAGAAGAAAGGAAGATGGGAAAAGTGGCTTATCCACTGTTGGAAACAATGAACATGCACTGCAATTATTCTTTGTAATATATTATCTGAACAGGTCAAGGTCTCCTGTAAAATCAGAAAGCGGAGTCTGAATATCAGCTCAGAGAAAGGAATTAATTGCTAAGTTGTTTGTGAACAGCTTAGAAACACCTGTTTTACAGAAGTCTGGGGAAGTTTTAGAAGGATAGAAGAGATATAAAAATATAACTGAAACTCTGTCATAACCTTTTTCTGGCAATTGCCTGAGTCCAAGTCAGAAGACTTAACATGCAATGGGAAGCAGCAGTCAAAGCTGGAGTAAAGGGGAGCAATAGTGGCATGTTTTTCTTTCTTATTGATTTAATTTTCTGTGCACTCTGGAATTGGCTGTTCATTTCAGCATGGATGCACTCAGCAGTTTGTGACACACTGTGCTGCTTTGCTCTGCCAGCTGTGCTGTGCCTGCCAACATTTGTTGAGAAATAACAGGAGGTCACACATGGTGTCAAAAAAAAAATACCCCTGGCACAGCACATAGAAAAAAGGCATTGTATTAGTGGCAATGAATTCAGACCTACTGATGGTGGAATTAATGAAATCCATGGCTGGCACTCTCTTTACATCCCAACGGAGGCTACAACGAACAAAGAAAATGTACTGGCCACTCGCCCATGGGGTCAGCAAACCAGCCTTGTCCAGGGCAGCTGGAAGCCCATTGCCTTCCCTGGCAGGCCCTGAAGTGGAGAATGGAATTCAAGTGCTTCCCTAAGACCTCTCTTCTCTGACTCTAAGGCAACAGGAAACCAAGAGACAGGGAAGCAAGGAGCTAAGTAATGCTCATGGAGGAAAAACAGCACTGAGTGGAGAGAGGCATTTGATTATTTTACTTTAATTTTCTTGGTTTCTTAAGCTCGTTTTTTACCTAGCTGTAAGGGAAGGACATCTTTCCCTTTGATTCTTATCTGCCCTGAAGCTGAAACTCATCTCCTGAACATCAACATTCACTTATTGTTCTTTTCTTTCCTGAAGTGTTTCAAGTCCCTTTTAGGAAACCCTCAGAGATATTTACGTTGGCCTTTGTCTCCCCATTCTCTTTATGCTACACAGAAACAACTAAGGATACATACATTTCTACATAAAGACAAAATTTCTCACAATAAAAGCAAGAATTTAGGTAGCTGATGTGCATCCTTGGCCGTGGTCAGCAAGTGGCTGGACAAGGCCCTGAGCAACCCAACTCAACCTTCAAGTTACCCCTTTGAGCTGAAATGTGGAACAGAAAACCTCTGTGTGTCTCTCTCTACCTTCAGGTTTTCAACATTTCAGTGATTCTAAGTCCACATCTGATCAGCCATCTCTTCATGTACTATCTATGTGCAAGTAAAAACCTGTCAGCACTCACCTGCCTTACCCTAGCCAACATTAGCTGGAGCATAATCCACCACTTTCCTTTTCCCCCTATAAAACAGGACTATGGATTTTTGGTTTGGTCTTTACACTTTCTACCTTCATCCAAATGCATTTGGGAGCAGAATCCAGAAACTGTAGCATCTCAAAGCAGAGGCATTTGGTGATGTTTCTGCATTAACCCCAGCTGGGTGTTCATTCCCTTTTGAAAGGATAATTTAACTCCTACTGCCGTTCAAAAATACAGTTGGATGCACCAAGTCAGACACATGCCAGTGTCAAATCTAGAAGAACCACCCACTGATCAAAAAGACACAAGTAATTCCTTTCTCCTAGGGCATTTTAATGCAACTCTTTCATGTTTAATGTTTAATGTGAGTGGAATAATAGTTTGTCTCTTGCTATCCCCCATTAACACAGATCAGAGGCACCAGATGCTTACATCCAACTTAATACTTCCCAGTTGGTCACCCAACCAATAGGTTCAGCACAGGAAAAAGACTGTACAATTGGAAGCCTCTCCTCTCTGACAGTTTCTATCAGGCACCAGCTAATCATGGATGTGAGCCCCTCCTCAGACTGCATTGTCCTGCAATTCCACTGTAATTCATCCCTTGTAGTAACCTGAGAAATCTGGCACACATTTTTTACCATTATAGATTGACTGATTCTCCCTAAAGCTGAGCTGAAAACAGGGCTGAATATTGGGCACTGACATTATACCTTTGGTTTTCTTCTTAAAAAAAAAATATGGACAAGGAAAATTAAGAATTTTGGTGTCAAAGGCTTTGAAATAGAACATATTTGCAATACATTTTATGACTGAACTGGAACTCTTCTGAAAATCAGTAGTATCCATTACATCCTCTCTCATCTGGAAGATCAAGCTGCCCACAGACAAAGGCCCTGGAAGAATCAGTTTTGCACAAAAACTCTGCTTAAGCTGAGTAAGGAGGTGGACAGAGACAATAATTAGTGATTTATGGATGCTCAGCTCTTTCTCCATGCTCATAACCAGCCTGCAGCAGGGAAGCTTTACTCACCAGCTCCAAGGAAGCCAACGGTCTATGGCTGGCAAGTGAAGAGGGATTTGCCAGATAGTACCAATGACCTGGTCTTGGGGTTGAAACAGCTTTTGGGAGATGGAGGAGGCAACCATGTGTGGTGATAAAGCCACCAAACTGGGAAGCAAGGCCTTTTGTTTTCTTTCCTCTGATGCCAAGGAGAGGAGCGTGCTGGGTCTGCACAGAGTGTTCCCACTGAGCAATGTCAGACACACGCCAGTTTGGAGGTCTGCCAGCCTAGGGCCACCTCAGTGCACTCATATGGCAAGGCACAAGGAGCACACAAAGACCAGACCAAGGTTATCACAGTCTTCCCAGAGAAGGCCAAAGCAACCATTTGTCATCATTATGTTCATTCTCCATTCTTATTTCTGTGCTCCCTAGAAAATAAAGTAATGCTTACTAAGAAATAAAAAGAAGGTAGCAACAACCTGAATACCTGAGACTGGCTAAACTGATGGAGAAGATGATGAATAACCACCATGGCTGGCAGAACTCCTATTCTTCCTTTATGAATGTTACACAACCCACTGCTTAAAATATCAGAGCCTTGATTTATTACTTGCCATGGTGTAAACAGGTTTTGATTGCTTGGCACCTCTCTTCTGTCAAAAAAAAAAAAAAACAACCTGAAGAAGGCATCCACCCATGGTGGTTTTCTGTGCAAGTCCTGTATAGCTGAGACTCACTTTTGCAGACTCAAATTCAAGCAGACTTCTCAGCAAGTACCCTGCTGGACTGGGACTCATGTCAGTCCAGTGGAGTCTCTGCACCTCCTACCAAAATACAATTGCATGTGAAAGGCTGGAATGAGGCATATAAACAGTAAAGAAGCAGAAACTAGAGAAAAACAGTTGGAAAAATGGGAAAATACGAAGACAGAAATGATAGTATTTTACCTTTTTATGGTATTTTTCTATCAATGAACCTATATTTAAAGCATTTTGCACTTGTCTCTGGTTTTGCTCATTGCTCCTCAGCAGATAAATTCCCTGGTCAGATTTGCCTCTTCACTGTAGTCTTTCATAAGGCAGGAGAGTAAAAGCCCAGCACCACACATCCCACAGCTAAAATGTGCCAGGGTCAAAGATCAGGGACAAGCCTTATCTGTGCAGAAGGGCAAACTTGAACTCACACCCTGAAACACACAGCTCCTGATTGACCTTCATATCCAGCTGTTATCCCCGTGCCCCCACCGAGTCTGTGGTGCCTGGGAACAGGCAGGAGAAGATGAATGGTTATTCTTGCCTCTGACAGACAGCCCAGGTACCACAGCCAACATTCAGCCTCTGCCTTGCATCCATCATCCTGCTGGCTGAGCCTTCACCACAAACAATGATTGCCCTGCACATCTGCTCCTGTAATCCCAGCTCTGAGCAATCACTGAGGGACAGGGTAATGCCAAAAAATCACAATTCAACATGAAGTGACACAAGAGGATGAACGCATTCATGTTGCATCCTGCCATAGACCACTGCAGTCAACCCTCCCCAAGCATGAATTAGGGTGTCAGAAGGTGTCCTATGAAACAAATCAACCAATTTCGTCTATTTAAACAAAGTTTTCCCTCTGAGGACATAACCTCTGCAGACTGTCCCTAAAGAAATCTGACTCTCAGCCCTAGCAAATGATAACAGGCAGAGAAAATGGTGTTCTCAGCTACTTCCAGTCCCATAAATGATAGGGCTGTGATCACCAGCCCACACGGGAGGAGGATGGCAGTGCCAGGTTAATGCAAAACCAAGGAAAGGCAAACAGAGTGGGCATGGGGCACCTGTGGAGGCATTCATTGTGCTATCCTGGGTCTGATCATTTACGCCAGCAGCCTTTGATTAGCTGCTTCCTTGTTGACACTAGGTCTGGTTGAGTTGTTAAAGAACAGCAGAGGACACTGGAGAGTCTTCATTGTAACTGCTGAATTGAGAGCAAACAAGGAAGCTAAAATTAATCACTTGCACTTAAATTGCCATCATGGTGCACAACACACACCACAGATAAGCTCCCTTACCCTACAGGGAGAGCCTCAAATGCTGTCCTGCCCCAAAAAAGAGATGCAGAATAGCAGGTCCAGGAGCTACAGTCAGTTTGTGTAGTCAAAACAACCTCAGCAGGACGGTGAAATGGTGGAGTATGAGCTCCTGTCTCAAGGGATCACCGGAGGGAATCAACATGGATCAGGCAATAAGGCAAGCTGTCAGCCTGGCTCCTTAACTTCTGACCTTGTCCACTTGGTGGCTTTACTTCTCTTCTAGCCTGATCTCTTCAGTATTCTCCTGCTGTCCATTTTCCTCCTGGAAACACATCTCACTTTCTGGGATCAGCAAAGGAGACTGTGCAAGTTTGCAAACACTTACTATCTTTGTTTCTGTTTGAGGGAGAAGTTTGAAACAACTGATCATTCACTCAGGTGAGAACTGCTCAGTTTTAAGTTATTCCCCAGTAGTAAAACCCATCTGCTTTTGGGTACGCAGCTTTGCAGTCAATCGTGGAAATACTGAAGGAGGAGAGAAATTTCCTCTTCTACCACTCTGAGTTTGCCTCTGCCAACTCCACTCTGCTACTTTTGATGGGTATTAGCAATCAGATCATGATAAAAACAATAGCAAGAGTTTAATGGGAAACATCATCTTTCGAAGAGTCCCACAAAGTTCTTATCTTGTATGAAGAACCAAGGCCTTTGTAGAGGTGGGAGTAAAACCAGAAGAAATGCAGCACAAAGTGCTCTGGAGGATACATCTTGTGATGGAGCCCGAGCTGCCACACCAGGAACAACACCCTCATGTCCCTGGAACAGGTGAGTAATAATTCTCCTCTGTCTCCAGCTCCTGAAGGGCAACTACACAGCTTCATTTTCACTGGTGCTGAGGAATCTCTGGCAATGAACCTTGTGTTAAAACTACATTCCTACTTTAGAATTCAACACAATCTAACAGATCTCCCCTACACTGTCAGCTGAAGCCCCAGAGGAGTAGCTACCCTGGGCCCCAGTGCTCAAGTGACTCTTCAGCCATCTGATCTTCCCAAAGTTGTTAAAACACAGCTGCTAAATGTTCTTGGGCTTTACAACCACTCTGTAGTCCATGGAAAACTGATTTTAAACTGCCACCTACATTCCCTCCTGCTGGATCTGCTCAGACACAGCCTACTGGTGGCTTCATCTGTGTAGAGGTAAAGCTGAGGATTTTAATTATTAAAAAAACAAACCAACCAACCAACCAACAAAAAAAACCTGCCTGGAAGAATTTGACATATAAACTGTGATCAGCTCGAAGCATCACAGTAAAATACTTGATAAAAAAAAAAAAAAATAAAGCGTAAAACCTCATTTCTCATTGCCATCTTCTGGCCAGAGCAGTGTAGTGTATTCTCTTGCTGAAACAAGCTGCAGCATAGGGCACAGACATGCAAGATGCAATGCACAAGTTACACAAGTGCAGCCCTTGGCTGCAGTATGTGCTACTGTGCAGGCAGGGTATGAAAGCAGCTACCTGGGATTCACCATCCAGCTGGAACAGCTGCTCAAAAAGTGATTCTGTGAAAAAATAATACATTTGAAAGTATTTGAAAGTAAATCTCATTGAAACCTTTATCTTAAATGGCATTTATCCACCAAGTTCTTTCTCAGACTCTAGTTATATTAAAATGGTTATCAATCATTTCAACATCCTTGTCATGCTTAAAGGAAAAATACCCTTTGAAATCACTCTTTACTTAATCTAATTTCTTCCAAACCAGTATCCTCCAGCAAACTGTAATCTATGGGGCTAGGCTACTACATCTATATTCAGTGAACAATACTTGCAATAAAAGAACATTTATTTCTGATCCAGAGGCCAAATTAGGCTTGGCATAAATGCACCACACATCTTGCAGTGGTCTGATTGTGCACCTATTGCCCCACTGTTCAGAGTTAGTCCCAGTCAGCCTGGAAGTTTATGTTTATACACCAAATGGACACAGAGAGGAGATTGATCACCATCAAACTGATCTGACAACTGAATGGGAAGTGACTCTACACATCCTTAGTTCTTCCTGCTTTTGGAATCACCTGTGCAAGTGAAAGATTCTTAGTCTTAGTTGAGAACAGTTTTCTCTGCATCATTGTGAAAGAGCATTGCTCAAAATCACCTTTCCCAGTATTTTCCCACCTTGAATACATCATCCCAAGCCACTTCACTGAAAGGCCACTTAAAATACACACAAGCATTCCTCCAGGTTTCCAGACAGAGACAGTCCACAGAGCTCTTTTTTTCCAGCTCTCCCTGCAGAGTGGAGGACAAAGCAGAAATCTGGATGCCCCCTGCTTGCTTTCACCCTTGTAGAGGAGCACCTGTCCTTGTGGCCATGAGTGACACCCCGATGGAGAAGCAGTTGTATATTTACACATGACACACCTCTTGAATCTATAAGAATTTTGACAATTTTTGACCAATCCCTAACCTCTCCTGTCTCTAGCCTTTAGTTAAACAAGTTGGAGGGTTTAACTGGGAATTTAAAATAGAATAACAAGAAAAGAGCAAAGTAGATAAGTTTAATCAAAGGGAATAAAATATAGCAGGATAAAGGAATAAACCCACAAGCATCACAGCAGTAGGTATTTGCAATAACCAAGTTCCCTACTCCTCTTGCAGAAATAGACCTGAGTCAAGGAGTGGTACAGTGCCAGAGCTGCTCCAGGTGCACTGGGAGTATCTGTAATTCTTCCCCAGAGCAGCACAGCTCTGGAATTCTGCTCATGCTTTCCCAGAGGTTCTTCACACAGCCCATTTTCCCTGTGCTCTCTGTAGATGTTTCAAGAGTCTTGCCTGTGGAGCATCAGCACACGCTGGCACTGGGGGGCTGCTCATGCAGATTTTCCAAATCCTGTGTTGTTCATCATGTGCTTCTGTGACAGTGATCACAGTCTTCCATAGTCTCAGCCTGGCTCCTCTTTTCCCAGTTGTGTTGCTACACTGAACTGCAGACGGTTTCTTTCCACCACTTGTTTCTAATGGCTTGGTTAACACCCTGATCTTTTCCTCATGGTCTTTTACCATGACATATTTTCAAAGATCCATTTGTTCTCTGAGCCTTGGATTTGAGGACCATATGTTGTGTATTCTTGCTTTACAAAAAAGCATCTTCATAATTCCGTATTCCTTTGGGTTCCCTCTTAATTATTTAAATTGTTCAGTAGACAAAGATGGGGATTATCTAAATTTATAGTCATATTTTTTATAGAGTCTGGTTTACTAAGTAACTATTTTACAATACTATTAGGATGCTGAAACCCAGTCAGATTAGGCCTGTCTCTTGTACATGTTTATACAGACATTAGTCTTCAATTAAAGTTTTTACCCACTAGTGCCACTGCTTCTCTGGATAATTAATTGTATCCAAGCTCCATAAAATAAATTCTTGTTATAAGAGAAACCTGCAGCAGTTCCTTCACAAGTACCTCCAGGGAAGGCTGTATCCAGATTTGTTTGAAAGCAACTCCACCTTCCAAGTGGATGATTAATGCCATTGATACTTGTCAAAGCATTCAAATCACATCTTGGCCATCATTATAATATGCTTTTGCATCTAGCAAAAGCTGGGTTGCTTTGAATACAAAATGCAGACCTTGAATCGCTTGCACTAGAGAAAGGGAACAGATGATATCACCTGAATGCTCCTTTTACAAGCCATACAGCCCATGAGGCCTGAAAGGCAATAAACAGTGATAAGGAACACTTACTTCTGAGGGGAGCAAGTAGCACTGAGACACCCAGCCAAGAATTATGGCTTTCCTCTACTTATTCTCTGAACAAATAATAATACTTTTTTCTTGTTCAACTCTGCCATGCTAAGCTAGTTAATGGATCATTCACAGTGAAAACATAATTAGCAGCAATTAATAAGGAGAAATGGCTTGCATAACAGCCTACACAGGACATCTTGCCAGGAGACCATTTATGAAACACCACTCATTAACACCATAATTACAACTATCTGCTGCTTGCATTGTATTTGCAGGTTGAAGCTCCACTGCATAACTTGTGTACAAAGCTGCTAAAAGACCAGACTCCAAGCACCTAATAAATAGATCTAAAATTTTTGGATCTGTCCCACTAGTAACATTTTGCACCATTGGGTGCTACTACATGTGCTGTGTGAAGAACATATGGAAACAAATTGCTGTGCCCTACAGCTGTGCCTGCAGTGGGTGCTGGCAAAATTGCAGCACAAAACAGTAGAGGTGGTTGAGATTAATTTAGCAAAACAGCTGCAGCTTTGAGGCAATCCAGGAGGCTTCTCTGAATTTATGCAAATAAACAACATTTACAGGACAGAAAGGGATCACAACAATTTAGGGTCTCCACCACATCTTGGCAGCAGCCTGTCTCGTATCTGCTGTTTGTGGTTGCAAAACATTTTACACTGAGGTTGTCAAGCAGACAATTCATGGACTGTGTAGAGTCCCTAGATGCATGCAGGTGGCCTACATTAAGTGCCCATATGCTCCACAATTTCAGCTTTCAGACAGTAAAAAACTTTCAAGCAAAGATAAGGATTAGGCAGGCTGGCCAGAGGGGAAAATTAAAACAGAAGTCAGAGGAAGATGAAACAGAAGAAAATGGAGAAAGAAAGAGAGAGATAAAACAGCAGTTCATTAAAAAGAGCTCCCTCACAAAGCAACCCTGTCAAATGTGACAGATTGAGATATTAGTCTGTTTGATGCTGATTTAAAGACTGGCATCACCTGGGATGGCTGTGCAAGCCCTGCCTGAAGGAGAAGACCAAAGAGTGCTACGACCCCCACATGTTACCATTTACCAAAACCAGCAGGACACCCTGAAACCCAGGATTCATCCCTCTCCCTGGAGGACTGCAGCCCTCAGCCTTGTTCTCTGATCTCAGACCACTTTAACCAGCTTGTCCTGAACACTCAGACACGACAGTTTGGATTCCAGTCGAGCAGCATGAAGTGCATGGTCTGTTGCAGCTGAGGCAAGGGAGATGCTGGCAATGCAGCCCCTATTGTTTGCACAGCAAGGGCTCTGGTTTTGTTTCAAAACACAATAGGCTGATTTGAAGGAATTTTCCCCCTTGAAATAACTCATTTAAATCACATGACAAAATAGATTTTGAAACAAAAACTAGTTTTTCAAACCCCACAGCTCTTTCAAGAACTAGGAACTTGGACAACATCTCCCCCGTACTCGGCACTGGTGAGGCCACACCTTGAGGCCTGTGTTCACTTCTGGGCATTTCAATTCAGGAAGGACATTGAGGTGCTGGAACGAGTCCAGAGAGGGGTAATGGAGCTGGTGAAGGGTCTGGAGCACAAATCCTGTGAGGAGTGGCTGAGGGAGCTGTGGGGTGTTTAGCCTGGAGAAAAGGAGGCGCAGGGGGGACCTTCTCACTCTCCACAGCTCCCTGAAAGGAGATGCAGCCAAGTGGGGATCAGGCTTTTATAACAGACAACCAATGCAGGACAAGAGGATGTAGTCTCGGGCTGCACCAAGGGAAGTTCAGGTTGGACATTAGGAGGAATTTCTTCACAAAAATGGTGATTAAACATTGGAATGGCCTGCCCAGCAAGGTGGTGAGAGTCACCAGCTCTGGAGGTGTTTAAGGAAAGACTGAATGTGGCACTCAGTGCCATGGTCCAGTTGACATAATGGTGTTTGATCAAAGGTTGGACTCGATGATCTCAGAGATCATTTCAGCCTAATGGATTATGTAAATTCAAGTATTTTCAACAAGCAGGACAGTTAAACATTTCCCAAGGCATTCACAGAAGCAATCCTAGTTATTTATTCCCAAGAGCAACCATGTCTATCTGCTAACATACCTCACCCACCTTTACACACTGCCAACAGCATCCCCTTTAGAGCAGGGTCTATTATTGGTAAATCCTGAATTCCAGCCCTCTCTGGTATGTGAGCTTATGAAAAGCAAGACAAAAGCTGCCAGAGCTTGGATATTACTCTGGTAAGTATTTACATTTCAGCAGCACCTGGAATCATGACCAAAACCACACAAAGGTAGGTGTTCCATATGCACTGAAAAGATAGCCCTTGACAAAAAGAGTTTACAAACTTGGCATGCTGTGGGGTCTTGGTCATGCCTATTCATCTACTACTGACATCTGCAAGGGTCACAGACCTGACACTCCCTGGCTTCAGTCAGTGCAGGTCCTGTCAAGGGCCAAATTCCTGCACTGCGCCCATCTAAAGGGTGTGTGGAGGAGGCAGTGGCTGAAAAGAGGCTGCTGCAACTCCTTCTCCAAAGCAAGGTCTGCATGGGGTGCAGGAGCAGTATATTCCTTAATCCCTTTTTGTCAGAATAGAGAGGACACCCTCAAAGTAAAAGCATATCTCTGATGCACTTACCCACATTGCAAACTGCCTGGACAATTCCATGGCTAAATCATTTGATTTAGGCAATTCAGGTACTGCATTGAAATCTTCAGGATTTACAAGGGATGACTGCCAGCACAGGGCCTCACCAGCCAGGAGCCCAACCACAGCACCCAAGCAAGGCAGGCCACAGAAAGCAGCCAGGCTCAGCTGAGAATTCAGATTGCTGCAGAATCCGTGGTGATGAGGCAGGTTGGAAGTCAAACAACAGGTCAGATTCAGGTGGATCCACATCAGCAAAGCACACCCAGAACCAGGGAAGAAATCAGTCTGTGCACTGGAGTCTGGACTAGTGAGATTTACAGCCAGGAAAGTGCATGGCCAAACTGCAGATCCCCCCAGTCCTGCAGCATAGCTCAAACCAGAGCTCAGTGGCCCAGTCTGAGCCTAAATAGGATCCCTGGGTTGATGAGCAAGGGCTGTGGGTGGAGGTGGGGCTGGTCAGGACAATGAAGAGCCATTGGTGCAATCAGAGCCCCAACATGAGTGTGGAAGCAGCAGCTTATGGGCTGTGATGGCACTTTTGTCAGCAGTGCCACTGGCCTCTAGAAGACACTGATGGAATGACAGGGATGCTGGGGGTTCCTGCAGCCTCCTGCCTGCTTGGTGCCCATCCATTTCAATCTATCCTAGAAAGAGCCTTCTGCAGCTGTGGCTTGAACCATAAACAGCTGCCTCTGTAAGACAAGTGGAAAGCTCAAAGAAATTAATAGAAAGATCTTTTTCTATTATTGTAGTGGATTTAAAATCATCATGCAAAAGCACATCAACACCTATTGTGCTGGTAGCCAAGAGACACTGTGTGCTGAAGAAATCGTTCCCACTACTCATCTGGCTGCTGAATTAGAGGTTTATTTTTGCCAGTGCTCCCTCTTCAGAGTTCCCATTTCATTAGTTACACCCATGTTGTGCATTAGCCACACCAGCAGCACTGCCCCAGCTGTGTTTCACACAGCTGATGACATATGGGAAAACAGCTCTCAGTAATTTTTTTTTCCCAAATCATTTACCCAAAGTGGCACATATTGTCCTGATTGACTGCAACTGGAATTTGTTTGTACTTATCTATGCAAAATGAGATTACAGGTAAATATTCTGACTTGCTGAGGAAGTGCCAAATGGAGATACACTGGGTACAAAGGTCTGTCTACACACCAGCTACATATTTTTTGAGTAGTAAAATCTGAGTTCAGGTAAAGGCAAGAAAAATTTGGTTTGGAACAAAAAGTGCTCTTGATTCTTGAAATTAAAAGAAATGTTGCAATCTGAGGGAAGAATCCTCATGGCGGCACTGCCAGGCCAGAATAAAGGAAAAATGGCTCAACAATGAGAAATATTCAGCAACACTTTCAGCTTTTGGGGATCTGCTCCATGGGTCTGCAAGTGTCATAGGAGCTGTACCAGCTTGATGCATATAGAGACAGCAATGACACATTGCTGCTGTCTGACACAGATACCAGTGCATGTGTGTGTGTGTGTACACAACAATTCCAATTTCCATGATATTCTGATTGTGCTCCCTTTTCCTCTGCTGAAACACTTCCAAAGAACTTAGAAAGTGGAAAATGGAGGAAGAAATGCCTAACAAAGCAACCAAAAGGCATTTCACCTCGAAGATGGTGGGCAAATTATGGACCTAGCTTGCCAAAGATGATTTCTATTGTTTATTTTTTATTTTATTAAAAGAATCATTGAGTATTTTTATTCTGTTATTTCTTGTTTCCTCTTGATAGAAGTTTCTCTGTTCTTTCAGCACACTACATCACTGTCTTTTTAATGCTATAAAGTGTGGAATGATTTTTACTTCACCTCCTTTTTTACCAGCCAAAATGTCCAAGCCATGACCCTGTTGTATTTGATGCAATATAAGTGGTGAACACAATCCAAGAGCTGTAAAAACTCTAGGAGATTAAATACATGACAGTAAAAGAAATTAATTCATGAAGAAATGGCTGATAGGAGAAGTCAAAGGGACGTGATGTTCAGTGTATTTCCCTTGGCAGACATGAGTGTGGTGTCCAGCAGCCTGAGGGCTGGCAGTGGAACTGTGGGACCACTGGCTCTCACAACATGGATCCTATTCAATTGTATTCCTTTTGCTTGTTGTTTTGTCTGTATTAACCTTCCCAGGGCTTTTTCGTTATGTTTTATGTACAGAGAGCTCTCAGCAGAGTGGGACTGAGTTTCTAAGAGAGGTTCCAGTCTGCTCTCTAACCACAGCACCCACTCACACCAGTAGTCTCCACTCTTGTCCATCAGCAAGAGAAAATGTGTGTGAGATCTGCCATGGAGGGCCCAGGTCAGAGAAGGAAAGCAATACCAGAAGCATTTGGAGAATGAGAACATGGAAAATAGCCATGAACAATTTCCAGAAATGTCCCAGGAGATCACTGCCTTATTCAATGCCTCTCATTTCTGCCAGACTATTTTTGTCTCAGCCCTGAATGTGTCCATCTCAGTATGTGCAGCTAACTTGGTAATTTTTAACTCATGGCACTAATTGAATTGTTATTGAATGTGATTAATTAGAACTGGAACAAGCCTCTAACAAAGAATTTATCAGATCCCTCCACTGACTCACTGCTTCCCAATGGCTTTGAAACTTGCAAATTGGACATGCTCCTACAATCCTTGGCAGGTCCCAGGTATCCCAACTCCACTGGAACCTGCTGCCCTATGGACGTGATGCCTGTGTGGGCAGCCTGGCCCTCCTCCACCCAAAAATGAGCCTCTGGGGGGACAGGTTTCTTGTTTGCACATTTTCATCTCCAAGAGCATCAAGGCTGGCTCAGCAGACCTCTGCTCAGAGCTGCAGCACTCCAGCCACAGTACCTGAGCAGGAGTAATGCACACTCCATAGCAGGACAACAGGAGGGTCCTTCAGCCTGTCTGGGCTCCTAGACTTCAATAGGAACTTAGCTCTTTAGTACAGATTAGGGTTAAATATCTTTGGGGCACAAACAGGGTGGCAGAAGGCTTACTATTATGTGCAAATACCTTAGAATGACTTAGGATACCTCTGGAGATGTGTGTATGTCTCCAGGCACAGATGGAGGCACATTCATCTCAAGTCCAAGACTCTTCTTGTATCTCGTGGTATTCTTGACCACAATGATGTCAAACAACACTGATTTCCAAGCCTGATTATTCCTGCAATGGAAAACGTAGTTTTAATTAGATGTGACCTTGCCTTATTTTATTTCCTTGGCTGTATCTTCCTCTATTTGCCATGGGAGCAAGCAAGGAATACTTCACTTCAGAGGTCCTTGGGCAGGAAAGCTGCTGTTCTTGTGTTACCTGGAAATCCTTTGTAATGGGTGTCAAAGAAAGGAGCACTTTGATTCCAGGAGCTGCATCTTTCAGACCATGGGCCCAGGACACAGGCTCTGCCTGGACAGATCAAGATCATGCTTTTGATGTTGTTCCTGTGCCTTCTACTGAGCATGTTTTGCACACGAGAGGAGCACGAAGACAGCCGGACAGCCAGAGGGGAGGTTTTAACTGAGCTACTTGTCAACCAAAATATCATTTTCATCTAAATGGAAAAGAAGTGTAGAAAAGCCAAAAATAGAATGATGTTTTTCTAAACCATTGAAGAACTTTATGTTCAACATTTGAAGTTTTTATTTCCAAATTGTCCTTCAAAATTAAATAATAATTATTTTTTTCCTCCTTTCAAGGGAAGCCACATTTGTTTTTAGTCTGAAATTCAAAATATGCTGAAATCATGACTTGTCCTGGAATATTCAGTTCTGCTTTAGGCCAAAAATCAGTCAAAAACTGAGTAACTTTTTGACTGTTTGATGATGAAAGTCAAACAATCTGTGAGAAATTATCATTCCCTGGAAATTATTTCAAGCATCGAGGTATCTCTTTTGCATGCATAAAATTGAACTTCTTTTAGGTGGCTGCATGAACCTGAGACTTCAAACAAACTTAGGAAAAGTCTTCCAGCTTCTCTGAATGTAGATGAAAGAATTTGAGTCCTGGCTCAAGCAACCTCAAATTTATTAAGCCAACTCCAAAATATGCCCAGGGAATTGGTAACTCACAGACAATTATGACAGTTGGGAAATTAAAAAACAACACAAAAAGGAAAACAAACCACAAAGGCATGGCAAAGCTTTTCTGTTGCTCTGTTCAGTGCCCAAGCAAGACACAAAATCCTGATGTGTTTCACCCCTGGCCCAGCCATGAAGTGCTGGGTGGGTGGTGAGTGGAAGCTTTGGACACCAGACCCAAGTGCCGATCCAGTTCTCCTTGGCTCAGTACGTGCTGCTTAGGAATCCTGAGAGAAAAGAGATGCAGCCTGGCATCAGCTCAGCTCAAGTATTATTTTAAAACATGAGGTATAGCACACTTAGACAATTGGACTGAAAAACAAACAAAAAGAAGTATGTTGATAGCTATTTACACTAGATTTAGAGTTCCCTTTTCTATGATGTCTCAACTTACAAAAAATACACATATTTAATTCTAATTTTCCAAGGTCTTCATATATTCATCGTGGCAACATGCTTTGGCACCTGAGTCCAAAGGAAAAGAAATGAGGACAGAACAAATATATGCTAAGAAAGTTCAGTCCTACCCACTCATTTGAGTTAATCATCTCATCTGTACATGCTCAGCAAACAAAAGGTGATCCAAATCAGTTGTCCTCCCTGGTTTGCCTGGGGAATGTAGAGCAGGTAGAACATGTCACCTGGGGGGTGAATTCACCATTGTTTCTCCTGCCAGCTCACCAAAAGTCCTGCTTTAGAAGTTTTGGGGACATGCGTGCATCCAAGGGAAAAAGAAAAGGGGGGAGATTTACTATCAAATTGTCAAGTTTGGAATTAAAACCCCCCTCTCATTCTTTCCACCCACGGTAACTTCAGTGGGTGTTATGGAGCAACTTGAAACACTGGCAGCAATATTTGAGCAGTCTTCAATTTTCCCTCTGGGCCCTGGGTCCCCATCTGTACATATTTTTCCAACATTTTTCTGGCTAAAAGAAGTTTGGAGATAATAAAGAGGCTTGGCTTACATATTTTAAAGGGCAGGTCTTGGGCTGATAATAAGGGAAGGCAGTGAACTTTTGCTTTGGATTTTCCATCACTTCACCTGCTGCAAGATGCCACCCCCAGCTATCTATCTCCTTCAAAGTAACTAATGTAAACCCCCCCCTTTGGGGGCCAGAGAAGGGATTTCCCCTGAGATATTGGACTTAAGGGAAGATGGAATAGTTGTTCCCACTCACTCACCATATAACTCTCCTGTATGGCAAGTAAAAAGTTGAATAGGAAATTGCAGTTAATTGTAGATTTCAGGAAATTAAATGCCAATACAGCACATCTGACAGCAGCAGTGTCTAACATGGGTGAATTGATTGCCATAACACAGGAACAACCTCATCCAATTTCAGCCATCATTGATGTTAAAGATGTGTTCTTTATGGCCCCACTTCAGGGAAATGACCGAGAATGTTTTGCTTTTATCGGAGAGCAAAACATTTGGGAAGTTAAGAGTGTCCCAGACTTCTCCATTATTGCTGCTCTAGTGGCTTTGTGCTAGACAAGATGAGATATTTTCACTGCTGCTCCACTGTGGATGTAGCACTCTTCAAACCAGCTCATGGCAGCCCTGCCAGCAGCACAGGTGTGCCACAGGAGCTCAGGACCCTGCCCTGGACTGGAGACAGACGAGGCAACCAGTCCTTGCTGTCATCTCCACATGGGCATTGCCACCCTAACAAGTGTGGCAATCCCCTCTCGGGATGTGAGCCTCACGGCTTTTGGGGGTGTTCAGTTTTGCAGCTCCCTGTCAAGAGCTCCAACTCTCTTCTATGGTCATAAGATTCAACTTCTGTCCAGCATGGCCAAGACACGTCCTTAGATTCAACATGTTTTGAGCAGGTATTGAAGGAACATTTGCTTGCTAGCAACTACCTAAATTCCTTTTCTCCTTTGCACCCAACAAGTATTTCTCCAAGCCAAACACAAAGAGTTATACTGTACACAGTCTTTGAAATGTACACTTCATTTTCAAGGAGCTGGCTTCAAGGAGGGCAGCATACTTGTAGGTATTTTGAAGTAGCAAAAGAAAAGAAAAAAGATAATGCAACAGCAGAGAACTGAAGCGTGACTTTTCTGATGTGTGGGGTTTTTTTCTGTGCCAACAAAGATT
Source organism: Hylia prasina (assembly GCA_013397195.1). Taxonomy (NCBI): domain Eukaryota; kingdom Metazoa; phylum Chordata; class Aves; order Passeriformes; family Sylviidae; genus Hylia; species Hylia prasina. The sequence continues at coordinate 1,243,305 of VYXD01011413.1, read as the reverse complement.
CAATTGTGTGGAGGATTTGTCTGCAAAGTCATTCTTTGCCCTCCTTCCCTTTCTTCCCATTTCACCCTCACCTTCTCAGCTCTAGTAGTTCTTAACTCTCATGATAGTTCACGAAATGCCTCATTTGCAAAATAAAGTATGACCAGCACCTGTTAGGTAAAGGAAATCATGGCCAGCAAGATGCTGCAACCTCTTCACAGGATAAAAATAGACCAGTGAGGTGCTCAGGTGGGAAATCACCCAGGCTGCAGAAGCTGGTGGGTGTTGCAAGATGTATTTCTCCTTTCAGTCAATTATAAACCACTGTGTTTGCAGAAGTGATACATAAGCTGCAAACACAGAGGCTGTGACTATTCATATTCACTGAATCGCTTATTTTTGCTAAGTTCAAATATGCCCTTAAATCCCAAAGCCTTACATTGAGTTTCAAAGTCTGTGTTTGTAAGAATTTTCCACATGCAAATCTCATGTCTGTCAGGACAGTTGGCTGATTAATTCTCTCTGTATCAGTTTTCTTTCCATGAAATCTGTGTCCACAAAGGCCTGGTAAAACAGTGGTCAAGAAAAGGACAAGGCTTCTACTGAGATGGTCTGGAAAAGGATAAATCCCCAAATTGAGACATGTACTAAAGGGCAACTGCAGTTACATGCATTGATCTCTGCAGATTACAGCAGAGAGGGTGTAACACATTAATAAAAAAAACATAAATGAGTGTCTTAGGTGCTGATGACACATCATTTCAGTGTATAAGCCTCACAGAAGTAAAAATTAAATAGAACAAAGTAAATTCAATAGGTTATAATTGTCAGAGTTGTTAATCCTTTACACTTTAATTGTTCACAATTTCCTTAACAGCTCTGCAAAAAAGAATGTTTAAACTCTCGGATTGTTGAAGAAGTAACACATCTTAATAGAGAGCAAACTTTCAGCCAAAGGGGTGTTTGGCAAAAGAGCAGGACTGTTGATGTTTTACATAACCCTTTCTTTTTTCCCAATTACAAAATATTTAGTTAAAAAATGTATTGCAGATCTAGACATCAAATCTGGTCTTGATTTACAGCAACATCGTGAACCTCCTTCTAAATATTCATTCTAACTGCATTGCTTAGGGGTAAGAAAATTGCAGGTAAAGTGGTTGTCTCATCCCTCAAATGTGGGTAGCAGCAGGTGGGGGTGTTAGCACCTGTGTGCAAGTGTCTGTGAGAGAAAGATTAAAAAACTTGCTTTCAGTAGTTTTATGGAAAGCCCCATGGAACAAACAAATAAACCTTTCACCGTCTGTGGCAGAGGATCAGGGGGGTGTGTGTGTGTCAGAGTCTCTTGCTCTCTGTTCCTTCCCTCTAAAAAGAATCAGTCTCAGTTGAGTTGATTTCATTTCTTTGCCACCAGAGAAAAACCAAAGTGTGCAGCCGGGTGAGAGAGTGGGCTGCACGGGCATCCAAGGGAGCAACACTTAATCCCACTCCCACCAGCGCAGCCTCCCCCACGCTGCACCCTCTGCCCCTCGACCACTGCAGTTACTGCACCTTCGGAGCCTGCGATGAATGAGGGATTCAATTAAAGTCGTCTGAAGGGGCAGCAGAGAGGAAGGTTGTGGGAGGTGATGGGAGGTGGCGATTCACACCTGTGTGATGCTCAGAGGATCTTTGTCCCTAAGGGTGAAGAACTAACCACCATCAGTGCTGGATGCTGGTGCTGGTGGGATCACACCCCAAAGGATGGATACCTTGATGATAAATGGGTTTCTAGACATATGGAAAATGTCCTGGCATTGAATTTTGTACTATTCAGAGCTGCTCTTAAAGTCCCATTGCACATACAGGTCTATCAGAAGAATCACAGATTTGCTCCCTTTCCAATGAGGGTTTCCCAGCCCCAACAATTTACTATAATGTAGAAATAAGAATTTTATCTATATGGAAATAAGAAAACACTGATAATTTGAACAAGCTGCATTTCACAGAACTTGCAGGCAGACAGGTAACACAACACAGCTGGACTCATTTAATTTTGTACATTTACTTTATGGTTATGCTGGAAGTGCTTAGCCATGAAGCCTTCAAATTCACTGAGGATCACCTGTAGATTTTCTAAGACTACATTTTCATTAGCAAATAGGTTGAAAGAGAGCAGGTTGAAAGCAGAGCCAAGGACCAGGAAGATTTTTGCTGAGGACTTGACATCCACAGTAAATGCATTTCATGGCTTTATTGCTTGAGGCTTTGCTGTTTGGTTGTTTTTTTGAGGGTTTTTTTTGCTTCTTTTTTAATTCTTGCCCTCCACAGGCTGGTTCCCAGTGATGCCTGGAATGGATTAGGGAAGCACGTCTTCCAGACAAATTTCTTTCAAAGGGACAGTAATTCAAGCATCCTAAAGATGGCACCACAATGCAAACCAAACTACTTTTACAGAGAGCTCCTGATCTGAACTGAAACACTGATGCAGACACATTCTCAGGGCTTCACAGTGGTCTTAATCAATGGATCTGTAATCTCAACTGATATTTGGGAAGGAAAACACAGTTAGTAGTCCTCGAGTATTTATATTCTCTGGGCTCACACCAGATGAGGCACTGTGGTTACTAAAGTTATTAATTTATATGTTTTATCAACTCTCCAGTGACATATAAAGCTAGTGCTAAAAACTTCTCATCTTGAAGGGAGCGAGGGGAAAAAAGGGGGGATCAAGAGGACTGAGAAAATAAATAAATAAATAAACAAGAAATTAAGCATGAGATAAGATCAACACTACTATTCATTTGTCCTAAGTGTGTGAGATAAATTAAAGAATAGAGATCTGTATCTGGGCAAAATGTGCATCCAGTACCCTTCTTCCCCTCCACTGAAGTAGGAAATAAGTACCCAGCTTATGACCAGCTGGGACAATTTCTACTGAATGGCTTTGAGGCAATAAATCACAGAAGCTGGTTTGTCCACATTTCTTTCTTTTCTTCAGACTGTTTGGCTTAGTCTCCCACGGAGAAAGTTACACCATGCAGGGGATTCAGCAAAATGCATGAAAAATATACTCATGTCACCTACAAATTCCTCAGTTCTGGCCAAAGTCCAGTTGTGGCTTTAATACAAGACAATGCCTTACTGCTCTCCTTCCCTGAATCCTATGAGGGCAGCTGTTTAAACATTTATCATTAAATGTTTCAAAAAAGAGAGCTCACTGTAGCACAATGATGCTATTTGAGCCTTCACGTTTGTTTCCTGGACCTATGGAACACGTGTGGGTTTGGGTGGGGTCAGCCCATAGCCCCACAGGTGGCTTATTTTGCTCACATTCATGCTAAATACCTCACTAACGATTTTTTCTGTACGTTCCTGATTCTTCACAAATTTGGTTTAGCAAATCCAAAGCTGTGGCAAAGACTCAGCACGCTGGGAAAGGGCCTCCTGACAGCTGCATCAAGGAGGAATTGAGCCAGAGGAAAGCTGGCTTGCTTTCTCCAACCACTTCCAACTGTTCTTCATGTCTATTCTCTGCAATTCAATTCAATTCTCAGATTGATTTGCTCCTGTCTAGGGATGGTGTGGTGTGAGAAGGAGGAGGACAGAGAAACTTCCTGAAATAGAAATGTATGGAGTTGCTCAAGACAGAGAAACTTCTTCTGGCTCTGACTCTTCCTAAACAGCAAACAGTTGCATTTGGGAGATTCATATGTCCTTGCCAAGCTCTTACATGTTTATCTGGATCCACTAATGCAGCATGTTGGAAGAGCTGGATCTTTGGACCGAGGTGACCACCCCTGTGCTCACAGGAGACCACTTGCATGGGGTACCTCACAGGGGCATTCTCCTGTGGACAAACAGATTTCTAAAGAGACAAAAGTCAGCTCATTCCACAGCAGGATACCAAGAGACACTGCTTGAATGACCTTCCAACCTGGACTAGACTTGAATCAATGATTTAAAAGCATAACATTCTGATTGCCACTTTCAGAGGCCCTGGGGGGCTGTGGATCTCCTCTGTGTTCTGGAAACATGGTTTCAGGAAAAGTTTCGTCTCTCCTAAGAAAGGAGTTTATTCAATGCCAGTGTGGACTTCATGGCACCACAGGCTGCCTGTGCTGTTGTGGTGCAGCAGGAGACAACAGCATGGCCACCCAGCCTGCACCCAGCACTAATCCAAGCCTCTGTTTGCCTTGCAACAGCCAAATTTCTTCAGCCTGGATGGCTGAAATGAGGCAGCTAATGCTATACTTAATGACCTATTTAATGGCCCATTTTCCAGAAGTGATGAGAACTTACAATTATCCCTGTGCTCAGTGTGAGCTGTGGCTTCTTTGCAAACAAAAAGTCCAGACTAGGCATTCAGCTACCTCACTTTAAATGGGTAAAAGTAAAAAAAACTGGAGTCTTAGATCCTTGTCTTCCTGCAGCAACATCAAATGTCAACACATCAAAATAAAAGACATCCTCCCAATGACTTTCATGGGACTCTCAGCATGACCTGGGAGAATTGGTCTCTCCCAGAAGCTCCAGCCAGTGGCTCAGCAGCTTCTGCACGCTCTGGATTACATGTGCTGCTCACCACTAGTTCACCAGTCTCTGCTGAGAGCACCACTTGGAGCTGGCTGCCCACTGGAGCAAATCTGGGATCCTGTTGACTGGAAAGTCCTGGCTTTTTCGATCTCCTTTGGATTGTCATAGACCTCCATGAACATTGCATCCTCTCTGTTCATTACAGCATAATAGAAGATCTCAGCTAAATGTCCACAAGTCAAAAAGCAATTATCATTTCCCAACAGCCAAGCCTGAGCACAGGCACTGTTGATTTTGGCTCAAAATTGGGAACACTGACTCATCTGAGGTGCTGTTTATGAGCTTTGCCATCACATCTATGGACTGAAAAGCCTTTCTGCACAGCAAAAAAAAACAGGCTGGCACTCTGGAAAGGGAAACTCTGCCGCTCATATGGAATCCCTTGTCAGTTCAGGGCTGCCTTTTTCCACATGGGGCTCAATCCACCTCTGTGGCACCAGGTGCTATCAGCCCAACTCTCCCTGCCATGTAGGCTGGCCCACAGCAATCTCCACCCTCCACATGAGAAGCACTTAGTAATTGGCAGGGCACTGTGACTGCAAACATGGATTTCAATTTTAGTACTCAAAAACTTCCAGCTGAATTGGTTGAAAAATGTTGAAAAACATTTTAAAGTGTTTCACTCCAATTTGGATCACTTTGGATTGAAGTATATTCCAGGCAGCAGGTCTTGAAGCCCAACATTTGTTTTTGAAACACCAAAACATATCTGATTCTAATTCAGAAGGCCTAATTCACCAAGATGCTGAGAACCATGAAGTTCAGCAGCATAAGTTTCCTGTTTAAAGAGTCAAGCCTTCTTGCTGCATAAACATTCTCCAAAGGCCTTTTAGTGCACACCAACATGAAAACAGCTTACTTTTGGAATAATGTCAACAGATTTTACTCCTACACATGAGATACTTCAGGCTTCATTGGCATCTCTTGTTATCCTGGCTTAGGTGGGTTTTCATATGTTGAGGCTGCAGCCATGCCAAGAAAACTGTTTTGTTGCCTTGGAGTTGTCATCTCTGTGTTTTGCTCTCCCAAGGTCTTCCTATGCTCTCTCAGCCAAGTTTTCCCTGGTTAGCTTCACACTGACTTCCAGGGCTGGTTTCTGATCTGCCATGCAAGATGAATGACTTAATCAATGTCCAAGCCACTGCATACATTAGGAATTTTCACCTCAGAAGAGAAAAATAATAGGTGAGAACATGGCACAGCTACTTTAATTTACAATGGGCTTGCTGAGGATGAAAAGGTGCCCGCAGCTTTCTGCTTCTGATAGCAGCTTGAGGAGACATGGTGTGAAGCAATAAGGCAGCATGTTCAGGAGAGACCAAAGAAGGTGGTTTTTTCACACAACGCCAAGAAAAGTTCATCACTTCAGTGCAAGAGCACTGTAAATACCTAAGGGGTACTGGGATGCAAAAAGTCACCAGAAGTTAAAGAATGATCTGCATGTCATCTACAAAGGTCTGAGCTCTGCCACAGTTGGCTGGGAGGACATTCTAGGGGAAACAGCTCAATGTATTTTACCCTTGGCATCTCCTAGTAGCAAGATGCAAGACTGGATGGATGCTGCACCACAAGGACCTTGACCCTGAAAGATGCTTTTATATGAGCAAAACATTATCATAGATGCCAACACTGTGTCCAAAACCAGAAACACATGAGAATTGCAGTCTCTGGGCAAACTTGAGTAAGTCCCAAACCAGGTAAGTCAGCAGTCAGGCTGGGACTGTCCAGCTCTGTCCCTGCAGACAGAACACCACCAGAGTCTCATGAGACAAAGGCAAGAGCCAGGGAGCCTCCCTTGTGGGTTCCAGGTTTGCTTTATGGAGACCTGCTTTGCCCTCTAGTGACTATTAAGGATAAACCAAGAAATCTTGTACCATCTATTCCCATCAATAAAATTCATATCCAGCTACATCTGCTGGCTGGGAGACAAGCAATGGGGTTGTTCTGACTTTGTTTGGCCCAACTGAGAATATTTCTCTCCCGAGGCAGCCTGTCCCTGCTGTCCGTGCAGCATGGAGCAAGGGAAGGAGATGCTATTCTGAAAAGCTGAGAACAGACACCCTAAATTGGGAAATGAATGTCCAAGGCATTGGTAAAGGAAAATCCCCCGGGGCTGATGCTATTTCTAGTCTGCACATGCCTTGGAACTGAAAAGAGACTATTTGGGGGGAAAAGGGATGGATGAATAATGGAAGCAAAAATAGTTGCTCCAAATTCCTTTCCAAAGCCATGTTGCCTACAAACTCTTTGCAAACAATTGACAATTCATCAGAAGATGAGCTCATATTTTGTGATCTATGGGGCCGTAGACTTTGTGATATAGTCTGTGAGATAGGTCTGTGTGACTATTAAAAGAGCTCTCTTTCAGAAAAATAACAACACTGATCTTTGTTTAAAGAGTAGCAAAGGAAGAGAAGGATTAGAATAGATATCTAGATTTTTGCAATTGCTGTGCTATATGGAAAGCAAATTCTTGGAAAACACTGTAGAGAAAACTTTTTCTTTAAACTTAAAAATAAGTTCTTATATTTTCAATTTTGAAGATGCTAGTCCGTCTTTGCTGAATTCGAGAGATTTTGCTACAACCCAAGATAATCCAAGAATGCAAATGGAGTTAAATTCTTTAGTATCACAGAAACTAAAAGAAATTAACTTGTCTATAGAAAAGAATCTTCTATTTGGAGACTCTCATTCAGCCAGTTTTTGTGACCACAAATAGGATTTTTATCATGTGATTGAAAAATACTTTTCCTGTGTATACGTAAACTATTTTACAGAAACTCAAATTCAGTCTAGATGCTTTGATATTAGTGTTTTCTCAAATACTAAGACAAGAGGCACATTTCATGTTCTAATGCTCACTCAACAAAAAAAAAGCCTGGGGAACATAAATTAATTTTAACAGAAAACTGAAGCCCAGAAATAGCCTTGAGCTTTTATGCAAAGGTTGATTAACAGGAATATTTCAGGCAGGCTGGAACCATTCTCTCACACCATTGACCAGAGTAAGGCAAAAAACCTAACAAGAACAACAACAAAAAAAAGACAAAGTCCATCCCAGCTAATTTGTGAATGAAAGAGGAGAGGCTGCATTAGGTGACTCAGTCACTCATTTCTAGACATATTTCATTAGACTATTACAATACCTACAGCTGTGCGTAAGAACTCAATCCTAAATAGGATTTTTTGCAAAGCTGTGTCGTCAGCTGGGATACTGTTGGCCGAGGGAAAATATTAGGCTTGGGTTGTTAAATCGCTTGGACACATTGCAGGACTTAGAAGAAACTGGGACTCACACAAAGTCTGTAATCATGTTTGAAACCACTCTCTGTCAGCTCCACATCCATACTGGATACTCAGAGCGTCACTTTAGCAGCTGTAGTTTTCTAAGGATGCTTCTTTTTGGTTTTTTTTGTTTTTCTACCAAAATCACTTTCACAAATGGTTTTCTGACAGGCTTTTCTAGGCTACAGCTGCCCAAACTCTGGTGACCCATGTCTATGCCAGGTTCTGACATGGATTTGGTAGCTTGATTCATGCCAGTAGGTAATTAAGAGTGGCCTTATGTGATTTTTAACTTTATTACTCCAAGAATAACCCTTACTTGCAATGCCTGCATCTCAAAAGATGGGCTGTTGTATGAATTCAGTGCTGCTGTCTGAGAGCTCTTTCCCCAGCAGCCAGCAGATGGCCTGCAGAGAGGCGCGGTGCCTTCCTGCTCTCGCGGGTTACTTAGAAACCAGCTTTAAAACCAGCACACCCAAAATATACCTGTAACACATGGGCTGCTCTCATGTGGGCAAATTGTTTACCTGCATTCACGGTCATCTACAGCACGTGCAGGTGTCTATCCAGGCTTGGCTTTACCATCCCAGAGGACTAAGCACTAATGCAGACAGCCCTTCCAAAGTCAGAGCAGCTGGAAAAGGCTGAGAGGCTAAAGAGTGATTTTGAGGCTTTTAAAAACTTCCTGGGTTTTGACCCTTTAGAGACATAGGCGTGACTACTCCATAACCAAGTGTTCAAGATCTTGCTTCTGATAATAACCAAGTGCTTCAGAGTAAAGAAAACCACAGCAGCAGATGTTTGATAGTCTCTGGCACGCAGTTTATTGCATGTTTGCTACTGATCTTAGTAGCTCATAACAGATTTAGACCTGAAAAACTAGAATGGGATCACTCAATTTTCATGGATCAGAGCTCTTAGATCTTCTTGACATCAGTAAGAGGTGGAAAAAGCATCAGGAAGAGAATGTGTAGTTCTTTTCACAACAGTGACAGCTGACAGCCCTCCTGCAGACCAGCTCAGGAGTGCCAGGAAGCAATAGAATGGGTTAATCAGAAGTATTTCTTCTCTGAGTTCCCATATTTGTACCTAAGTGAGCCAGTTTCATGCCCAATTCATTTAGAGTTGTGTCCTTTGTGGCAAAAACATGGGTATTGCCAGGCAGTTCCAGCTCTGCAGAGCCACAGGGTAGACTTGGACACAGTTGAGGCAGCACTGAGGTTCCTTGGTGGAAGCTCCAAAGATGCCATTCCCTCAGCCTGGGGAACCCAGGTAACACACAGAGACAAGTTTAGACAGAGTGCTGAACTCTTCTCAAGGCAGATCTAACAACACTAAAATTAGTAAATGCATAAGAGGGCACAAACTGTTTTTGGAGTTGTCCACCTCTACCCAAGTGCTGCTGAGAAAGTCTTGCAGTCCCATGAAGGTTTTCCCAGAAGTAGACAGGTGTTATCAGCATGTATATCCCACCTGATTCTCTGGCTCTGAAGTTTTCCCTGTGTCCCTCTTTTTCTTTTTATTTTTTTCTTTTTTTTTTTTAATGAGAGTCCTGAGAAGGCAACACTTTGTCCTGGTCATCCAAAAGGAGGCAGTTGGAGGTGCAAGGGAAAGAGGAATAGGCTGTGACAAAAGATTCTACTGACTTACTGCTTTGTGGAGGAAAAGAGCAAACATCTGAAAAAAAAGCATATTGAAACTGAAGGACTCAAAATTAATCCTGTTCTATTTTTCACAAACAAATTCCAGCAGGGAAATTGTATAACGGAATAGGTTACTGTGAAAGAGCATAGTGAAAGAATGATTTCAAGGAATATCCAGACTTTAAAAAACTCCATGTATTCAAACTGGCAAGGGCTGCTGAAATTCCCCCTGGAGTGCTTATAGAAAGAATTAGCTTAATTAAACCTCTGAACCATTAGTGATTGCATTTGAGGAGGCAAAGACAGCATCAGAGGTCTCAAAGGAATGGAAAAGGGCAAGGAAAATACTTATCTTAAGAAGAGGGCAAAGAGAGGCTCTGGGATGAGCCTTTCCAAGATCCAGGACATGAGAGTGGTTACAGAGCAACCCATCATTAATACTGAATGGATAAGGAAATTATAACAACCTGGCACCAGGGGTTTGATGAAAACAAGCATGCCAAATCAACCTGAATTCCTTGAGAAGGTTAATGGCCTGATGGAGAAGAGGGAACCAATGTATGTGATCCTAATTTGAGATCCTGGCTTTCAATTATTTTCCCCCTCATAAGTTAACTGAGGAATTAGGATGTAATCACTTCTAACTCATGGCACTGAGCAGCTGGGCAGGGAAGTGCTGATATTCCTGTCATTCCTCTGGTACGTTTGCATCCTACCTGCACAGGCTCATGTCTCACGTCCCCACCATAACAGATGAGGCTGGGAGTTTTAGTATGGACCTTTAAAGATCAGCACTCATGAGGCCATTGCAGATCATANACTTGGAGAAAAAAAAAAAAAAAAAAAAAAAAAAAAAAAAAAAAAAAAAAAAAAAAAAAAGGTGGAGACAGTCCAGGACAAAAGGCTGGATCTGACTTGCACTGAATTTTGAGTAATATATTTTTTTATTAAGGGGTTTATAAACTCCCCATACCTTTAGGGTTTTAAGCAAAAGCCACCTTGGCTAAATTCTTGCTCCAGCAGTAGAGTGCATCTGTGAACTAGATTCTCTGCCCAGCCTTGTGGGTATGTGCCCAGTGTCAGCCAAGGGGTAAGTCTCCTTTCCCTTCTATAGGCTATTGAGATGTTTTCTACAGCAAGCAGAGAGAGAAAATAATTCTAATCTTGAACCAAATTCCATCTAAAGAGATCTGCTTTGCCTGCATCCAGCTTTTTGAGAAAAGGCTGCCATTCCTTGAAATGGTGCGGCATTTTCTGATCCCCTCTACCAGAGTCCCCTTCGAATTGAGAAGCATGAGAAAGCAGCTTGGCAGAGCCTGCTTGACAAGACCTGACATCTAAATTGAATATCCAGGCCTCCTGATTTGATTGAAAAGCCACTGGAATTGCTTCTTGGTGACTTGTGGACTGCAAAACTGGCTGTGTGCTTCTCCAGATAAGGGCTCCTTTGTGCCGCGTTGTGTAACGGCTGCCACGGGGTTGATGTGGGCCAGGCCATAAATAACTTCTGCATAAATATTTTTAGCAAATACTTTCTGCTCTCTTGAAATACACTGGACAGCTTGAAGTGTGTGTATCTGTGTGTGAAGGAGGTGGGGGGAGCTAGCAGAGCTCCTGTTGGGAGCACAGAGCAAATATCACAGCACTCCTGATGCACACGATAACGCGGCCGGAGCTGACGCTTCCCCCAGGAGTGTCCAGAGCAAGCAAGATGTCCCCAGAGAGCTGCCTTATCAGAGTGGCAAGGCATGCTGTGCTGTGGCAGAAATATCAATGAGCCCAGTGCACACAAGAGGTAGATGCCAACACAAGTGCTTTGAGCAGGACGATCCCGGAGCTGCCAGCCTATCTGCAAGGCCCCTTCCAAGGCATCTCCTGACCTTTCTGACGTGCCTTGTGCAGAGGGAACTGCTGGTTGTATTCCCTGTGGGCATAACCTGCCTTTTGTTCTGCACCTGAAGGGCCCTGTATGACTCCAGCTGTAGAAAACACCACTGATCTCTAGAGATGAGTGCAAACTTAGCAAGGGTTAACAGGGAAGCACAGTTGCTAGAAGACTCCAGGCACAAGGGAAAACAAAATGGACCCTTCACTCTCATTAATCCTTACACTAGGAGCCAAAACATCCCTGAAAATGCAGAACAGGACAAAGTAACCTACTCACAATTGCCCCCAACCCTGGAGGCACTTCAGGAAAGTGTGATACCCTTGCAATGTGTCAAACAGGCCCTACTGGCTGTGGCTGATGGCACAGTGGGGAAGGTGCTCACTGATTCCATGTATTTAGAACTACTGATTTGCTGACTACTTCTATGCAGACCAAGTCATGAACACAGTGCCAGGCAAGATTCTATGTCTCCTCAACACCAAACAGGTCAGGAGAGAAGGAATAGTAAAAAGCTGGGAGGAGAGGATCAAGAGAGGAAAAGAAATGGTCTGGATTGATCCAGAGTGGAATTGTCCAGCATAGCCTGTGCATTGCATCTGCTAGTGTAGGGGAGCTTCACAAATAGGGTTAACTTCACAAAAATGTGGAGAGAGAGCAAGAACACTGAAGGCTGTTCAGCTCACTAGTTAAAATATACACTTGGCATGCAATAGGACATGAGGATATGTGAGTGAGCAATCTTGTCTAGTGCAGCTCCTGGGAATCTGGATCCCCGAAACTCAAAGGAGCTTGTTCTGAAATTGGCAGGGAAGCAGCAGCACATTTTTCTTCAGTTTTTCCACAGAGACAACATAGAAGTCATATTTCAAACTGAGCTTAATGGCTGCAAAAATTTCTCTCTCTGCTATGAAGACTGCATGTAACCAGGGGCAATTACCTAGACTAAGGTATCTGGAAGCACTCAGATATCCACCTTTCAGAACCTTTCATCAAGGGAGGTAATAAGTCATAATTTACCATAGTGATCCATAGGAGAAGTGATCTCTGGTGACCTTCTGGTAATACATCTCAATCCAGCCCCAGTTCTCAGACATTTCTGTGAGGGTTTGCTTGTCTAGCTGTGTTCATCAGACACAGCTGATGTGATTAATAAATGCTGACTGATTATTTAATGGGGTGACCTGAAGAGAGTTGCTTGAGGCAGTAAAGGAGTTGTTGCAGGTGGGACTTGTTGCAAAGATTTTCCCTGACACCTGCTAGCAATGTTATTTGGTGCCTTCTTTCAAAAATGAAGGAAAATATTAATGTAACTAATCTAAAATAAATCCAGTCTGCTCTGCTTTTGCAGACAATGAGAGCTAGCAAGAGCTTCAAACTTTCCCTGGTTATACCAGGAGGGAGGTTGCAGCACAAGGCATTTTGAAAGAAAGGCCAAATGCCAACCTGAGAGGAAAGCAGCAAAAATCAAATAATGAAGTAGTAAGTCCAATTCAGTGATAAAGGTGACAATGAGGAATGCTGCTAAGGTGTCAGCCAGGCAGCAAGGAATTCTCAACAAAAGCCCTAGAGCTGCTTTTGGGCAATTCTCTCCTTATTCCAGTGTTTCTGTAAAAGCATTGGCTAAACAGAGAATAAAGGTTGCCTTTAGTCTGTAAAATGCGTGGTGACAGTTTCACTTTGTAGTAGTATAATGGAGAGCTGCTATTTGCCTGCCAAGTACTGTATTAAAAAAAAAAAGAACCCTATCATAAATAAAAGTACAAAAGTATAACTGGAAATGCCAGGATGAATACATTTTTTAATTGGAATGATGTGATCTACTTTCTCTGCCACATCTTTTTCCTTGTCCCATATCCTTTCATAAGATCACCTACTAGAGACTAAATATAAGCCACTCGCCCATGTGAAACAGCCGGTGACAGGGGGTGACACCCTGCAGGCTGCTCCGATCTGGCTGCTCCAGCATTTTGCTGGTAACTGGCAGACAGACGTCTGCACACACACTTGGGCCAGGCTTGCTGATGAAGTCAATGCTCCAAAGCATCTGTTGTGTTGACCTCTGCGCTGGAAGCAGGGCCAAACTGAAGAATTTTAGTGTACCTTGAGGAAGTTTGCTGTCAGACAGCTGGGATTGCACAAAATAAGAGCAGAGCCCCTTCAGAGAAGGGGTCCCCTGACATCTGTGTAGCACCTGGCACACGCTTCCTTAGCCATGGAGGATGGAGAGGAAGAATAAGCTGGAGACTGGATTATCCGGCTACTGATGGAGTAGAGGGGTGTAAGGGCAGGGCATAAGGTGCTGTACTTCAGAGAAGAATAAGTGAGAGAATCCAAGCAAGCAGGTTGGGATGGAGTACAGCCAGATGGTGAGCCCCAGCCACCTGCTAAGTCTGTCTCTCTTTAATAGTCAAGCCAGGGTGCAGAGCAGCTGGAAATATTTGGATGCTGCTTGTGTGCATGGCAATGGTTATCAGGAAGCTTCAGATGAAGGCAGGCAAGGCAGAGGGGTAGCTAAATTAGAAAAGAAGATGGGAAGCTAAATCATCTTGATCTAGTTTTACAAAGTGGTGACCTTGGGTTCCCCCTTGGCATAAAATTCATGTAAGAGGAATTGCAAGCAGTTGAGCTGGACTGAGCAAAGCATTAAGTTTGGAGCGAGCTCTGGGCATCTTCCCAATTATGTCTGTGTGTAGGAGCTTGGCAGGAGTGAGAGGCAGCATGTGGAAGAGGTCTGGCTCACTGATAACAACAAAGAGAAACAAGTGCAAGGTGTCCCCAGAGAAAAGGGTAACTTAGCCCAGTTACTTAGGCCTTCTTATCTAACCTCCCAAAAAAGCAATAATAAATGCTTAAAATTAGTGATATGAATATTCCTGATGGCACTGTGGGCATTTATTAAACTGTAGCCTTGAAGTTCTCAAGGGGAAAAGGAGCAGGAAGCCAAGCCAGCAGAAAACTAGGACACAGCACTAACAGAGCAGCCTAGCAGGGGGTCTGATGGTTATCTGAGGAGCTGGGTAGTAGCTATGTGTTGACATAGCCCAGATACCCTCACTTCTCTTCATTCAGGTCCAGCTTGGTGCCAAATGAGCCAAAACTATTGTTTGGGTCAGACAGGACTCTGACAGTATTGTGCTGCTGCAGTGGATGAAACAAACCAAAACAGATATGGGTATCAGGAAAATGCCAGAGATTTGTTGGCTGGTTTGGGGTGGGTTTTCTTCATGTATGCAGATCTGAAATGGATAGTGAGTGAGTTTGAAATGCTGTTTGATGTTAAATGCAGGTAAATGAACATGTACTAGGGAGGCTGACACTGAATGGGAGCCAGCAGCTGCTCTCTCCTGCATCCCCAAATGGAGCAGATGCTTTCGAGGCAGAGATGTGAAACAAAATGATAGATGTTACTCTTGCTTGCCTCCAGAAAGGAGCATGCAATTAAAATGTAAGCATGAATGGAGCAGAATTTTCTTTCACTGGCAACAGTGTACATGGAAAGAGTGAGAGCAAAGCAGAAGGCATGGATTGCTGTCTGCAGAGACATCCCCATTTGTGTTGGCAGTGTATAGAGAAGAGAGCTAGTAAGGTATTATCCACAGCCAAGTGCTTGGACCTGATACACAAACATGAATGCAATTTGAGGAGCTGATACAATCTGATATGCAAACATGTTGATTTTTTTTTCCCAGCAAGTTGTAGGAATATAGTTCGAGGCTTTTCAATTGCTAGAGGGCTGGTTAGGGAGCTCGTGACATCACTGACCTAAATCTTTAATAAATCAACAGACTGGCAAACTGCAAATACTGAAAACTGAGAGTGCTGGGCCAATATGCAGAAAAGGGCAATTTTGATAACCAATGCAGATCTGATGTGTTTATCATGAAATCTGCTTTCCAAAGGAAAATGCTGTTTTCATTTAAGTTGAAATGTTTTAAAAGGCACTAGTCTTAACAAAGCATGCTGTAAGCAAAACAGAAGTGAAATACCAGACTGATTTTGACACTCTCAGTATAGCACATTTTGTGCTTTGTTTAAAAACTTTTCAAAACGTGTTTATGTTAAATAAAATATAATTTCAAATGGCAATCACACGTTTTCCATTTTCATGGAAAACTTTGATGTCGTCTTGGGCTGATTTTGTTCTGCTTGAGGACAGGAGAAGAGAAAAAAAATAACATCAAAGAAATGGGATTTGCTGTGGACGGAAAATTCAAGTTCTTTGTGAATCTATACAGCTCACTACAGGCTCATTCCCAGACTGGTCAATATGGAACTGCCCACATGTGGAATTTCAAGGTGTCACTGTAATCAGCAGTAGCCAGTGAAAATGGCTCAATGGGTGCAGATATTCCCAAATGACCTTTTTCCATCAATAGTAGTTCCAGCTTGGCTGGTAACTGTGGGTACTTAGATGTGGTAATGTTTTGTAAGCATCACCCTGCACACATTAATAGCAGGGTTTTGGTCCTTCATCATTAACCTATAGATCTCAGAAGATAAGAACTCGTTATTGAACAAGTTTCTGATGGGAGTCAGTGTCTCAGTGTCTTCATGGCTGATCTGGACATAAATAAAACATCATTTGCTAATAACCACAGCAGATGGAACAAGGATTGCCTGTCATCGCTATTTCTCGCTTCACCAAGCATGCAACGTGATCTGCCTTGCCTGATGAACTGGCCCCAAGCAGGCACAGTGCACTGTAACAAAAAATTCATCTAAGATCATGCCAGTGGAATGCCAGGAGACACCTCAGCCACAGCACTTCCTTGGGAAAGATGTTGGAGGCGACAAGCAATCAAGTCCAGTTTCCCACTGAGATGCAGTGGGATGAAGAGGAGGGTCAGTGGGAAGCAGTGAATAACTGCAGGTCAGGAACTTCACTTCCTTGTGCAGCCAGGCAACAGGAGAGACACTCTGCCACCTACGGTCTGAAAGTTATTAATAGCAAAGAAAAGGAAGAAAACCTTTTGGAAAACAATTCTTTCATGGGCAATGGATTGTCAGATGATTTGAAAATAGCGTGCAAGTACTCCCACAGACAGAAAAGTACCTGAAAAGTCTCTTTGCTGCAGCAGAGGAGTAGAACCACCACCTCACCTGGAAGCAAAACCCAGGTTACACAACAATCAGGCACAATACTAAGGCTGAGGCTGATTATTCATTTGAACAAATACTGATGAGTTGGAAAACTCTTTGGTGCTTTCAAGCCAAATGGCTTTGTGGCAGATACATTTTAGTGAAACATAAATCATTAGCCTGATTACAGGCATATCAGTGTAAATGCTGTGTCCCCTGATGTCTGGCCATTACTGTGTCTGGTGCTATGAAGGATTCAAGTCATATTCTTCTGTAAACCATTCTGCAGCATCTCTATTTGTCATTAACATCTTTGCTAAAGGAGCCTGTGTGGTGCATTTATGATGCCATTTTTGAGGCACAGCCTTTCCCCAGCCTGACCAGTGATGGTGTCCAGTGTGAACATCCATGTGGACAACAGTCAAACCCTGCCACATCTTTCACATGGATCTGGGCAGGCAGCTGCAGGGTCATTCATGTTGCTGCCTGCTTGGTCCATAGGGTTCTAACTTGTGCATTTCCAGAACAGCACTACATTTTTTTGGATGCCAGGTGAGGCCAAATGCCTGGGTGGTGAGCAGGAAGCACCTGTATCCCCCTGTGCACCCTCATATGGTCTGCCCTCCCCTGATCCACATGGTTCAGGGTTATATTCCTTGGCTGGGTGTGTCACACAGGGCAAACGCTGTCCTAGAGGTGGTGCTGCCCTTCATAGATATTGGTGGTAAATCAACCACGGAAGATAATATATAGATGTGGAGCAAGGATTAAAGGTTTGAAGCAATTTTTCCCTATTTCTGGTATCTGTTGGTTCCTTCACAATCTTGTCATTGTTTGGGAAAATGTCTGCTATAAATACACTTAGATCAGATGCTCTGAGATCAGCATCTAGTGTAACAGATGAGAATAAAAATCTGTTTGATGTTAGAAAGAGAGTTTCTTTTAGTTCTTGCAGGTTGGTGATTTATCCAGCATTTCAGATGTGAGGAGCAGCCCATTATTGGCATGTCCAGTGGCACTTCCTAGGGAGAGACCTCCTGGGTACCAGACCTTTGTGGTCACTAATGTGAAGACAGGTTGATGTTGAGATGGACCACATGACTTGACTGTGTCCCCTGTTTAGTTACCCATGTTCAGTGTCTTCCTGACAGCACCAGCCTTCCACAGTTTAAAAACCTCCAAGTAGCAGTGGAAATATTGTACAAATGGCTCTGCACATCATGACCTGGTAGCTTACTACCACTGCATGCCATAGGTAGGATATTCAACTTTTTTGGAATGTTTTTACATTAAGATATAGTAGAAATTCTACATATACACTAACTCTGCTCCTGCTGAACTGTTCTTTTGAAAGAACTATGTGGGGTGAAGGAGGATGTAATACTGTGCTGCCAGTTAACTTTGGAAATGATTACATTTCTGTATTCTACTGGCAAATGCACGTGTACCAGAGAAAAGAGCAGTGACTACAGTCCGTCTGCACCAGTCGGTGTCAGATGGGACATGAACAGATTTTAACAGATTTTCAGGGAGCAGAATTCAACTCTGCAATGAGTTTGTTCTTGTCCTAAAGTAGGACATCAAGCTGGGACTTAGGGTATTTCTAACAACTTCCTTAGCATGAGAGACAAACAGAATGGAAATTGGTTCTAGGGCTTGTTCCCCTGTCCTTGCTCAGACATCTCTCCAACGTGATGTGCCTTTGGCCCCTGGGACCTTGGCCTTGGGGGGCAGGGTCTCTGCACACACACACTGGAATCCACCATGTCCCAGTATTTGTTATGAGAGCAAACAAGACCCTGGATCCATTTGATGGGTCAGAGAAGGAGTGGTAAAATTGCACTGGCTCTTTTGAAGCATCAGGAAAAGCAATGGTCATTGCTAGTTTGCATTTGTTCTTTCATGAAGAGATGACAGTTTGCCCCAAAAGGCTGCATTTGGACATTCTGTGCATCTGTGAGGAGCTCCAGCTGTTGTTTCCTCTATCTTTGCATTGTTGTAGTCGACCGAGACAAAACTGCACTCAAATAAGGGCGAAGTCTGTAAATAAAATCTGTTTAAATGCCAACAAATAACAAATATGTTGACTCTGGAGGCTGATTGATTACAAATTATTTATATTTTGTAGCTGCACTTTTCAGCACTACCAGACTCACTGACAGTACCATCCCACATTTAATTGTAAGCAACTGGAGTCATTTCACAGCATTTTGATTACGTCTTACAGCGCATCCTGCAATGTATCAGCTTGCTTTCCAAATATCTCATTCCTGCTTCTCCTCCGATCACTGAGAATAGCCACGTACGGACAAAGCTTTTCTGAGCAATTTACAATGTTTCTGATGGAAATTAGAGAGAAATCCACACCTGGAAACTTCTCCAGAGTGTAAATTTTTTAACTCCTATTAGTTGGAGTTGGTAGGGGTTTGCTGCCCTTGTTTTATTTATATTGACTCAGCACCAGGTTTTTTGGTTTCTATTTCTCAGTCTGTTGCTGAAGGCTGTTAGGATTCAGATCACAGAGGCTTGTAACAGGAGAGCTGTCAGCTGTGCTTGATCTCAGAAGGAAAGGATAAAAAAAGGCAGGGCAATACTGAGGAAGAGGGTCTGCTGAGGGAAGGAAAGTGATATATGAATTATAACTGGACTTCAGCGCTATTAAAATGGATGAGACATGGCCCCCTCCTTCCTCAAGCTCCAGCAAGTTCACCTCAGGCCATCAGACAGGGGTCCTGGGGGCCACCAGACCCTGTACCCCAAGAGCTCAGATCATATTTTCAAGGCAGAAGAAAAATAATTACTTGTCAACTTGATATACAATTACTAGACTGACTAGAGTGGTGAAGGAGACCTTTGTTAGTCTCAGGGAAAGAAAACAAATGCCGTGTATTAGCGGGTCTGTCATGCCAGAGCATCAGCTGAAGGCAAGCAACCAACTCCCAGGATTAGCACCCTTCCTTGGTAGGGAGATAAGCCCTTACACAATGTGGAATGAGACAAATGAAGTTTTCAGTGGAGCAGAAGAGTGGGAAACACTGCTGACAGCCAGCTCAACAGACTGATGAAACAGCAGCCCCAGGGAGACTGTCCAAAGGCTATTTTGGTTATTTAATGAAGTGTGGTTGAGTTTTGACCCCTCAGATTCAGCGACAGAGGTTTTCTGTGAGTGCTTGAGGTGTTGCTCCTATCCCTGAGCTCATTGACTACTCAGAGAAATTTTTTAATCATATTCCCTGTAATGGTTTTCTTTCCTGCTGTGTGGAAGGCCACTCAAGTGGCACAACAAATTCATCATACGGTGAAGTAGGCATAGGACCAAGCCCACTGCAAGCTCTGGGAACAGAAGGGGACCTCAGCCAGCTTGGGCAAACCATATCTCCAAGCACTGCCTGGTGAACAATGCTACAGCATTTACCAGTTCCTATGGAACTTTTTACATCAGCAGGTTAAAGAAATCAATTTTATTTTGAGAGAAAGGGCTCGTCTTAAAACTGTTGAGCAAGTTCTTTTAGACCACAGTGGATAACTGCAGTGGCAGCGGCTCCCAGTACCCTCCTTAGCAAAGTTTTAGCCTTTGCAAAAGGCAGGCTCGCTCCCCTTTTTCCAGAGGTTACTTGCCAGCGGGATGGCTTCTCCCCGCTCCCTCCCTCCCTCCCAGGCCCCAGCTGAAGACCTCCCCTCCTGCACCCGACCGCAGCAGCAGCCCTGCCGCAAACACAGCCACCGTGTGGGACAACCACCACCAGAGAAACACGTTATCAGCTCCACTTTGCAATTTAAATTCAGGAGAAGCACCCGGGCAGGAAGCCCCCAGCCGCTGCTCTGTGCATGGCCGCAGGCCCCTGGCTCAGGACACCAGCAGTGACATTGCTGCAGTCCTCCATGCAGGCACGGGACTGACAATGGCACCGTGCCAGCCTGTGACATGGTAAATATATCCCGAGGCCGCAGTCAGTTTCTTTCTCCGGCCCGGCACCAGCCTATGGGTTAGAGCACGTAGAAGTCATTGTTGTTTGACAGGTCACTGTAGTGGCAGAGGGCGAGGGCGGGAGCCTGTGCCGGCGGGGGCTCGGCCCGGCCCCGGCCCTGGAGCCCCTGTGCGGGGGCCCGGCCCGAGCCCGGGTTGCAGAGATGGCTGTCCCACCTGGGCTCGGCCGCGGCCTGCTGCTTGTGTCCGCTGCCGCCCTGGCAGCAGGTCCCACAACACCGGCACGTCAGGAAGCGCTTGGCTCGGTGTTTGGCCTTTGACTCGGAGGCCGAGGCCGTCCCTCCGCGAGTGAGAGTCACAGGCGTGGCACCCCGTGGGTCGGGCTGCGCTTTCAACCGGCTCCTTCTCCTCTGGACGGGGTCCAGGCTGATGTCCGACTGCGAGGAGCAGCTCTCGTTCCAGCCAGCGCTGGCGCTCAGGCTGCGCAGCGGCAGGGCGAGCCGCAACGCCTTCCAGAACTGGGAGCCGGAGCGCTTGGACTTCTCCCCCTTCCAGGTGACGAAGGAGACAGATTCCTTCAGCTGGAGGATGCTGGGGTGGGTGCACTGCAGCGGCCTGTACTCCACCACGATGAGCTTGGTGGCTATGGCGTTCTGGCACATGATGCCCAGCTTGAACTCCAGGAGGCTGATGCTCTTCTCTGTCAAGTAATCAGGACTCAGGACCACGATCATCCTGCGGCTCCTCTGGATGAAGTCGAACACGGCTTCAGTGGTATCTAAGAGTACAAGGGCAGAGGAATTGGGGTGCACAAGGAGAAGGGAGTGGGGAGAGAAAAGCTAAGGGAGCTGTTTGGTGGTATACCTGTACAGATCCCTCTTCCCACAGAGGGACCCCTGGCACCAGCTCTGTGACTTTCGACTTGCCCACACTCCCGCTGGCAGCATTTTTGCTGTGCAGGGGGTTTTGGAGAAGGCTGAGGTGGTAAATGAGAAGCCAGGATATGCCATGACTGTACTCTGACTTCTGCCCTGCACAGCATCAGTCATGCCTAGGGTAGTGCAGGCTTTTGATAAAGAGTGGGTCTTGCTTGGGAACCACCTGCCCACAGCTTGAGCAACTCTTTGCATCAGGGGATCAAAGCAATCGTGTCATCCTGCCCTGGCTCAAACTGCAGGGGCTGACCCACCTCTCCCTTGTCATGCTCTCTCATCTTTAAGTAGAAACCTCCAAATTTAGAAAGCAAAAATGTCAGCCTTAAACCCCTCCGCCAGTTCCCCTAGGCATCATGGGACATGGAAATACTGTCCTTCAAAGCATTTCTTGGGATTAATTGCAAGCTGTAAAGCTCAGCAAGAAGCTTAGCTGGAATTGTGCCAGGCAAGAGCAACATCTCTTTTATTACGAATTTGGAAAAGCAGTAGATCTGAAGGATCTCCTTGGACTTCTACCTGTGGCTTGGGATGCAGAAAGCATATTGAAGGTGTAGTGGCTAAAGGGTGAGCAGTGGAAAGGATGGGAACTATATGTCTGTGGCACTCAGTGATTTAACAAAAGCTGAGTAATAAAATGAAAAAAAAAAATTAAAAACCCATACACTTACTAAGTGCTGGTGCCTGAGATGAGAGGGGACCCAAGGACAAGTTGGTGTTCAAGCAGGACAAGGATCATCATTACAGTAAGAGTTCTTGCACATTCAGAGAGAAAAATCTGCCTCTAGGAATGTCTTTCAAAGAGCTGTATTGGGAAGAAGAGCCACCTCCTGCTTCCCTTCCATTTTACACTGCTAAAGCCTTCATTCCTCGGGCTGGAGACTCTCCTCTCTCCGTGACAGTGGAACACTGGTCTTTTATTTGAATAAAAAGTACTGTTCCTTCCCTGCAATGGCAATGCCTCTTAATTCTCCCAGCACATGGCTGTCTCTTATCTCACAGCAGAAGGTGTACTCTGTTGCATCTGGATGCACCTTATTTTAATATTGTACAGAGCAGTGCTTTTCAAAGAAGTATGACTAGCTGTAAAACTCATTGTCACTAGATTATTTGGAGACCAAGGAAAAATCATCATGAAGTAATATCCTAATAGAGAAAGTAGGGCACTGTTTGGTTAACAAAACAATGGAATTAAATCAAATTATTTTGAGGGGTTTTTTCCTTGTATAAAAAGTTAGGGGGGATTTTTACTCCCAAAACACACAGGAAAACACTGATTCATTGAAAGCAAAAGTAGATGATAGTCAGTTCTGTCAGAATTGTCACTTACCACCACGACACATTTTTACCACCCTACTTCAAAGGCATAAAGAATTGGCAGCCATCTCCAGTTTACTAAGTCCAGACCTCATTCAGACTTTTCTATAACTGATTGAAATCTATTTTGAAAACAGCTAGGCTTCAACAGTTTGTGAAAGAAAAAGCTCTTTTGCTGGTTTGAAAGGTCTTTCTTTTTGAAACTGGAATCACAGAACCACAGCAAAATGTAAGCAGGAGCAGCCCCTGAGAGGTCAGCTATTCCACCTGCCTGCTCAAAAAGCCCAGGTTCTATTAACATGAATGATGCTGCCGAAATGAAATGTTTTGATTGAGGTGACAGTGCTAGTTTTCTTTTATCACTTTTGAATTTGCAACACTTTTTGACTTTTTTTTTTGAGACTTTTTTTGAGATTCATTTTTGGCATGGAAAGTGTTCAAATTTCCACATATATATTTGATTTTGTGAATGAGATGCATTTAGACTTGGCTGACCTGGATACCTTGGGATGTTCAGTTTGCAGTGTTTACCCAACTCAGGAAAAATCCTGAGCAGACACTTCACAGTGTGCAGGTAGGATCTTCCCTCCCAGTGAAACAGCACTGGATGGGACAGGCAGCAATAACACTGCAGAGGCATGGGGATTCAAGAGTCTTGGTCAGCTGCTTTTTACTAAAAACCCATCCATCTTTATTAAACACTTGCAAAAGACACTGCATATTTTTATTGGTTTACTTTTGTCTCCCCAGTGCAAGATGTAAGAGATTATAAGGATTATGGCCACAGATCCCACACCCATAGACCCCAAATCCATAGACTGTCACAGCTACTCATTTTGCTAGCAGTCTGGAAGTTCTGGGCTGCCTCTCAACTTACCTGTGGCGAGGCAAACATGGGAAACAGGCAAGAAAGTGACTTGGATGAGAAAATACAAAGCTGACTGAACCTAGAAGCCGATGGGCAAAGTAGCCTGAGAGTGAGTTTGATTTCTGTGGTTTGGTCAGATTTCTAAAATTCTGATTTGATTTTTAAAGCAAAGAGATTATGTTGCCTCCCCATCTTTCTGTCTTGTGATTGCCAAGTGAGCACTCTTCATGTTGGAGACTTTCTGTGTGTGCATGTCCACTGCTGTGTGACATCTGAATGCTGTGTCACTGTGTTTCTGCTGGGATGGCCCTGGGAGCTCAGGTGCCTCTGCAGGCACAGCATGAAACAGCCAGGAAAATGTCCCATTCCAAGGAGGAGCCCCAAATGATCCTGATGCTTGGACTACACACAATCATCTTTTCTTTAAAAGCATTTTACAGACGTTATGGGAAGATGGGACTTATGAGAAATGCACAAGGACTGAAATGCAAAAATGAAAATGTTTTATTGAAAAGCAAAATAAAATAATACTGACACTTCACAGACCAAATCACACAAAGGCAAAAACATACAGAAAAGGGAAAACTCTGGAACAGCTGTACATCAAACAGCACAGGCAGGGAAGATATTTTTTCCAGTTTGTGCCACGCTGTTTCCCGATGAAAAAACAATGAGGAACTTTGCATGAGCTGCATATTGATAAATGTTAGGTTAGAGCAGAGAAACTCAAATGAACCAACTGATTCAGATGGATGCTGTGACAGAATCCCACAATGGAAACCGCATGTGGCATAGGATGAAATGACAGGCGTATCTGAGGCACTTGCAGATCTGCTTTACACTTGGGACTGGGCTTTACCCCTGGCCTGAATGACCCCAGCAAAGCCAGTGGTAAAGCTCCCGGGGGAGTGGAACCTGCTCCAGGACTATTTCTTCCACACTGCTCCCTCTGACCTCTCAGGCCCCTTCCAAAGCATCACACCTTTCACCTTGTGGGTGCTCTGCTGATGTCTCTCAGTAACCCTGTTCTAGGCTTGCAATGTTAACCAAAGGCCACTGCAGTGTATGCTTAAGAAAGCACAGGTCTATTAATTATTTAGAAAACTCTTTCAATAAAATCAGCAAAATACATGAGGTGGATTTCCTAAAATAATCAGACTTACTAAAACATCAGCATAAATTCTCTTGGTAACTCAGCCAAAAGTGAGATGTGATGTAGTGAGGTCTGGGATGTCAATTCAGTTTATGAATATTTGGGAGTCAGTCTTTTTAAAATCATATGGGAATCTAACACAGCTCTGCTTTGGCCTCAGGGCCTTCGCTCTGCCTGCAGATCTGGCAGCTGATTACAGAGATGCTTAAAACACAAACAAGGTGAAGCTGGGCACAATGACAGGGTTGCAATGGGTTCACAAAGCCAAGCACAAGTTTGGGAGCTCTCTTATAAATGAAGTTTTCTGGAGTGTGGGAAGCAGCTCTGTCCCTCCACAGTAGAAAAAGTAGAACCACAGTAAAAAACCACAGTAGAAAAGCTTACAACAAAACTTTTAAGCACCTCTGAGCAGATGAGGAGCTCCACTGCCTCCAGTGAAACTGACTGCAGTTTTACCTGCATAAATCAAAGCTTACTTAGGATGGGAAGGATGAAGGGGATGGTAAGAAAGAAGCCTTATTTGTTACACATTTGTACAGTGTCCTGGTTCCGGCCAGGACAGGGTTAGTTTTTGCAGAGGTCAGGAGGGGGCATGTCCAGGACACATGGAAGTTATTCGATACCACCTCACATTTTTAAGGGGTGGGGGGAAGGGGATCTCTTTTGGAGAGAAAGGGTCCCAGCATGGTGCATCTGGGCCAGTGCAGTGCAGCAGAAGGAATGGTTGGATATGGTGAAACGTCAGGGGGTTTTTCCATGGGAATTGTTCATTTCTTGTTCCCTCTATCAAGTAGTGTTGTTGTTAATGTTCATTTTCTTATCTCATTACTGTTTCCAGTAAATTTTTCTTATCTCATGGTGGGATCTTAACCTTTTGTGCCACCAATTCTCCTCTCCTGCCCTCTGCAGGGGGAGGGAGAGGGGGAAAATGAGGGACACATGGTTTCAGGGGAAGCACTGAATTGTGGGGTACTATTTCTAAACATGACATACAGTACCTGACTAAGGGCATGGGGGGCTGTAGCTCCCTGCAGCCCTAAAATAACATTAGTAATCATAAAATGCTAATGGCAAAAGGTTTCCCTGATATCAAGATTCAGTCCCACACCTTTAAGGCTGGGCTCTTTACTGGGATGCTCTCAAAGCTCCCAGCTCAGCTGGGTGAACAGTGCACAGACTCCTAATTGTAGTGCTTTTATAGTGCCATTATGAATGTTTATGCTTCACCCACTGGACACCAAGAACAAATGCATGAGTCAAAGGCGACTCAGGAGCAACCATCACCCATAAAAATAAGCACGCATGTGGTGCATGTAATACTGAACTCCACAATTAAGTGGGCAGGTCCTTACAGTAGGAGCTGCAGGAGTATGGAGACACCCCCAGAGCCTGAAGTTTTATTTGAAAACATTGTGAACCATAGCACCAGTCAATGCCAGGGCCCCACTGTGCTTTGGTCTGTCCTACAAGAGAGAGGACACTCCCCTCCTCAGCGTGAACTGTGTGATGGGGGTTACTCACCCTGCCCTCTCCTGCTGAAGCAAGGACACCTACACAGCGGGGTTTTGTACAAATGTTCCAGAAGCTGAGATACACCCTCTGTTCTGCAGCTCTGGGCTGGAATCAAGATAGGGTGAGATTTGCTTTGTAAAGCCAAAGCAAGTTTAAACCTAAACCCTGAATTAGAAATGGCAACGTTGTTCATAACCAGGCATTGAAGACAGAGTCTTCATACTATCACAGAATAATTTGGGTTGGGAAGAACCTTCAAAGGCCATCCTCCCTGTAGTAAGCAGGGACATATTCAACTGGATGAGACTGCTCCCAGCCTTGTCCAACCTGACTTTGAATGGTTCTAGGGATGGGGCATCCACCACCTCTCTGGGCAACTTGTGCCAGTGTTCTACCACCCTCATTGTAAAAGATGTCCTTAAATATAGTCTGAATCTACCCTCTTTTAGTTTTAAACCATTGCTCCTTGTCTCTAAAGGGGTAACTGCAAAAGGCCCTACTAAAAAATCTGTCCCCACTTTCCTTAAAAGCCCCCTTTAAGCACTGGAAGGCCACAAAAAGGTCTCCCAGGAGCCTTCTCCAGGGAGAACATCCTCAGCTTTCTCTGTCCTCTTAGTCTTACCTACATGGACAGAACTAGTAGTTTTTAGGAAGTTCAAGTAAGTTTTTGGGGTGTCCTTCTGAGTTGGACTTCTATCCAGTGTCATCCCAAAGACCTTGGAAGCACTTGGCATGATGCTTTCCCCCAGCCAGTGGCAAAGGCAGTAGGCAGATTCAGTAGTACATGGGGGTTCCTTGTAGTGCTTGTGAAATCCCTGAGTTTACTCTACAAAGAAACATCTCTCACATGCTCCATGGCCTGTATTCATGAGAGATTTCCCTGGATTACAAGCAGCTCTGAAGGATCTGGGTACTTGTGAGACTGCAGAGTCCTAGAGACTGACTACTTGTTACTAGAGGTGCTACAATACAAATAGCACCCAGGAGAGTTGTGGGGGTTTTTTAATGCTTCTGTAACAGCCAATTCCCATTGGACACATCTGTTTCAAAGGAAATTTGGGGGGCAAAGATGAGGAGCTTCAAGAGTCTACGCTCCCCACAGTGCAGCAGGAGTCTGTGATCCCACAAGTGATTGGGACTACAGACCCAGGACATGCAGGAAAGGCTCTTCACTGGAGCTACCTTGCAAATTGTTCCTCAGCCTCTGCAACAGGGACTGAGGACCAGAAAGGAATGAAGTCACTTAGGAATGGAAAGAAGCTCTGTCCTGAATGCTAATGAAGGTCCCATAGGAACTGGATCTAGGAGTACTGGCCATGCTATCACAAGGTGCTGGATGCATCCCATCCCTGGATAGCAAATTTAGACCTTAAGTCCAGGGCTTGTGTGGTTGATAACAAGGACATACATTTGCAGAGAGCAGGTGTTTGCATCTTTGGTCTCTCTTCTGACAGGGCAGTATCAAAGCTGCAGTGAAAACATGACTGTTCTCTGAAATGCTCAGGACATGGTCCTTCATGGAAAAAACCCTGAGTTCCCCCCTACTCCCTGGCCTAACTTGTGGATTTTTGCCATATTTTTTGGTTTGTTTTCTGATTGTGTCAAACATTTTTCAGGGATATGCATCAACCCATCAAGGCTTAAACTCCTGCTAATTTTTTTCACTGGCATTTCCACCTGCAGCTGCTTCCAGAACCTGCCCTTTGGGAACTTGGATTTCTCGCCTTTCCATTTAATGACATTCAAGGCCGCCTTGGCCTGCTTCAGCTCCTTCACTTTGCTCTTCTTGATGGCCTTGTACTGCACTAGAATGACTTTGATGTTGCCCTTGGAGGCCATATTCTCTAGGCCAGCCTTGAGCTCCAGCAGGGCCTGTGTCCCCTGCAAGACGTAGTTGGGGCTCAGGACAACAAGCAGACGTCGGCTTTTCTGGATGAAGCTCAGGGTTTCGTCTGTGACAACTGGGAGAAAGAAACATTGAGGTGGTTAGTGATGCCCAAGAACACGCTGCTGAGCTGCTGCTGTGACACCAGGGGCCTCTTGAAGGAGACAATAAATCCCTCGGAGGCCCTCTCTAGGCTACACTGGTGCTTCCCAACCCTGTAAGTGACTCCAGGTGGAACCTCCTACACCAGGGCTGGTTCTCACTACCCCATACAGTGACATCTTCTCCATCAGCTCCAGACTACCTATAGATGCATTTCCTCCTCCCCATGCTACACAGAGGTAACCAAGAGAGCTACACCTAAAAGTCACTGTACTACACATCAGTGACACCACCCTGTGCTGTGAGGATGCCTTGTGGCCAAGAGGGCTGCTGATCTCAGGCTGAGATTTAGCTTCCTTCTAGTGATAGGGGAAAAAGAGGCTCTCTGGAGCAAAGCAGGGAAACTTCCAGCTGAATAACACATGAACTCAAGGGAAAGACTCCCCTTGAAGAGGCTTCAGGAAGCCTGAATGTGTGTGCTTACATTCTTCTCTGGCAGACGTCCAGAATTACTCTGGATACTCCCTTCACTCCTCTTACCTCAGTTTCCCCACACAAAAGAAATATTTACACCCTCCCCAAGTGTTCTTATGGGATAATTTGCTTTGGTAATGCTACCATGCTAACTTCTGTTACTCATCCGTCTGTTCCTGCTGCCGTCATCTATGAAAGCAGATTAGAGCATTTTTAGAACTGACTCTGAGCACTTTCAGTGAAGTGTCCAAAAAAATGACACCCGTTGAGCTGGAGAAATATCATGGTAACTGTGGAACCTCTTTAATTTTCTAACATCTGCAGGTAGACTGTCCTTGGCCACCTTCCTCTAATTAATGTGAAAATCCCTTGTAAGTGCGAATCCCAGAGCTTGTACTCTCTGCTGCAGGATCTCTCGCACTTCCTTGATAAGGGAACACTCTTGACCGGTCAGAAATCACAATGGAGAGTAAAATAATCCTGACAGACAACTTCATTTAGCTGTCAAGCACGTCTGATTAGTTCCTGTCAGCTAACTCATGGGATAATCCATCTCCCACTGTTTCTTCATCAAGGACAACATAACTCTCTACCCATGACACAGATGCACACTCTGGAGGCATGACACCAGCTGCCAAAAGCTATTTCCTGGCCCGCCGTGCTTTCCTGAGAAGGAGATTAGTCAAATCCTGGCTAAGAAGCTCTGGGGAAGCCCCAGCAGCCTCATGGACAGCAGTGCAGTGACGAACCACTCTGGCAGCGCTCCACAGGGCTGGAGCTGGCTTAAGGGACTGAGGGGGGCAGAGGTGGGAATGTTTGGGGGTAAGGATGAGGGACAGAGAGCACAGGAGAGCTCTGCTGGGAGGAAAATGACACCCTCAAAAGTGAACAGGGCAAGAAGCAGCAGAGGGAACAGGAGGGAGATGGACATCTGGTGAAAATGGCTCAGAGCGAACCTGCTCTGAGCCTGACATTGACATCAAACACACTGAGCCTGGAGGGTGCCCTGCCATGTCATTCAGGCTCTCTTC
This sequence comes from Hylia prasina, assembly GCA_013397195.1. Classification (NCBI taxonomy): domain Eukaryota; kingdom Metazoa; phylum Chordata; class Aves; order Passeriformes; family Sylviidae; genus Hylia; species Hylia prasina. The sequence continues at coordinate 1,213,657 of VYXD01011413.1, read as the reverse complement.
AAGAAGGAACAGCACCAGGATTGCAGCTGTCTCACTGAGACACATGTATTTATTTACTCTCAAACTTCAAGGTGCTCCTAGATCCTGGCAACAATCTAGGAGAGAAAAATAACAGAACCCAGACTGATTCTGCTCCCTTTGGCAGGCAGGTGGACTTGTGCCAGTGCAGTCCCTCCAGTTCTTACTCAAAAGGGGCCCTCCCAATGGACTTTCTCTGCACAGGTTTTGTCACCTGTGGGGTCCTGACCCAAAGCCCATGAATTCAAAGTGGGGTGGTCCACACTGGCAGAAATTCAGACTTTGAACTTTTAATAGGCATCAGGATTACACAAGCAACTCAGCCTCCAAAAAACTGAAAGCCAAGAGTGTTGTCTAGATTTGTGCCCTTGCTGTGGAACTGTGTGAAAGTATGTGTATATGGATAGCTTCACAAACTTCCATTCCTGGTGATTCCCTGCCTCCCTGAAGCAGACACTATGTCCAGAACCTTGTATGATTTATGCCAAATGAGTAAAAAAGGACTACATTCTACTGAAGAGATGAGTCTCACTACCTGCAATGAAGTACTTCTAATAGTAGTAGCTTAATTGTATGCCACATTAGACACAAACTCCCTAATTAATGAGGATGAATGGGACACACATTATCTTCTCACTAATTTTGGCACCTTCCACTCCTTCCTGAAATAGACACTCCTGGTTTTTACAAGGATTCACCATTATTCTCTCTGAGCTGATCCAGTATAACACTTTCCCTGCCTCTTCTAGCCTTGACTTTATCCCATTTTTTAAGGCAGTTCAGAGGGCTTGCATGAAGGTCAGTTTTCTGGTTCCCCATGCTGACATTGCTGCACATCACTCCTGGAAAGTGCAACTGAAACAACCAACCACCATCCCTACAGCTACCGTTGTGGTGGCCTGGAGCATCTGCAACACTGTCATGGAAGCAAAAAACATTAGAAGACACCATAAAGAGTTCATTAACCAAAAAACCAAAAGATAATCTGGATAGGCTTGTTGCAATCAGTGATCAATAGCTCCAAGAACAATAAAGAGAGGATGTGCATGGAGCACAGCCCCCTGTGAGATACTCACTTCCCCCAGGGAGGCTGTCTCTGTCGAAGATACAGAGCTTGTACCCAAACTCATTCTCCAGGACTCCCCGCAGCGTCAGCAGCACAAATTCCTCCTCCTCCGCGTTGCGCGCGTAGGACACGTACACGTCGTACTCCTTCCCGTCTGGGCAGCGGAGCACAGGGAGACACAAACGGCACAAGGGACCCTGAGATACTGCCCCTGCTGGGCCTTTCACTTGCAAGAAAAGCAGGTAGGAAGGCTCACTTGGAGCCCAGGCACTGCAGGCTAAGGCACGAAGGTTTGCACAGCCCAACCCGTTCTGTCCAGGCTTCTTTTGTCTTTTGACATCTTTGACTCTGCTCCCCCTCGCTGCTGTCTATCCACACGAGCAGTCCCACCAGACAGAGACTTGCACCCTGCCTACACACCCCCGTGGCAGGTTCACACCACAAGCTGCAAGGGCTCAAACACCCTCCTCCTCCTCCAGAGGAGGAAATCTCACCTCAGAGTCCCTAGCAGTGAACTCCCAGTAACACAGGGAAGCTGTGGAAGAACCGAGGACAGAACGGTGATTTCCACATCCATCCTTTTGGATGCCTTCCCACATTTCAAAGCAGATCACTCTGGATCAGATCATGAACCCTTTACATGGAGTCACCAGGGAAATCAAGGACTTACTGAAACCTGATGACATACCTTGACAATCTAGATTAGATGATACAGCTAGATCAGCAGGGCAGGCCCTGGGGAGCCTGGCGTGCCCATGCTCCACCTCTGCAGAGAATACAGAGGACTTCTTTCTCCTTTTCCCGGAGCCAAAAGCTTGACTCTTACTGCTGTAATGAGCAGTGACCTACACCAATGGCATGTAGATAGAGAAATGGAAGGTCAAAATGTCATTATGCTGTGAAGAGGGTTAAAAATAACTTACAGGAAAATTCCTATATGAAAACAAAGGGCCTGGCCTGGAGCAAGATAAATAAATGAAAGCTTTTTAACTCCTTACCTAGAATGGTTTCATCTGTTCCAAAATGAGCCCGATAGAAGAGGACCATTTCAAGCCAATACACATGATAGATGACTATGAGCACCACAACGAGCAGGATGGTGGCCCCCAGGCCGCAGGCCAACTCCACAGTGTACTTGGGTGCTACAACTGAGTACAGAAATAAACAGGGGGTCAGGGTTAAAGAACAGGTTGGACCTTCAGCTGGGCAGGAACAAGCTTGTGTCACACGCAGCCAAACATCACAGAGGAACAGCCAGGAGCCAAGCTGACTCTTCAGAGTAAGGTAACCAAGCCAAGGCTTTTCTGCCAGGACACGTGATGGCTGGCCACCCTGGAGCCCCATTCTGGATTATTAGATCTGGTTATGCTGGCAGAGCAAGTCCATAGCTGGACTTCTGTCTCTGAGTGAGACCCTGGGAGTAGTCAGGTGGTAGAACGACCTGTTGGTGGTAGAAACCTGCACAGTCCAAAGCCAGAATATGAACATGACCTTCTCAGCAGTACCAGCAAACTCTTGGGGCAACACAACTGCTCTGACTTCTAAGAGACCCAGATAAAGCATCTGCAGCAAAATCAAGGCAATGGTGAAATTCTCCCTCCCTATCAAACAGACACAGGTCTCAGGGCTTGTCCCAGACTGACACTCAGGATATAACTAGTCATGGCCTGACTCTTTTCTACCATGAAAGAAGAATCAGAGCTCCTTACAGAAAAGCTGAAATGCTTTCAAACAAACAGGACAACCTGTGGGCATCAAGCCAGAACATGACAGGCCCCCTCCAACTCATACACTGTCTGTCACACCACTGCTGCTGCTTTGTACTAAGGACAGAAAATTTCTAACCATATCCCTGAGCAACTCTGTTGGTGGCAGTCGATTTGCAAATTGGCAAATTGCACAAGAAAAGAGCAACAGAGAGTGGAAACACCACCAAATTCCAGTATTTAATAAGTTTCTAATAAAACTGAATTACAAAATCAAAAATGCAAATAGTTTATCAATGTTCATTAGGTGATGAGCAGCAGAAGTACATGAGAAGGAGAGGGAAATCATCCAGAAAAAGCAAGGAGTGTATATGACCTAATGTAATGAAAGAGTTGGAGCCAACACAAAGAGCCACTTGCTAAAAACTGGAAGCCAGGTGCTGAGGGGTAGGTTCTGGCATGCCTGATGCTCCTATGGGATGTGCAGTGGGATGGGCTGCACTCAGCTTAGTATAAGGTTGCTCTGCCAGCAGCAGCTAGGGATGGTTCTTGGACTTTGCTGGGGAGCAGAGTAGGAAGAAGGAGTGGTAAATAACCATGTCTGCTTAGAGCAAACCCAGTCAAGTAACCATGAACAGACGTGGGGAGGAAAAGGGAGGATAGTACAGATCAGTCCACTAGAAAACAGTATTGAGGCACTGATATATAAAGAAAGAATCTGAATATTTCAGATTCACTTCTGCTACATGTACAAATATTATCACCCCAGAAGAATTATGTGTAGAGTATGAACACAGTGACAGATGGTTTCAGCCTTTCTCAGTTATGTGTGTGGTCTATTGTTCCTCCCTAACAATCCAGAAAAGGTTTGTCTCAATGGAATGAGACTAAAAAAGGAAGACAAGTACCAAGAAGAAAAAGATCTTCCAGTAAAGACCTCCATGAGCCTTTCCATGTTTATAATGCAGAGTAGAGGGAAGAAAGTGTCTGGTGTGAGCTACACAAGGCACGGCAGCATTCCCTGTGGGAGAGGGGAGGTCTGGCTCACAGTAAAAGCAGGTGTTGAAGCTGTAGATGAGGTTGATAAAGAGGCAGAAAAATCTGCCTTAATCAGGAAGCCTTACATAGCTTTTGTTACTGAGAGGTGGGTCTGGGAAACAAGAACAAAATCTTTGAACAAAAAAAGATGTAGGAAAAGCCCACACAGAACACAGCTGAATCAGTCTATACCATCCATGCTGAGGTGGCTGTATCTAGACTGCAGCATCATGACAGCAAGGAGTAAAACCAGAGAGCATCATGGTGACTGCCTCACTCCCTGAGCAATGCCAGCGAGTGCAGACTGTCTTAAGGAGGATGCCAACTGGCAGCTGTTGTGTCATGCAAAACCCTCACACAACCAAATAATTTCAAGCAGCCTGTCCCCTCAGCTCTGCTCCAGTTGTGGTACATGGATGGGATAACAGATCTGTCCTTTCTCTTCCCAGGAACTTGCCCGCGGAAGGGCCCTTTGCTCCCTGCCTCCAAGAAGTGGCGCAGTCCGACAGCAGTGCCTACAGAACAGACTGTGTTAGGCAGAAAGGCCTGATGGAATCCTTTGCTCCCTCACTGTTTTGCAGGGCAAGGCTCAAGGCAGCAGCAGGAGCAGCCTCCCTGCACAGCCCTGCCCTGCAGGCGCCGTACCTTTCATGCGCACCACGGCCTGGCTGCGCTCCTCGCCTTTGGCGTTCCTGGCATAGCACGTGTAATTCCTCCTCAGCTCCTCTGCCGTGGCTTTTGCAACTGTTAGAGTCCTTGTCAGGGTTTTGTCTTCAAAATCTCTAGTAACTTCGCTGTAAGAGAAAAATTACAGCATTGCACATGTGAAAGTGCAGCAAGTTTTTAGTGACAGATATTCCTTTCCCTGATATAACCTCTTCCTTCAAAACGGCCAAAACACATAACTTGATATTTATAAATCAATATACACTTCAGATTGTAATACAGCTGCAGCTATTCCTTTATCTGATTTTCCTTAATATTTATTTTACCACTCATAATTTTCTCATTGCAGCTGTGCCACATTGCCTTTTAGAGGAAATGGAAGTTCTTGCCTATAAACAAGATCTCATGAACTCAAGATTCAGAGCTCACGTCACATTCCCTGTGCAGTCCTGGATGAGTCACTTTGTGTCTCTCTGCCTGAACTGACCATCTGCAAAATGAGGATACAGTATTTCCTTCTGCCTTTCTTTTTTCTACATTGGTTTGCAAATCAACTGGGGCAGTGACTGCCTTCCACTTGCAATTCAGCATCCAGAAAATGGGACTTTGATCCTCATTTGGGTTCTTTATGTGATTGAATCTCTATTCTTCCTAATCAATACTATGTATAATATTATATTTTTGGTTTTCGCCTCTTTTTCTGAAACAGTTTTATCCCTTATGCTATTTGGGAACACTCCTCTAAATAGAAGTGTCTGCCCTTGTTTTATAATTCCCACAACAGCAGCAGCTGTTGGCATCACTACCAGGACCTGAACAAATGATGATGTGAACTGGTTAAGAAAGCTCCCTCAAATCCATCGGTAAGATGTGACAGTGTCCAGGTCTGGAGGCCTCCTCCTTGGAGGTCCTGGTGCTCATCCCAGCATGGTGCAGACACAGGGGATTCTGATTAGCAGGGAGACTACACCCTCCATTAGGACTGTCACATGCCTGTACCCACACAGCACCCAGGGGACTCGATACAAATGAAGGTTCACGTTGCATATTACCTTTGTGTGACTTTTATCTTGGGGTCTGTGATGTCATCTGTGTTTTTTCCATCTATGGTCCACCACACCTCAGTCCGGGAGTCCTTCAGGAATGTGAAGAAAACCTCACAGGGCAGGATAAGGTCATCACCTGTAAAGAAAGGACCATCATCTCCTAGGAGAAAAGGTATTGCACTGCAGAAACAGCACCAAATTTTAGTGCTTTCCAAAATCCTACCAGCCTGAGCTCTGCCTCCCTTCAGGAAGGAATGAGGCCAGCATCCACTTTCTGACAAGGACTGTAATAACGGCTTAACATCCCTGGACATGATGATTTGTGACAGACAGATAAATCCAAAAAAAATCCTGCCTTCTCAAATACGTTACAAATTCCTTGACTGCCCCAAGTCACCCACCCAAAGGGACATGCTCCATGCCAACCACTTCCTTGGAAAGCCGGGCAGTGCTAATCAATCCCACTGCACAGGGGACAGATGCCATAAAGTGAAGAATCAAACTCCACAAAAGCGTTTTGGATTGGAAATACTTCTTCAGGAATTTGACTTCTGCTCAAGATCAGACTTGGGAGTGTGAATATTTTGGTGATCAGCCTGTAAGTGATTTTTATCTTAGAGAGGACTTTGGATGCAATCTGACCTTCTGAGCCAAAAGAGATGTTCTTTAAAGTGAAGACTCTGGTACTAATCATCATCATTGCCACCACATTTATTACAGCTATGTAATGGGACACAATCCATTTGATATAGGGAATTGCTCCAAAAAGCTATTAGGCAAAACTGATGGTGTGAGGGAACGGGTGAGGGAAAGGGTGTGGTACCCCATTACCCAGTGCTGCAAGGTCAGCAGGAGAGCTGTCATTAATTAGGAAGTCATCAGCCAAAAAAAAGGGATATGAGCAAGAATTGGCTAGAAGGCTGAAGCCACTCTAGGGGTGAATGAGAGAGGATGGGAGCAAACCACAGCAAGGGCCAAGGGCTGAGACAAGGTCCTACAGGAATTCTCCTAAGCAGATGAGTGTCCCCATTTCATCTGCTTCTGCAGCTGCAGTTCTGTATCTCCATGTCTGACTATCTGTTTTCAGTTGTGCTTGCAAAAAATCAGCTTTTAAAGCTGTGCTCTCCTATTCTGGCATCAAGAACTGGCATCCCACACTATCTACCAGGCAACCCATGGCAGCTCATGTACCCTGGGAGGAAAAGCACCAGCAATGCAGTGGAAAGGGGAGAGCTTGGTGCCTGGCTGGGGCTCCCAGTCCCACTGGCAGGCTGCGAGTGTTGGACTTTACCTGCTTCCAGTTCATACACCACTTTCTCATTTGGAGAGGTGAACTGTGGTGGCAAGGCCTTGTTTGGAGATCCTGCAGGAGACAACAGAGAGCCCCCATGGGGACCCACACTTCATGAAAACCTGGAATCCTTGCAGCCTCACTCCCAATGCCCTCACAACTACACTGCACGTTCCCCAAAAAGGGGCCCTCCCAATTCCTGCTGCAGAGTTACATGCACACACAAATCTAATCCTAGTCCCCAAACTCAGGGCCAGATCCAGATTTTGAACCTCCCCCAAAGTTTAGGTAAGCTAGTTTGGGCCTCTCACATCAGAAGAGCTCCATAACCTTCTCATCTTCCAGAAGCCATAACCTGCACCAGTTTCTTTTAACTGCTGCTCCCAAAAAATCAAAATACAAACATCATTTCATGTCACAAATATTTATTTTGATCCTCCAAACAGCTGTTTATGTGGAACTCAGAATGTATCCTACAGCTCACTAGGTTTTTAAACTCTTCAATTCCCTGGCAGGTAGGCTGAGCCTCTGTGCCTGGGATGGATGTGTCCAAGCAGTGGGTACATGGAGCTCTGCCTGGCTGATTAGCAGCCTCAACCCCAGCATAAATGGCTTTGAGACTCCAAGAAGATCAAGACAAGTTGGCTATGAAGTGAATCCCACAAATAGTGAGGGGCAAAGGGCACAGGAGACCACCAGCAGGAATGCCAAGGTTATGCATTCACATGCCAGCAGAGGGTACCCATGGCCATCTCATGTGCTGAACCTCACCAGCCTAAGCCTGGCCACTCTGTGTTTGGGCCATTTAACATGGTGGTGGAGAGACCTCTACTGCAGTATGTTCTGGGCAGCCACAGAATTCTGACCTCAGCAGGAAAAAGTACACCAGGTTAGCTGGGTAACGCAGATTGAATACAACCACAAATGGATCCTGCAACAAACTCTTCCAGCTGTTTTTAACACTTCTGCAGTTACCCACATGCATTTTACACATTTTAAAGTCATTCTTACCCACCACCTTCATCTTTATGGTTCTGGTGAGATTATAGATTCTTCCGTGGTCCTTGAATGTCACAATGCAAGTGTAATTCCCTTTATACGCACTGCGGACAATGCCAATGACAAGCCTGGGCCCTTGGGGATATCGCTCATAGAAGCCATCCACGGAGTTGCAGTCCTGGAATCAGGCAGAAAAATATTTGAGCTTGGGATTCAAAAGTACAGATATTGGTTTAAATGCTGCTACAAAGATCTGATTTTAAACCATTAATATGACACTTGGGATCATGATGTAGGTCAGACCTAAATACCATGAACTTTGAGCATGTTGGAGTACAGACTGCTATGTTCACCTTGAAAATGAAGTGATGAAGCAGACCACCCTAATAGCTTTATCCCACTTTAAACACAGACAATTTTATAAAGGAGAGAGTCTGATCCAGAAGTACCTTGGCAATCAAAGTGAGCACCTCAGCAGAGTGAAGAATAAAGTAAAAAGTGATAAGAAAAAGATGACGTATTCACAAATGGATACTAAGACTAAAGGACATGTACCCCATTGATGTCCATCTTTCGGGACTAATCAAGCTCTCCTGGCTGACTTCAGCTGAGGATGAGGCCCCAGAATTTGCAAATAGCAAATGAGAATCTGTAGTACATAAACCTTAATAACTCCTCTCTTTCTGTCAGGCAAGGCAGGAAAACTGCCAAAATACCAAGCTGGAGATCCCTTTTCAGAAAGAAGTTATGCAGATAACATCGTGATTGTCATAAAGCCCAAAGATGTGCACATTTTCTAAGAGATTATTTTTGAATGGTACATTTCCAAATCAGATACATCCTAATGGGGTAGTTTAAGACAGGGGTCATATACCATTTTTAATGATTTTTATTAGGCATGGGATGACTTGCTGCCTGAAAAATTACTTCCAAGGGGCTTTTTGTTTCATTCTGCTAATTGATTGCCGAGATGTGAATTTCAATGAACGATACAAGTAAAGCATTTAAGCTACTGGAGAGAAACAGCTCCTCTTGATACAAGAGCAATTTTTTCCTGAAGGGTTTTAGAGGTAGGGTTTTCCTTTTGGGTCCTTTTTTTTTTTTTTTTTAATCATCAGATACATTTGTTTACAACTTCCCTTATTAATTAATTCATTTATTAAAAATCTTCTATCTAGAAACACAGAAGTACTTTATAGGATGTTATTAAATAATTTATTCCCTTAACTCTCAGACTTTATATCCCCTGAGACTTCTTACTCTACTGACTAAAGGCATCCACCTAGAGAGAAAGTGTAATCAAATTTAATAAAATTGAGCATAAAAATAAAATTCTGTAAGCAAGAGCCTGAGCATGGCTGGAGACAGTCTAATAATCAAAAAAGTATGGAGGGTGGGGTAGAGGTGTCTCAGTCTTCAGAAAAAAGGTTTGTTGATTGTGTCAAACAGGACACCCATTGTCCTTGCAGAGCCGGATCTACAACTTCACTTCCTGACCCCAGAGGATTTTGGAAAGGATGCAATTTTCATTAACGGGTGAGGTTTTTTAAAGACGAAGGAATATGAATGACAGTTTCCTTTACAGGAAAGTGAGAGGCTCACACAGAGCAGGTCAGGCACACTGCCTATAACTGAACTGAGCCACCTAAATCCCTCCTAGGAGGATTTTTCACTTGCGCGCACTGGTCAAAAAAGCTTCAGTGTTAGCTCTCAATTCCTTCCCAAGAGCAGTTTTATACCCTTGAACTCAATGGAAGCAGAGCTCTTAAAATTAGTAAAGCTTCATTGGCAGCAGCGTCACTGGGGAGACTCTGAAATGTTCCATGACTGCTGTGCCAACCACTGCTTTTTCACACCCACCACTGCATCCCCCTGCTGCCCAAGTGAGTCCTTCTTACCAGGTACCACTTGACAGTCGGTGTCACACTGGCAGGGTAAAACCCATCAATATCTGGACATATAATCTTCTGATTGGCGTGCTCCAAGTAGAACATCTCCTCAGTGGGTTTTATGGAATGGCTCACACAGGAGTGCTGGTCTTTCGGAACAACCTCCAAGGGAAAAGCAACTTTGCTGCAGTAGGTTGTATTCCTAAGGGTGGGTGAGAACAGGGCTGATTAGTTGAAACTTGTTTACTCCTACAGCAGTGGAGTGAAATGAAATAAAAATTACATCTGCAAGAACGAGCATCGTAGCGCTGATGAGGTATGTACAGCCTTAGTTGACTCATTTATAAATGGGAAAGAAAACCCCACCAGAGGTGGCCACACAAGCTCACAAAAGCCTATAAAGATGACTAACAAGCAACATCCACTCCCCTGCTGCTAAAGCAGATCATAAGGTCAAAGACATAGACAAAAGGCAACGTGAGGAAGATCAAAAAGAGCTCTTGTGCATAGCAGATGCTATGTTCATTTTGTACCACAGTTAGAGACACTTCTAATTTCCTAGAAGTCTGAATCTCATGAATCTTTGCCAAATTAGCGTGCAGTCAAAACATTACCCCTGCATCTGAAGCTATTTTTACTCTAGACATGCAGATCACTTCTTAATGGTGAGCGCCTGTGGATTTTGCCATGGGCTCAGCAATAATATTTTCATGGACACTTGCAGCAAGGAGAGGCATGCTCATTAGTGTCTGCAAGGCTCCAAACATTATTGCTGTGTAAATTGGCTCAGCACTGAGCGGTCTTATAATGGTACCATTCTTTTCCCATTAATGCTTACGTAAATGGCCGTCTCCCCACAGAAAGATCTGGTGCTAACAGATCATTTCCCACCTCCACGGACGTCCTTTGATTGCACTGAAGACGTGCAGAAGCTGCACCACACAACCTACCTGAGCATGCAGGTGTAATTCCCAGTGTCATTGAGAAGAGCAGGCCAGAACCAAAGGGTGTCTTTATCCTTACTGATGTGATTGTCCGGGAGACGGTAATTAATGGGCTCCTCCAGATCCCGGTCCTGCGCGATCCTGTACCAGATCAGGGTTAAGCCAGCAGAATGGGCTGTGCTATAGTTGTACTTCAGGAAGGTCTCAAAAAGTGGGCATTTGATCTTGGCAGGTTCCCCATCATAAATCTGGATCTGCTTCATGGTGTCCACACCCCAGTCATCGCAGCGTTCTGCAGACAGGAAGAACAAGGTGCCTTAAGCTTGCAAGTCTGCAGGAGGAAAACAGTCCTGCTCCCACTAAAATCAGAGGCAAAACCATAGTGTTTTCAATGAAAGCAAACTGGGCTTTTATGAAACAGAAACATTGTGTTCATTTCTAGAGAACCTGCAAACTTCTGTTTTCATTTGTACACCTCCTGCGTTTCTGCCAAGCTATTTATCTCTCATCAGGACAATAGAATAGGATATTCCTGCACAAAAGTAGGCTTCCTAGAGAGCTCCAAGAAAATTTACCACGAATGTCTTATGTGAAAAAATGAAATTTGGAAGACAACAATGCCAGAGCTCTGTGTGTATCCATACACAATGATGGGGAAGATGGAAACAGATGTGCTGAAACAGGAGGGGAAAAAAAGCTCTCCTTAGAGCTGTGGGTCACGTTCCCTGCCAGAAGAAGCTGAACTGTGGGTTCCAGAAGTGAGGACTGTCTTTTCTCTGATGGATTCATGTGAGACCTGTGCACACCAGGATAACACAATGAGTACAAGCTTTAATAAGTGTCACAGAAAGACTGTTGATAGTGAAGTTTAGGACTGGAGGCTGGGGGGCAGAAGGGACACTATGGAGGAGGTAGCAGCAGGTTCTCTTGTATTCCCAGGCAATGCCCAGGTGCAAACCCCAAGCACAGTTCAACAACAGGCAGTGGCTCAGTGTGGCTCACAGCAGACTTGGACTGACATAGAAACCAGCCAGCAAGAGAAAAAGCTGTATAGAGCTTTTTTTCTTTAATTACTTTTTTTAAAAAAAAATATTCTTGTCATAAGCAAACAGTTTCATGACAAAAAGCACAGTCCAAACCCATTTCTCTTCCGAGGACTCTTCTCCACTCCATTCCTCCTACCCATCAGGATGTCCAGGCAGGCAGGGACTCAGTGCAAGCAGGCACAGTACCATGGTGTCAGCAAACCTGAGAGCAACCTGCACTGTCAGAGCCAACTGAGACACACAGAGAAGCTGCTGTCACTGCACCTCCTGTCTCCCCACGCTGACGAGGCAGAGCACAGCATGGCACACTTCCCAGTGCCTCTCTTGGAGCTGCTGGGAGGCATTTGCTAGGGCAGCCTGATGTCTGAGAACCCAAAATGAGTCAAACAGGAGAGGGGTGTGCTGCCTGCAGCGGTCCTTGGGAGCAGTGTCTCAGCACATCACACACAGGCTCACCAGAGACGACACTGCACAGCCTCTCCCATTTGCAGATATTAGAAGAACTCAGCCTGAGAGGAGAAACAGAATACAATATGCTCTTTGAGCCCAATTCTTCTGAATTCTTCTGAACTGACTTCACAGGCCCAAAGCAGGATTTCTGGCATTTATTCTTCCCTAAATAGACAGTGGGATGTAGCTTGCCTCCAAATGCATACTTAATTAAAAAAAAAAGCAGAGATAAACCTTTGAGAAGACAGGCCTGCAGCACTTAAAGGCAGAGATGCTAACTCCTATGGCTCTGCAATGGTTAGTCATGGGCAGGAGGAATCTGGGCCAGTAAGAATAGAAATGTTTTCTGGCGGGTTTACACATAAATGTAAATGCAAGCTGCACAGCTCCTTCTGCAGTATGCCAAACACCCATATGACAGAGTGCTACTTCTGGAGGAAGAGAATGAATTGGGCTAGGAAAAGGCACTGAAGCTACCCAGAACACAAGCATTTGTTCAGAGGAACCCCAAACCCAAATATCTGGAGAGTGCTCATCTAAGAACATACAGATCTTTCAAAAGTGCACAGCATCACACACTATGGCTGCTACCACAGGCAGTGCCCAGGCTCATTTTCAAAGAGGCTTCAAACCACTGTTGGAAGCCTCACACCATGGGAAGGAGCATAATGACCCATCACCATCATGATCAGGGCAAACTGGAACCAGCAGGCTGCTTTATGCTGGTGGGGCCATGAACTAGGCATGGTCAAGTGTCCTTAGAGTGGTAATGACACAAATGAGCCTGCAGAGACTGCCTGCTAACTGCACCATAAAGCGTGGGCTGTTACTCATGGAGAGAGGGCATTTTTTTCTGTAAAGAAAGGCTTCCCCTCTGAAAGGAGCAGACCTGAGCCTGTAAATCAGGATGCCCAGGTTCTCTTCCCAGCACCTGACTTGCATCTCCTCTTGGGCTGCATAAAGGCAAATCATCCTTATTACTTCAAATGGCAGGACTGGGGAGAGAAGAAACTATATAAAACATTACTGTACTGAAATTCTTGGAGTCAAGATCAATGAAATTTGCAATCATGAGCAGCTCTTGCATTTTGCAACAGCCCATAAATCAGCACTGTAAAACTACTTGCCCGTTCACCCTGAATGAGTTATTGAAAATAAATAGAACTATTTTCTTTTTTTTTTTCTTCCTACATTTCTCTAAAACCATGCCCAGGCTTTGCCTTCTTGGCTTTGGAAGAGGAGACTGTTATTGTTTTACTCTAAGAGCTGTGACTGGAGATTCTGTCTCAGAGTTGGCCTGGCTTCAGGGACACTGTCACAGCAAACAGGTGGTGCTAAGGCTCCCCACGTGTGCCCTGCCCTGGGGTGCTGCAAGCTCTGAGCTGAACCCCAGACACAGCACATAACTGCTGGTAATGAACAGCTACACCCAGAGCACAGGAGCACCCATCCACTGTGAGATCCCAGGCTGTGCCTCCCTCCCAAGGCAAGGACTCCTCCTGGCTGCCAGGGCAAAGCCACCCAGCACGACTCTGAGGGCTCAGGAAGTACTGCCATGGCCCATCACTCAGAGCAGAGATGGCAGCAACACCACAGGATGCAAAAATGTCCTTAACTCATAAAACACAGAGGGCAAAAACAGCGGTGCTTTGCACAGCTTCCTTCCTCCCTGTGCCATGCTGACAGTTGCACTGCTATTTCTACATTTTGGGGTGTTTTACTCCCAGGATAGCTGGGCTCTGCCTGATATAATGTGTGAGAACCCCTCACACAGACCTTTGTGAGCCTTCTCCTCCTCAGCTGTGACAGTGCTCTTCTCCCTGTGACAACAGCAACCTTTGCTGTGGTGGCACTTCTGCAGCAGAGCCCAGCAGATGGGGCAACATGTCCACACACATCCATTCAGTAGAAGGGATACCCACATTATTATTGCTATAATTTTATTTGCATCCAACAGCACAACATTTTGTGCTCCTTCCACTATTTTAAGCTCTGCTGGATATTCAGAGCCTATTTGCTGCTAACATCAGCATGCAACTACTTGTGTGTCAGTCTAAACTGGAGATAGCCTGAAAAAAAAAATTGAATGACTGACCCTTCATTGGCATAAAGCAGTTCCACTATGAAATATATATATACACACACACATTGATATATCCTGATTCCAGCAACAATATTTGAGGGAGCACTGCAGAAAGAAGATGCAAGGATCCAGCTCTAATTGTGAGAAATAGCATTAACTTCTGTGGTGCTGTGCCCATTTGTTTTCACTGGCTAAGCCTCAGAAGTGGGTTTCTTCTCTCTTGAAACATTTCCTGCACAAAACAGCTGCTGGAGTTAAGAGCAGCTCCTGATTAATCAAGTGGGATCAGCATTCATGCTGTGACTCCAGAGGTTCCCTTACAAATGGAAACTAGTGAGGAACGGAGCTGTATCCAACTCCAGCTCTCTTCTGTGCTGCAGCACATGGAGCACCACACACACACCTGAGGAACACAGTAAAATTCTCAAAAAATACACCATTCCACAAATGCACCTCCCTAGAAATGCTTCTGCAAAACGATTTTGAAAGAAGCCACCTTGTTCTCAGTACCAGCCGAGAGCACTGCAGATACCCTGAGCCCTCTTACTGCTGAATGCTCTGCAATTACCCAGCGAGGCAGCCTATGACCCATAACACCTACCTGGGACTGACAGCACAGGAAAAAGGCAAGAAATGGTCCTGTTTGCAGAGCCCTGCTTAGGAAAAGGGGTGAGGACCATACAAGCTACAGGGAGGCTGCGTGCTAGAAGGAAACACCATCTCCAGAATTGGAAGACCAAGGCAGGGCAGAAGGGTGAGGATAAGGATGCCCACCTTAATTTCATGTGCCTTGAGGGGGCCTGCCTTGCATGCAGACTGGGACTGTGCAGTGGCAGCAGGACACGAAGCCATCAGTGCTGCCAGCTGAATGAGCCCTGTTCCTCACACCACTTCAGCTGCAGCATCAGATGGGGCTGTACTATCACAGGACGATTTGGGTTGGAAGGAACCTTAAAAATCACCCAGTTCCAACACTCCTGCTCTGGGTGCAGGGACATCTCTCTCTAGACCCCATTTCTAAAAGAGCCATTTTACCTGGCCTTGAACACTTCCAGGGAGAGGTCATCCACAGCTTTTCTGGGTATCCTGATCCATTGCCTCACCATCCTTATAGCAATGAATTTCTTCCTAATATCAAATTTAAACCTACCCTCCCTCTAAGCTTAAGGTCATCCTCCCTTGTCCCATCACTATACACCCCTGTGCGAAGTCCTTCTCCAGCTTTCTGTACTGGAAGGGCTCTAAGGTCTCCTCAGAGCCTTTTCTTTTCTAGGCCAGAGCCTTTTCTTTTCCCAGCCCTCTCAGCCTGTCTTCAAAGGAGAGGTGCTCTGTTGGAACCTTGGTCACTGAGAAGTCACACAGTGCTCCAGTTCTCTGATGAACTGCATGCCCTCCTCTGGACTCATTCCAGCTGATTCATGTCCTTTGTACACTGGAGACCCCAGAGCTGAACACACCACTGCAGGTGGGGTCTCACCAGAGCAGAGTAGAGGGGCAGAATCACCTCCCTCGACCTCCTGGATGCACTTCTTTTGCTGTGACCCAGGACACAGTTGGCCTCTTGGGGCTGTCAAGCCATATCTCAACAGCTTCCTACTTTCTTCATCTGTCCCTGCTGCATTACCTTAAAGCAAAGCTGGTATGAGTCAGCCTCCACCCAAGGGGCACAGGGAGGCCAGCCCGTTACCATGATGCACGAATCAGCATTGATAAGGCAGAAAAAGCTGATCACACACAGCAGTTAAGCAAGAATTAATCATTACTACCTTAAAAAAAATTTTCCTTACCACCATATTTCAAGCTCAGTCAGTGAGAAGGAAGCAGAGGAAGCCAGGCTGAATGGAGGAGCCGTGCTGTGAGCACAGGAGGCACCACACGTGGGTGCATCTCCCATTTATGGCAGTGCCAGGAGCACCCATTCTCCCCAGTGGGTCTGCATTCTTCCTTTTCCACCCAGCACGAGACCACCCCCTGCTCCCTGGCTGTGTTCTCTGCTCAGTAGTATCCCTCTCTCAGAGGGAGAGAAGCATGGAACAAAACAAATGAGAAGCTCTGCCCTTAACTGGGAGAAGAGGCACAGACCAAAACATGCTGAGATGGGTGGGAATGAGGCAGAATTTGGGTGAGGCCCAGCCAAGATCAGCTGGCTCTCACCGTTTGCTCTCACCACTTCTGCAGCAGTGATGGCCACAGAACACCTAAAAACTGGTTGTAGCAGAATGCTGCCTTGGAGGCTCAGCCTAGAAGCTGAGCCATCTCCACAGGAATTTATAATCTCACTTCCAGTGGAAATGCATCCAAAGAGGCCTCTCATAACCTCACTGCCTTCCTCCCACAGCCTCTCCAGGAGAGCAAGGAGGTGGAAGTGGTCCTGGCACAAACTTCCTACACAGCCCAACCCCATCCATGTAGTTCTGCTGTGATGGCATTGGTGACACAGTTTTGCACTTCTCCCAAGTTTCACCATATCCATCCTGAGTTGCCCCTGAGCTGTGATGCCCCCACAGATGCCTCTCACCTGTATGCTGCATACAAGGATGGAGTCTCTCCCCTCAAATGCTTTTATCATTTGAATAGGTAGGACAGCTGAGAAAAGAAGAGGGAAAAGGACTTTCTGTTGCAGAATGGCTCAGTTTCTAAAAGTACTTGTACATTGTGGTTGATTGCCTTTAGACCCTGAACGTCTAATTTAAACAGGTGTGCAAACCTGTCTGTGCCAAAGTCATGAAAAACAAGCTGACTGCATAAACTCCTGTAGACTTCAGGGGAAGCAGGCAAAGAAAGACATCCAAAAAACGATGATTCTGTAATGGAGCCCAAAGCTCCTGACTCTGAATCGCCTTATCTCATCAAGCACAGCCTGTAACACGGGGTAGTCGTTATTTGTGTCTCTTAGAACTCCTCCACAGTGAGCTCTGTGACTTCACTCTTTATCTGTGCATAAAGCTGTTTACTGCATGTGGCAGAGTATTTTGGTCTCCCCTAGCAACTGGGCCAAGGAAAAAAAAAAACAAAAAACCAATTTTATATTCAGATTTCTCTAGCAAGCTTGACATATTTTTCTGGAGGCTTTCTTTAAATTTGAGATAAGAACAATAAAGGTAGGGGCATGAACTGCTTCCCTGAAGGATAAGAAGAGCAAACAGCTACTTTCCATCCCACTTCATTGAGAAAATTTTTTCATGAAAAAGCAGAGCAGCATAGGAAGAGGAGAGGTACAGGAAATGGAACACCCCATTGCGAAGGGGTGTTCACCCCATCTTCTCTAGGAGATGCAGCATGATCTGATCAGCATCACTGCTGAGCTGTGCTTAAGCTGCAGGGACTCTTGTGTGCCTGGGACACCACACTGGGACAGGACAAGGTCCAGGCTAAACTCCTGGCTCTGCCAGGAGGCTTGCTTAGCTAAACCCATGCAGCCCAGTAACTGCGCTCAGCCAGGTGCTCTGTTGCCTGCTTTAAAATAGTCAGCAATTCCTCCCTGTCCATGCCACAGGGATGTCTGCATTTCAAAGATTCCGCAGCAGTTGTCCTCGGACCAGGATGGGAACTGAACAAACACAGCTGGCAGTAAAATGCACTATAAGGGTCCAAGAGTCCAGCAGAGTCACCTGGGTGCCACAAAACGTCTGAGCACAACTCTGCAGCTGCAGGAGGGGGACATGACAGCTCCCTGATGCCCCATTTGATACACACAGAGGAGCAAAAGTGACTGTTCAATACCATATCAGCAACACACCCAAAAGGGGCTGCCTTCCTCCACATTCCTGCACTTCTATGCAGAGAGGTCACACCGTGATGACGCCAGCACAGAGCTCACCCCTCACAACCCATTTCCTCAGCTGACAAGAAGCAGACGTGAGGTTTTATCTCCTCAGCAAGCACAGCTCTGGCTGGTGTGGAGGGAGGCTGGTGGCTGTGGGGACAGATCTGTACCCAGGTCAGCTCTGCTCCACGGGTTTTATCTCCATCCACTCCAGGGCTGTGCACCTTTCAACACCCTCGGTGTCAAATGGCTTCATGCCCCCAAGCACCATAAACTTCTACAACCACAGTAGCTCACAGATGGGTATGGATGGTTATAAAATCACATCCTAAATTAGGACAGCAAGAAGCTGAGATTGGAAGAGTAGGAGGAAGTCAGGAAATCCCAGGAGATGATGGTGGGGGAGGGATTTAGTCTCTTTAGAAAACAATAATGCAGTTTAATCTATTTTTCTTTTGAATTTACACACTAAAATAAGCTTCTCAGCTTCTGGGGCTGTCACAAATCATAAGGAAAATATGGCCACTGGAACCCTATCAGTAGAATAAGAGCCATATAGTAATAATCCTGAGGAGCTGCACAGGGCTTTCCATCTTCAAAGTGTTTTACAGACAGTAATTTATTAATCTGCAAATTTCCCCTGGCCAAAAGTAACTGTTCTGCCTCTCTGCTAAGCATGAGAGACACATAGTGCAGTTCAGCACTGGGGAGAGACAGTGCAGGCTCTGACCTCTGGAGCCAGACCTCTGTTTCTTTCTCACTGCAGCCAGAACTCCACTGTTCCAGCCACCACCTGAACCCAGAAGCATTGGTGACATCTGGCACTTTGGAGCCAACTTCAGAGCAGACAAAACCAAAGTACCTGAGAGCCTCTGATATGGGGGAGTGTAAATAGACATGTTCACAATCCAGCAAATAACAGCAAAGCCTGAAATAAAGCTCCCAGGAGAGGAGCTCCTGGCTGCCTTCCAGCCACTACCTGTCATGCTGGGATATCATTCTGGCCCAGTCCTGGGCTCATCCTACCACACAGCCTGTCTGATAGCCCCCAGGGGAGCTACAGAGGCACTTCCTATGCAAACATGATGATCTCCCCCACCAAAGGGCTATTCATGCACAGCAGGTACCTGCTCACACTACATGGGTCCGTTAGATAATCAGCATGAGGCTGCTCCTCCTCTCCTGACAGAAATATTCTTCTGCTTTTGCAATTCCCTAGGACAATATTCCCCACTACGGTCATCTCCCCAGCCCTCACCCTGCAAAAGCTCAGAAATCTTGGAGGGTGAGAGAGCAGCCTGGTTAGCAGAGGGGGGAAAAAAGGAACAAGAAGTACAATTACAGCTACATCTTATAAATAAGTCAGTATCTAACATTGGCCAGCTTTGTTCAGAAACAAGAAGATAGCACTATTCTGTATTCATACTGGCTGTTATGTTCTTTGTCCAACTGGTTTTTTATCTCTTTTAAGCCAGTGTACATTTATATGACTTCAGTAGTGCCAAAGAAACTATTGTACAACCAGACCTGGGTCCCTGGGTTTTTGTTATTCTTCCCTGGCTATCAGAACATCTGGCTTGATTAAGCATCCTACAACATGAGCTCCATCTTAAGGATGGCTTAGCTAGGCAAGGAAAGCAGAGGACCTTGAATACCACTGCAAACACTGACCCAAAAGGTCACACATGAGGAGTTCAAGCCCATGCACTGCCCATCATGTATATTCTCAGGACTAGGAAAAGATTTACCCACATGTTCAGCGCGAGCGAATAGAAAACTCAGGCACCAAGTCAGTCCCAGGTTCTACACCTTTTACTCTACACTACTCAGTTCACGTTTCTTCCCTTGTACAGCTTGCACCTCCCTTTCAGCAGCTGATTTTGTTTCAGCACCAGCCTCCATACGCAGCAGAAACAGCAGAGCCCAGAGAACAGATGTTTAGAGCCACAGTGCTGTAGGCAAAATCTGGAGGGGAAATAAAGTTTGTGGGTTTGTCTCTCCAGTAGGAAGAAGGGTGAAGCATAATGGTAAAGCTTTCTGACACCCTGCCAGAGAGACTGACGGCCATAGTGGCTCAACTGGATGGAAAGGCCACTTGCAGCCAGAGCAGTGCTGGTATTTTAGAGCTGAAATTTAGCAAGTGTTGGTTCCTCACCTCCTCTGTATGCTCATGGAGCTTGGGACTCAGCAGAGCTGGTACCCCTGGCTTGGGCAGTTCCTGGTCAGTACTGCTGACCAGATTGCTCCACTGGGAAGGATGGCAGAGGCAGGAAAAGTGGCAGCAAACCACAAGAAGACTCCTGTCCCTGCCTCCAGCCTCCCTCAGTCCAGCCTGGGCTGGAGAGAGAGCTGGTCCCAACAACGCAGCATTACATGACTTAATAGTCACAGCACAGAAAAGGACTCAGCTGAAATGACAAATCCCTACCAAGTCACACGTTAAATATCCCAGGAACCAGGTTCCCTAGTGAGACCTACCCATCTCCTACTTGATGTGACCACCAGGGCAGCTGTAGACTGTGCACAGCCCTTCTGCATTCACTCCAGATAAGCTCAGCTCTGCTCCCCCCCACCTGTTTTTAAGAAGGAAAAGCAAGCCCAAATGCTGTAACATTTCCAGAACAAGGCCAGTCTCCCATACTGTTCAGTATTTATGACTTTGCAAGGGTGAAATGAGCTCCAGTCTCCTTTTGGTGCCAGTCCCAGGAAACCCTGCAGTGAAACAGAGGGCTGCACAGACGGCTGCCCCTCCATCCAAGTACAAACAGCCATCCAAGCCCATCATGAATAACAAAGGACATTCTGACAGCCCAAACCGGTTTATGAAGTCCATGGCACAAAAAGGAAGCTTTGAACTGAGGAGTATGTCTGACACCCAGACTTGCAGGAAATTAAATACAGTGGATTTGCAGAAGTGTAATTTATCTGATCATGTGTCTCATGTATCACCCCTTGACTTACACTCTTGCAGCACTCTACTCTGGCCACCCTGTACAGCAAATCTCTGCTAAAGGAGAAATATTTAAAAAGTACTAAATGTCCTGCAGAAACGCATGGAGGGTTCTGGTTCTGCCAGATCAATTGGCACAAGCCTGTGTGACCCAAATGCCAGGGTGCTCATTTCTCATTTCACCTGACTGAAATCAGCTTCTTCCCAGCTGACTGCATCAGCTTTTAGAGGTGCTCTAACATTTTCTGGGCAATCCTGATTCAATTGCACCTACCTCCCATTTCTGCAAAAGCCCAAGATGACTGCACGTGGGGTGTTGTAATGCTGCCTCAGCAGGAGGAGGATGTTGCGTTGGTGGAGAGCAGAACAGCTCGTCCGGAAGCACAAGCAAAGCAGGGATTTTCCCAGCGAGCAGCTGAGATCCATGTCGCTGGGTCCCTCCTTCCCCACAAACTCCTGCTACTGAGGGCTTAGTGGAGGAGACCTGAGCCGTGTGTTCTCTCTCTTTTGCTGTTCCTCCTTTGCTCACCACTTCCACCCAGCCCCTGTTAGGCAGGATGGGACATCCCCCACTAAAGATCACAGTCTGCCGTGAGTGTCTGCAGCCCTTGGGCAGCACAAGGAGAAAAACTTCCCAGGCTTCAGCCTCTGCAATGAACACTGCACTGAGATGAACCTTGCTGAAGTGCACGTTGTGAATCTGGCCCACAATAATTCAGTGTGGTCCAAGAGAGAATGACAGAAGAGCTGTTCATCTGCTCGGGGTATATTGTAACTGCTTGTTTGCCAGCATTGCAGAGGGACAAGAGTTCATGGGGGGACTCAAAACCCCTGCACAGCCCTTATTTCTGAACGTTTCCCCCCATAAAACCAGCTCCTGTTCTTTCCTCCCTCCCCCTTTCCACTTGCCTCCTGCAAATCATGCTGTCTCCTTCCACCCCCAAATAGGAAGTCCGGAGCCGAGACATGCACAATCTGCCTCTTCACAAGAGCTGGGCTGAACGAGTGCCAGAGGAGCTGCGAGCATGACAACATATTTCCTGTCAGGAAAGTGACTCAGTGAGACGGGTATCAGAGCTCCTCTTACTCTAGAAGTTCCCCTCTCCCCTTGCGTTGCTGAGGCATGAGTCAGAATTGGAGAGCTGAATCTCAGTCCCCTCCGGATCCAAGCAGGGATAGCAGAGTTCAGGTTCAAGCCTGGGTCCTTCCTGCAAGTCAGTGACAAGGCAGCTCCATGGGCCAAGCCCTGGATTCACCCCTCACAAGAGGGCAATAATGATACGGACAAAGGGGGCAGCTTGAGTTTGCAAAGCACTTTTAGGTCAAGGTGCTGTTGCAATTTGCTAGTAACACCTGTTCACACCACACTGGTTATCTCTACACAGAGCATTGTACAACACCCCTCCAGAACTAACGTTGTGTTCATGCATTTTGCTGAAGTATTTTACACACATCCATTTAATCCAGAAATACTGTATGTAAATGCTCAGGCAGTTTTCTTCTCTGCACAGTAAGTGGGCAAGTCCATCACATGCCATGTCCTTACCTGAGCCTCTGCCAAGGGTGACCATGGACAGCCAGAGTGAAACCAGCAGGACACTGACCATCTTCATCCTGGGAGACAAAGCACACAGACCTGGTTATTTGACACTGTTTTATCACTGCAGGCCATTTTTTAACTCTGGGTATATGTGTTTATCCCTCCATCCACCCAGTGATCCTTTAATTCTGGCACATCCCTATTTTGTTTCATTAAGATTCCTTAAGAACAACACCAACACAGCAGCGTCGCTCTGCCTGCAGGCAGCTTGACAAGCCAGGGAGGTGATGGCTCTGAGGAGGACAGCCCACCTCGCTGACTATATCAGGGAGCACAAGGAGTCAAATGGATGTTTGCATGCTACAAGTCCCAAGCTTTGAGTCCCAGAAAAGAAGGTCCTTTGCCAAGACCTCCTCCTGCTCATCTCTAAGAACAAGTGCAGAGAGCACTCGTGGTGGCTGCAGCACACCTGCACTGAACATGTGTTCAACACTTTGGCAGGACAGCCACACCAGAGCAGTCCCAACTGGCCAGGTCTGCTGCCATAGCCTGCTCCAGCCTGCTCCTGCTCCTGCAGGCAGTGGAGGCAAGACAGGGCCTCACCAGCTCTCCCCAGACAAACCCTCCTTGGAACTCACAGGAGTAAACCAGCACCAGGTTTTTACATTTTTCAGAAATGATCTAAACAAAGGCTTATACTTTCTAAGCAGCAGTGATAAGCAAAAAAACAATCCCAAACTTTTCCATTCCCGCAACAGAACACAATTTCCTGTAATTTGAGATAAATGTACACTGCCAGAGTTTCAGTGGCTGCCCGCTGCAGTATCTGGCATTTGGCTCTCAGACCTGCTCACTCACTGGAATTACATTTCCCTCTGTTTCTAGGTTTTTCAGGATGCAATTTATAAGCTGGTAGTCATGAAAACTGACATCTACTAGATGCTCTCATTAAAGGGGTTAAGGTCACATTTGATATTCCTGGGTGCTGTCAGATCACAAAGGGAGAAGAGATGGTTAAAAGGCTGAGCTTCATCAAAGCATCTCAGCTCTGCCAGGCAGATGCAGTAATGAGCATGGTGATACTGTCAGGAATGTGCTCATGAGATGACAGAGAAACCTGCTCCACCAGGGTGCATTAAAAGTGTGGGGGGAGAAGCC
Source organism: Hylia prasina (assembly GCA_013397195.1). NCBI lineage: Eukaryota > Metazoa > Chordata > Aves > Passeriformes > Sylviidae > Hylia > Hylia prasina. The sequence continues at coordinate 1,190,001 of VYXD01011413.1, read as the reverse complement.
ACAGAGCTCCCTTAAACATGTCCCTCAAAAACCTGTCCACAATATATGCAGTACACAGAAGGGCTTTGCGCATAAGCAGAGAACACCGAAGATTGCACAGATTGCAGAGATTAACAAGAATGTGACACGTGAACTGCACTACTGAAAACCCAGCAGCGGATATTGAATCCTTCCTTTTCAGCGCTTACATCTGAAAAGCCTTTGTGCGATGCCTTCCCTCTGCTGGGCTCATCTCAAAGAGACAAAGGAAATCTGAAGCATGCCTGTTCTTCCTGCACAGCCCATGGAAAGGGCTGCACACTGCCTCTGAAGCCATCAGGCTTTCACAAATGGTCAAGAAGCAAGGAAGAAAGTGAGTTTTGTTTCTTTTCCCTGGGGTCCAGCTGAGAGGGCTGATCATCTCCCCTGCCACCTTCCTCCAAATTGAAATGCCAGCTGCTTATCAAACCCCTCTCTATTGCCACCTACAACCAGCTCCCAATGTTACTTAAGACTCCATAGGGAAGAAACAACATTAAGTACTCCTACCCCTTGGAAATGCTGAAGAAAGATAAAACATCTTTATGCCATCAGATTGGACAGAGAGATCCAACACGCTGCACCTCTGGTAGGAATTTAGGAACTTTTGGTAACTGAGATGCTTGAAGAGAGGGGGTGTAAACAGTGGCAGGAAATCATGCCCATAATAAAGATCCCTCATGGTTCCCTCTCCATTTGTCATTAGCTAAATGCACAGCGTGTCCTAACTCACCCTTATTTTCCAGTGACTCTCTCCTGCATTTTCACAAATCAGACTGAACTCAGCCCTGAAGCAAGCAGGAACTACAGACTTTGGATGAGTTTGTCTCGTATTGAACAAGGCCATTTGCGTGGCCTGAGGCCAAAATAAACTACTACATTTCACTTGGTGATACATGAGCTCTGCAGCGAGCTAATATTTACAACCATTAGCTGTGCTCACAGGAATATGCTCCTTTCAACTGTTGCACAGAGACCAGGTCTCTGTTCCCGTGAGCAAGGTATCCAAGATTTCCATGCTCTGCCTACTAGTAGGAAAATCCTTTCTTTCTTGCTCTTACACACAGAGTGATTTACTTCTGCTTCATTCCAGACTTTCCAGAGATCTTATCAGTGGAGACAGACGGACACAGAGCCTGTCAGATTACAGCAATTTCTCCATTACAGAAAAGGGACACGGTTGACCACAGCCCTGGCTGCTCCCACTCCACACAAAATGCAAGGGGCAGTGGAAGGGACATGCACAGAGTCAAGGGCTGGTCAAGGGGAGGCACCACAACTTCCTGGGTGCCCTGACCATGCCAGCATTTGCCAGCCCAGCTCCACTCCTGTGGCACACAATTACTCAAAAAACCCCATTAACCAAATAGCCCCAAACCTGTGATGTGCCCCAAATAAAAAGGTCATCCCCCAGCAGTCCCGTGGTGACACAGGAGAAGAGCACTGTGTCCTGTTGCAGAGAGGGGTGGGTTTTGCAATGCCCTTAAGAACCTGACACCACAAGACTACAACTCACCCTGATCTTGCCAGGAACAGAAGAGTTTTCTCAACCTTTCCCAGCAACCTGCTTCTGTGTTTCGTGACAGGAGAGAGCATGTTGCCATTTTTCCTGCCTGTGATGCAATTCCAGTGGCGTCTGATGAACTTCTTGTGCAATTCTGTAGAACTGCTCCAAAACACCAGTTTCTGTGGCTGCAACTGAATGAGCCAAGGGCCAGGGGATGCAAACCTAGGCTGCAGCAGGCTTCACCCAACTGCAGGCACCCAGTGCAAATAAAAACAAAAGGAAACGCTAAAGGGAGCCAGGAATAAAATCAGTGAGCGGGAGAGCTCACCAGCTCAGAAATCACACTGTAGCTAGAAAGCAGGCAATCAGAGCAGCCAGAAGGCAGCTGGAGAGCTCTGATACCTCCTCAGCACTCCAGGAACTTCTCACGAGACCAATATACTCTGAGGTGTTCTTAATGTCTCCATAAATTAACATTTTAATAATAATTCATAGAGCGGTTAGGGAAAATGATCCATCACAGCCCTTGCTAGAATTTTTTTAAGGAACTTAACTTGAAATGTTCACTTTGTTTCAAATCAGAAATTGTTCCCTTTTCCTTCCCAAGCACTTTTTTCTTCAAACTTTCACCTTCTGTCTACTAAGGAGCAAAGAATAGTGGGGTGGGGGGAAGGACAGTCATGGAAGTGACTTAACATAAAAGTGGTGGAAAGGTTTGATTTTTTCAATACTGGTCACAAGTGGCCTTTATGTCAGGAAAAAACATGAATATTTTTATGTAAAACAGCTTTTAATAAAACACCCTTGCCAAAGAGACCTCAGCAGGGCATCATTCCCTCCTGCCTTTAGCAGCACGGACCCCGTAAAACCCACACACTTTCCAAGCAATTATAAAACCAAAGACAGATGTCGAGTAATTAACAAAGAGAACTGCACTCAGCTACTGCACACCTATTCTCAAAGACACTGTACCAATTCTACAGAACAATGCTGCATTTTCCAGGAAAAATGCCTTTGTCCCTCCTAACCACAGGCCTCTAGGGAGAGCTGATAGGTTTTTTGCTTTTCACTGAGAAGTCACACTACAGCCTGCAGAACAAAAGCACCCTTCAGAACCTTGCCACTAAGTGCTCTAACTGAAAGGGAATATAAAATAAAGCAATTTCTCAAAGAAGAAATAAATAATTTCAGTCAATGCAGGTTTTATGTACTATTTTCTTTCTGTAATTCTGTCCCAACTCAAAAGCATTTGAGAGCCCCCAAAAATGGGATGCAGACACGGGGAGGCTGGCAAAATCCAGAGTGGGCTAGCTTAATGCTTTGATTCTATGCCACGTGGACTCGGAGATGAAGGTTGACTGATGGGCTGCAGAGCAGAGCTGGTGCTCAGGAAAGGGCCACAGCTCCCTGCTCCCAGTCACAGCGTGCCCACGAGCCCTGGGTCCCTGCATCATCACACAGCAGCATTGGAGAAGGCAGCTCAATGAGTTTGCTGGGTTTTCTTATGGGGAAAATAGATGCACAGTTCAAGTGAATTCAAAGAATCCAAAAGGCAGACAAAGGGAAGCCTGAAAAAGCAGCTGCAGAAAAGTAACAGCAAAAACACTAATGGAAGATGGGAAAAGGCCCTTCAGCCCTCCAGGAAACACTTTTGCTTTTCAGTATGTGCAGGAGTAAGTCAAACAAAAGGTGGAATTACTGTAGCATAAACCATCTTGGTGCCACTCAGCCAGGGTTTGCACAGTGTCTCCCTGACCCTGCATCTCCTCCAGAGGCCACGTGGGCACTGCCTGGCACTGCCCTTGGCTGTGGTGTCCATGGTCCCACCCTGTCCTGCCCAAAGGGGAGCCCCTCCTGCAGAGAACTGGTCAGTCCCAGGGACAGCCCCGAGGAACAGAACGGGACACCTGGGCAGAAAGACAAGCCGTGGGATTTGGAAGTCCAGCCTTTACTCCCCAGGAGGAACAACCACATTCATTACAATTTTCATCCCCAGACAGCTCCCGGGAACAGAGCAGGGAGGAATCCAGCAGCAATTGGATGATGAGCACCAAAAGCAGCTCGCAGCACTTTCCCTGCTCTCGTGCATGCTACGCCACACTCATCACTTCAAACACAGGCACATTGACCAGAGGCCCCCAGTGCTGTCCTCGGAAAAAAACATCCACATCTCTCCTGAGGGCAGGGAGCCCAATTTGGCAGTAGCTCCCAAACAGCCAGGCACATTTCAGCAGGAATCAAGAAGAGCTGAAGCCTGCCCTGCAATCAGGGATATCACAGCAGCCAGAGGTATGACCCAGCCACTGCATCTGCTGGTGACACATCTAAGGCAGGGACCTGCAAAATCAGTGCTGGAGTCTCACCTGTGCCAGGGTAGCTGCACTCACCAGGACATCACGCCTGACAGCAGAGCAGGCTGAAGGGAATTTGTTCTGAAATGTTTCTATTACAAAAGTAATTTATGTCATCAGAACCAGAGGAAATGCTGAAATTTGAGCAGCCTGAAAGCTTTTCACCAGCTAGAATCACAGCAGATATTACATACCTGCTTTTGCAGACGGGAAAAAAAAAAATTAAACTAGTGGGAGTCAGATGGAAAGTTGCCCTGGTAAGAGGTGTCTCCTGTCACCAGCACAAAGGATTTTCTGCCTTGCTTGGCCAGACTGGCTTTATACCCAGGGCTGCTGAGTACCCTGAAGGGTAAAAAACAAAACCAAACACACAAGAAAATCTGGAAACAGTCTTCTTACCCAGTGGCTTAGCCAGCTCAATGCCAACCAAGGACACGACACCAGGCATCCAAGGTGGCTCCATCTGCCTGTCACCCACCACAGCCCCTCCCTGGCTTCCTGCCTGCACATCCAGGCCAAGGGCTGCAGCCTGATGGCTTTTTAATAATGACACTTTACAAAATCCCCAACATGGGGATGAACAAGCTCAGCAGTGTGATGTTCCAGAGTGTCCATGGGAGGTGATCCCGAGCTATTTCTCCTTCAACGGAGCAGCACAAATTGCAGAAGCAAGGCTGCCCTTCCAAGAGCCCCAAGAGCTCCCGAGGGCAGAGCTGGCAGCAGCCTCCCCTCAAGCTCAGAGGCTCGAGAACAAGTGTGGAGACTTTCATTCACAGTGAGTCACTCCTGGGAGTTTCCTTGGTAGTGCAAGATTTGCCTGTGCCAGTGCCAATGTTTGGGACATGGAGGCGAGATTTCCAGGCAGGGAATTTGTGATTTGCTGTTGGCATTTAGATACCATGTCCTGGCATCCTTTTGGCTCAGCAGATTTAACGCTAACCATGAGAAATCAGAGGAAGAAGCTTTTTTCTCCCTCTCAAAAGAGGAAAGTGCAATCCAGGCATGTGGGGAGAAGTGGAGGGGGTCTTGAAAATGTACCTGAAGAAATTTGGCATCCCCTGCTTCCCTTGGCAGTTCTCCTGGGGTCCTCTCAGGACTTGGAAAAGCAGAAATGCTACAGATCTTGCACACTGCTCTGCTGGAGTCCAGGGTGCCACTGACTGTACTCTGCCACCAATTTAGCAGGCAGAGCACACTGCATTTCTTAAATCGAAAATAAACGAGCTCTCTGTCACCTCTGCAAAATACACACACCTGGACAAGTCAAACAAGCAGCTGGGACTATTGCCTGGAGATCTGTGGAGTGGGCTGGAGAGGGGCAAGTAGAGCCACAGCTATAAAATCAAACAGCACAGATTACAAATGGATCCACGCTGGCCACCGAGCAGTTCAAACACTAAGCTACAAGAGCACTTCTGTGCTCCAGCAAAAGGTATCCAGCTAAGATAGTCTATTTTTTATGTGTGAATAGCCAGGGAATGAAAAGTTTCCAACTGTGCTTCAAAGAGAGCTGAGATCTTCCATGAGGCCAGACACAATGCTTCTATTTTGGACAGCTATGTTATAGTGAAGGGAGAGTTCTGAGAAACATGCACTTATTGTGCTGCCACAAAATAAACTGAGGAACTAATCTTTGCACAGAAAAAAAAGAAATCTGAAATCAGCATGGCTCAAAGACCTGAGAAGACTTAAGGAATCCAAAGTGAGATTCCCCATCACTGGAAAAGTTCCAATTAAGTGTCATGGAACACTTGGAGACATCTGACAATAAGCATTTAATTTATACATTCTGCCTCCTGCCTTTTTAATGGTTTTATGATGTAAGCAGCTCCACTACCCTCCCCAGGAGGTTGTTCCACTGCCCCAGTGGACACAGCAGCACATCCACACTGCAACAGATTGCACAGCAGCAGCCTCAAGCTGGCTCAGCACAAGTCTCTAAATCCAGAGAACACAATGTAGATTTGAGCAGGTTTTCAGATGGGCTTAATGCCTTTTTCAGGACAGGCCCAGGACTCTCCAACCCCAGAGCAGCTTTCCCAGGAGGTGTCTCCTTGCAAGCCCAGCCTGGTCCAACCAGTGCCCTGCAGCCCCACTCCACATCTGCCCTGTCACACCAGGGGCTGCACCCAGCCCTGCTCAGCACCACCTGCAATAGGGTCTCAGTGTCAAAAACACTCCAAGAGTTTATTTTCTTAAGTTCAAGCCCTTGCTGGCAGCTACATACCTGCTCCTTCACCTCATCTCCTCTCCTCTCAGCACTAAGAGCTGGACGACCAGATTCCCAGGATGGCTGCTCCATATTCAGACAACATCCTTCCTTTCTTGTTCCTCCAGAGAGGGGCACAACAGGCAAAAATCCTCCAAGCACCACCACGCTCCAGAGCACATCATCACTGTCTGTGACTTCCCAAGATTCTGCTTTCCTGTGGTGCCACAGATTCCTCAGGCAGCTGCAATGTGTCCAGCACCACTATCAGGTTTACCCATCCTGCTGGCAGTGGGGAAGCCCCAGCTCTTCCTGAGGCACAAGAGAGTGATTTCCTCAAGTGACTCTGGGTATCCTCGGATGAGCAACATATTCTAGGGTAAAAGCAAGTCAGAGGAGTTTTTCTTTTTCAAGTTTGGGCCACACAGCATTTCCACACCTGGTACTTATATTAATCATGTTAATTTAATCCCATTTAACCTTATAAGTAAAAGCAAACAAGAATAAGACATCAAGATGCTTCAATCCCTGTCCTGCAGCTCAGACAGGCTGCTCCAAGTGTGCTTTACACATAAATCAATTTAAAGCAATATAAAAATAGACAGCCCGGGAGCTACCAGCCTCCCCCAAGACAGCACCTCACTTAAAAGCAGCTCTCTGGAGGTCCTTCCAGCCCTCCACATTCCCCACCCACCCCCTTGGTCCTCCTGGTGACTATCAGAGCATACCTGTCCCTTTCTGGTCAGCATAGTAGAGTTGCATTCTGCAAAGGGGACCAGAAAAAACTGTGTACAGGCAGAAAAAAAAGGAGGAAAAGAGAAACAAGAGTGAGACAATCCTTCCCTCCCTGTGATGTGTATTCCTTTTGCTCCCCATGGCTCTAACATTTCCCTCTGCAAATATTCAGTTGCACCATCACAGGGAACTTGCTCAGGCTCTGCCTGCACTGGTCCCATCAATGCAGCTTGAAATTCAACCTTCAAAGAACAGCACCCTGAAATTTGAAGTCCAGGAGCCTCCTTTGAGAAAGTCTGCTCTGTGACCCACAGCACCTACACAGTGGGAAGGCTGAGATGGAGCTGCAGGCAGCAGTATGCCATGACTGTCATCAATATTAATTATTTGGGGAGAATATGATTGATCTCACAAGGGCAATGAAATTCATTCCTCCAGCTGAATGACAAACAAGGCAATACATGCACTGCTGACATTTCCAAAGGCTACGAGGTGCAGAGACACAAGGAAATACTGCTATGCACTAAAGTCCTGCTGCAAAGGGCCAAAAATCTGAAAAGCCTCTGAAATTTTCATTTCTGAGCACCTTCAATGCCAGGAAGTAGATGCCTTCATATTCTCAAATCTGTGCTGACCCCGGCCTTGGGCTGGCTCACATCTTCCCACTGAGAGGAAGTAATCACTGAGTGTCTTTGGCAAGTCAGTGTCATGGTTTGACATTGGCCCAATGCCAGGCACCCACAAAAGCTGCTCAACCTCCTCTACCACAGATGGGCAGAGGAGAGAAAAAATTAATGAAGGGCTCCTGAGTTTAGATGAGGACCAGGAAAAACACTTCAAGGGCAAAAGAGGCTCAGCTCAGAGGTACAAAGTGAATTTATTACTAGCAGAGTCAGAAGAGGATAATGAGAAGCAAAAGTAAGCCATTAAAACACCTTTTTTTCCCCAACCCCTCCTTCCTTTCCACTAACAGCACAGGGAGACAGGGCATGGCGGCTTTTGGGTCAGTTTATCACCAAGATTTTCTTCCGCTTCTCAGGGAGAGGAGTCCTTCCCTGGGAGCCCTGTGGGGTCCCTCCCAGGGGAGACAGCTCTCCCTGAACTTCTCCAGCGTGGCTCCAAATCTCACAAGCAGCAGTCTGCCCAAAACTGCTGCAACATGAGTCCCTCCCATGGACAGACAGTCCTCCCAAAACTGCTGCAGCGTGGGTCACTCTTCCACGAGGTCATTGCACATGTCTGGTAAGGGGGCAAAAAAAATTATAAGGGGGAAACATTATCCTCCTGGATGATTCAACAGGACTGAAATGCAAGGTACAGCTCCCCTGTGCAATAGGAGAACAGGAAGACACAGTGAGCCTGGAGAAAAGGGTTTCTATCTCTCCATGGTCTGGGGTCAGGGAGTCTGTGTGTGTGAAATCTCCCAAGGAGACGGAGTTAAACAGGCTCCCAAACTTCCACATAGCAACATGAGAGAGGACAAGGAAGGAGAAGAAATGTAAATGAATTAAGACTGCAGCTATTTTTTCAAGAGAATGGATATGGGGGGAATCCCATCCCAGTCCACAGGGATGTTATTCCAATGGAGGCTGAGTTCTGTCCTTCAGTCACCCAAGCTCAAATGCAACCAGCACAGTTTGCTAGAGCAACACATTTTGGGATCCAGCAGTACATCTGTGTTCATTCAGAGAGGCTGGGTGCCCTCAAGACCTCCACAGCCTGCCAGCTGGGCAGCAACATCCTCCTCCCACTACCCAGATCCCTGCTTAAAAACAAGTGCTGGGAAGTATCTGTGCTTGAAGGAAGAGGGGCTATTTCTCAACAGAACAAATCCAATTAGTTGTATTAGAGTGAATTTGCATGGCTCTTACTGACAAATTAAGTATTTTTTTACACATCTCAGAGCTTTGACTCAACAGATTGCTAATAAATTCATGTAGGTGGGGCCCTGGATGTTACTATGGTGGGAGGGAGGTGAGGTTTTACTTTTTACAACAGGACTAACCTGAGAAAAAATAACTAGGAATTTGGACTCCTTACACTGCCATTTACTAGGCTCCTGTAAGTCTCAAAGGTTGAAGATTTTAAAACCGTCTCTAGTTTAGGGTAGAAATATGAGTTTCTGGCTAATATACATGAAATCTGTATGCAGGCATCAATCACCAAATGCAATGCATGAAAAATTGTAGTGCCTCCCTGCTAATCAGGCATTAGAGAACTTATAAATGGCTGTCCCCTGAACTGAGTGCATTAGCAGAGGCTTCTCAAATCTGTGCCTCTGTTTCCCCAGCCACATTTAGAACAGCCTCTCCCCATCTCAGTGCATCTTAATATCTCTAAAGTGCTTAGAGATGCTGAGATGAAAGATAACAAATGAGCACAAAGTATGGATCAATTCCCTGAGCTCAACAGTCAGCGGAGCTGATGGGGCTAAAAGTAACACATACCCACGACAAAAAACTGGGGTTCTGAGCCTATCTTACATAGTAGCTACTTAAGGAGCAGTTCCCTTGGAACCAGTCATTTTGGGGCTGGTTGGCTGGGCACATGGAGCCCCAGCAGGCAGGAAACAGAGAAATGCAATATACTAGTATGAAAAATAGATGCTTTTCCAGAAGGTCTTCAACCTGTTCCTACAGAATTTGGTGGTGGGATTTAAACTCATTTCAGTTAGAGCTGTTCACATTTTAGCAACCACCACGTAAAGAACATGACCAAACATAATTTGAAAAGCTATTTCCATTTGTTTGTTTTTATAAATTATTAAAAATGCAGTTTAAGTAGTGCAAAGAAAACTTTAAATTGAGCAAGATAAGTTTTGGCATCCTTCCAAGTAGAAGGCAAACCCCAAAATGTTACTGCAAATCCAACAGATGGGAGTTATTTTTCACTCTTTAAAATTTCATTCCTTTGCACTGAGATTAACTGTAATTAGCTCTTTATTTACATCTAAAACAAAAAGTAAAATTATAAAGAAAGGCAGCTATAACCACAACTCACGGGCAGAAAAAGGCCAAAAAAAAAAAAAAACAAACCAGCAAAAATTCCCTCTGAGAAGAAAGCATGTTTTTCTTGCCAAGCAGCACAATTGTTACAAATATACAGTTAAACAACTCCACAACATCCTGTCAGCACTAAGGAGAAACATTTAAGTCACAGTGTTGCAAGCTTTTACACCAAATGATCAAGTACCTAAGAATCTTCCTTAGAATGCTGGAAATATCTCGCATCCCTCTACACAAACAGCATCAGGCCTAAGAGAGGCAAGACACTCCGCTACACTTTTATTCCAGTAACACGAGGGATTAAACAAAACCATGAGGAAAACAAACAAACAAAAAGAAAGCAAACCCAGCAGCTTTTCCAGATAGAAAGAGAGGTATTAAAACATACACTTCTTTTTTCTTTACTCTTTTTTAAAAGCCCTCTTCTAATTCTGACAACACCTTGGCTTAAGAGGCTTCTTAAGTACTTGTGTAAGTGAATGATTGGGGTTGTACCTCCGTGTTTCAGCTGCAGCACAGCAGTGCCATCCAAAAACCCAGCCCCATCCTCTGACCGTGGCACTGCCAGGCTGCCCCACGGAGCTCCCACCTGACCCACGGCCACAGCCGGCACTGCAAGGGTTAAACGGCAGAGCTTGCCCAGCCCTGCCTAAACAAGCTGTTAGCAACGGGAAAGAAAGAGCGAGTGGGTTTGAAGGCAGCCTCAGACGCTTCGGAACCAACTGGAAACTCTGCCACGGCAGCTCAGGGCTCTGAGTACCGCGATGGGCGTGGGAAGGGAGTGCTGGGCTCCTTCTGCGGGCACCTAGAGGGAGCTGGGAGCTCTGGATGGCCCCCCTCTGAGCGGGACTTCCAAGCTAATGGCTCCCTGGCACCTTCCTAGTGCTCCCAGGAGAAGGAGCCACCTCCCACCTCCCCGACTGAGCCCGGGATTCATGGAAATCTCTTGTTCTCTGCTGGAAATAGAGCGTTTTAACAGTCTCTTTTTGTTAACACATGTAAATGTAAAAAGACTCCATGAGAATCAATGTAATTTTTTTCATCTAAATATCAAGTCGACACATAACAAGACAGAGTAGAGGGAGGGAGATCCAAACACCAGGGACCTTGAATCCACTCACTGCAAAAGTTAAGGACTGAAATAATTCCCATTTACTCATCTGAGAAAGTGAAGCTCTCGCTCTCTCACACTCCTTCTCTTTCCCTAACACTCTCAGATACTTCTATCTTTAGCCAATTATCCTTGCTGTAATTTTCTTTAAATTGTAATTGGATAATCATCCAGACTCAGGGGAAACCTGTGTCAGAGGAATTCCTAGAGATACATTCCCATTAGATGAAACTGAGAGTTGTTAAATTAACAAAGGACTGACTAAAGACGTGATTCTTGACTTGTAGTGAAGACACAGTTTTACAAGCAACTATTTTTAGAGAACCCTATAACAAAATACATACACTTGTACACTCATTTTCTGCATTTTGTTTTCTGCAAAATCAGACTGAATTTATGAATATCATGTTCTGTGCATGTGTCTTATTGGGACCTCTGAGGCTGAATACAGCAAACACACTGGCCAAGATCAAAATTCCCTAAAGCTTACAAATTACCATTTGAAGTAATTTCCCCACACCAGTTCCCTTCCTGCTCTCTCTGGCTGGCTCAGTCGTGTGCAAAAGCCCCACACGGACCAGCACTGCAGCTGAGGAATGTCAGATTAGCCCTCTGCCTGGCAAAAGGCACTGGTGTGGGGGGAGAAACCCTAAAATACCTCCCAAAATAAGAAGCTGCTTTGTTCCATTTTAGCAGTGAGTCTCAGCTGCACGTTTTGCTGATGGTGGAGCAGAACAAAGCAGCTACAAACCGTGGATGGCAGAGCCCCACCTGCACAGGGCCCCCAGCCTCAGGCAGGGCATGGAGAGGGGTCAGGGCACACCTGAGAGCCAGCTCTGCCTCCTTCTGCCTTCACATCTGTGCCCCTTTGCCCAGCAGAGATGCTCCAGCTCCCACCCGCCAGCTACAGAGCTGCCACTGGCCAGGCTGCATCAGCCTGGCAGCACAGAGGAGACAGGCTCTGCTCATGGGGGCACTGAAATCCATGAGCTGTGTCAAGAGAAAGAGAGGGGAGGAAGGAGGAGAGCAGAGCTCCACTGTAGAGCGTGGTTTAGTTCCCAGATAATGTGGCGCTGTTCACAGATTTCAGCTTATATAGGCTTTTCCCTATTTCTATTTTTATTCCCAAAGCAGTCCCCGTTACTGTATGATTTTAAAAAACCGACATGAATGCATTCACATGCTGATATAATCTTCCTAACTGTCCACCTAGCTAATGCAGCCTGTGCTCTGAGAGCCAGGCTGGGGCGCCTCCTCTCCCACACCACCAGTCACAAGGGCTTTGTGGCAAGTTTTTGCAAGTCAGAATCTTGCTGAAATGGGAGGACACTTGACAAGAGAGGGGACCCAGGACAGATGGGGAAAAGAAAGATGAATCATGAGCCTGCCAAAATAACCAACAGAGAAACCCAAACATAAGTGAGAAGAAGGAATAAAATCTCAAATTTTGGCCTCTTATTCTGAAGGAGTATAATTCTTCCTCCCTAGAGCTGGCATCTGGTTCATGCAGGTCTTAAAGGAATAAAGCTGGGACAAACTCTTTCTGCCTCATTCTTCCTGAATGCTTATTTTAGACCTTAAAATTACAGTTCTGAGGCCAGCAGGGAGGCATTTTCCACACCTCCAAGTACCCAGGCACCATCCAGCCTGCTGCCACACCGCTCTCCCCACCCTCTTAGGTCTCTGTTGTCTGTGTATGCTTTGGGGTGCCAGGCGTTTTTGGGTAGCACCACCTGACCCTGGGGATGAGCAGGGCAGTGCTCATCCCCACTGCACGTGCTCATGCTCAAATGCAGAATACCTGCACAGGCCAACAGAGTCTGGAAAGGGAGAGCCCAGAAGTGTTCATACACAAGCTTTTCTTCCACACCCAGGAGGGATCAGAGGACCTTCTGGATTCTGGGGAGGCACGAACAGACACCAGCAAGCATCATATCATATGCAGACACTTTGAACTGCAACCAGAGATGGAAAGCAATCCCATAGCTGTGCAGCTGCAGCCCTGCACAGAGGCATGGAGTTAGAAACACAGCCTCTCACCCCACAGCCCCTTCCTTCAGCTCCGTGTGGCAGCTCCCACTTCCCAGCTTAACATTTCCCAGCCACTGCAGTGTCCTGCAGGCTTCCACCACCCCACATCTTCACAAGCTTACTCTCCATGTCCCTCATTACCCTACACCCTTAACTGCTCCTCCAGACAAGGTGTTCCCAGCAACAACCCCATGCCTACTTCCAGGGAAGAAGAATATCTGGGTATTAGAGTTTAATCCTCTCTGCTTGCCCTCTCCTGCTCACCACAGGCAGGCAATGGAAACAGAAAGCAGGACCCTTTCCAGCACCAAGCCTGCCCACCCAAGAGCCTGTGGGCTGGAGTGATGCTCTCCATGAAAAAAAGGGATGCCTTTCCTGCAAGGAATACAAGACAGCAAGTAAATCTTCCAGAGCTGCCAAAAGCAACCTGTTATAAATGACCCTCTAAGTTATGAGATATGGACTCTCCACAGTACAGTTAATAAATAACACCTCACAATCCTTCTAGGTATGGAAGCGTATGTTGGGTGACAGTTCTGCTTGCCCAAGAGGGGCACAGTTAAAAATGGAATGTCAGGAAAATTATACTTTTTAATTACAAAGGCGATAGAGGTTTGGGGGTTTTTTTAAATATAAGAAGCTTGCTGCAGTCTCCCAAATCCAGAAGTGAAAAGCCTTTCCTAGGAGAAAAAACTGAATGCATGGAACAAAATCCATGTTATAAGAGAAAAAAAGACCTGTAAAGCCAACCAGAATTTTATCCAAGCACTATAACCAGCTATTCACAAAGCAGAGGTCAGGATGAAAAGAGAGAGTGTGCATGTGAGAGGGCATTTAGAATCCAGTTTACTGTTACATCCTAAGGCCCCAAGATTCGGTTGTGCCAAGCACTGTACAGGCACATGCCAAGAAACCAGCCCAGAGTGAGGAACAAGCACTGCCCCTGTAACAGGGGAAAGCGACACTGGCACAGAAAAGGGACACCTGGAGCAATGAAGCCCTGATGGTTTGCTTTTCCCCCTTCTTTTTCAGGAAACCATCCCGTTTTCCTCCAGATTACACCCCCCCCCGCCAAACCGCATCACATAAGGGGGCAGCTGCCCCCAACAAACACAGCAAAGGCCATCTTGCTGCCAGCATCTAATCGCTTCCATGTCTTCTTGGACATGTCTCTTCCACTTTATTTCCCTGCTACGGCTTAAGCCTGACGCCTTCCTCTCCCCACTTCCATCTCAGAGACCCGTTTGACAGCAGAAAGCAGGTATCAGAGGCTCAAGAATTTGCAATCCGGATGAAAATTAAAGTTGCGTTTCCCGGTGCGTGCAGCGCTCCAGCCAGGAATACCCAGATCTCCATGGCCCACGGGAGCGAATTCAAGCAAATCCCTCCGCATGTCGGGGGCCGGGGGCACGGCCTGCCCGGCTGCAGGAGCGGCGGAGACAAACCCGCAGCTCGGCTCGGTCCCCGCACACCGAGGCACGGCCGAGGGTCCCCCGAGGTCCGCGGGGGTCCCCGGCTCCGCGGCGGCGCCGGCACCATCGTGCCCGGCCCCGCTCCGCTCCCCATCCCCGGCCCGCACGCTCGCTCTCACCTGTCCTCCCTCGCCGGTGCCCGCCGGGCGCTGCTCCTCGGGCTCTCCCGAGCGGTTCCTCTTCTTTCTTTCCTATCTGCCCCCGTGCCAGCCGAGGAGCGGGGGCCGCTGCCGGCTGCGCACCGCCGCCGCCCGGCTCCCCCCGCGCCGGGGCTGGAATCCGCCTCCTCCGACACAAACTTTGCCTTCGCGTGCGGTGAAGTTCACGGCCGGGGCGGGGCGGGACAGGCTTCCCGTCCCTTGTCCCTGCCTCCGCCCACGCCTACAGGAGCACGGGCGGCCCCCACGCAGCGCGGCTCACCTGAGGACGCGGGGAGCGCACAGCTGTGCCCGGCGCGCCGCGCTCTCCTCTTCTGCCTCCTCTTCCCTCCTCTTCTGCCTCCTCTTCTGCCTCCTTTTCTGCCTGCTCGCCGTCGTCCCCGATCCGCGCCCCCGGGCTCCGCTCCGCCCCGCCCGTCCCTTTCCCCGCGGCCGCGCTCCGCAGGCGCTNGCGGAGGCGGGGTGCGAGGCGGGGTGCGCGGGGCCACGGCTCCCTCTCCTGGCCGGAGCCGTCCTGCCTGCGGGAGCGGCCGGGGGCCGGGAGGTACCGGAGCCCTTGGAGACTTTCTGGACGCTTTCTGGGCGGAGCGGGCTCTGCACGCACACAGCCCTGCCGCTGCCGCAGCGCCTGAGCGCTCTGCGGGCCACCTGCCCCTGGGAAAGTAAAGTTTCCAGTTCTCCTCTCTGGTGTGCTGGGATTCCTTCCCAGTAATTTCCTCCCAGGTCCACCTCGTCCCAGAGAAGTGTCCCTGTTTTTGCACGACCGCTGACACAGATACAGCCTTGATGAGGCTGAAATTGTTGTGGATGAGGTGTGGGCACCTCAAACAGACTGCAAGGGCAGCGTCAGGGAGTCTGAAGAGTGGAATAAAAATCTGCAGAGATTTGGGCCAGCACCTGCTCCTGGAGAATATGACCAGTGATTTTAAGTGCAGTCCCTAGTGTAGGAATGCCCTTGCCCAGGAAAGCTCATTGTCCCCTCAGGTTGGCCTGGAGTCTCTTCAATCCTGGCAGTGAGGAACCTGCCCTTATTGGTACTTTTATCACATCTTGGCAGGCAGACAGCAGAGTGAAATGGCTGGACACAAAGCCTGTAGGGCTAAGGAAACTCCTGTCTGCTCAAAGTGCTGCAGCGCTTCTTAGCACTGTTGGCCACAACACTTGGACTGAGTTCAACACCTCAGTTGTTATCCTCAGAAGGTGATTCCAGGATATCTCGGAGACCAAATTTCACCCCATCCCATGAAGCTCCTCTGCAACAAACCGGTCGTGGGGAGCAGGGTCTGGCCAAGGCACTGATAGCCCCCATCTCCCCATCCCTCTGCAAGGCTGCATGAGGCACTGCTGCACACATGGCTGCTGCCAAAGGAGTCCCTGCCCTCAGCAGCCCCACCAGCCCTCCAAGGTGGGCACACCTAAAGCTGCCCCCGACCCTGAGGAAGAGGAGCTGCAGTCTGGCTGTGCCCCTGGCTGGGAAGGAGCTGTGGTGGGAAGCCAGTGCTGTTCCTGCAGCTCCAGCAGGGAAACTCTTCCTCCTGTACCTCTCTCTCCTTCCCTTCCCAGGGTTCTGGCACAGCAAAATTAGGCAGAAAGTTTCTTATCTCAGCAGCTTTTGTGTCCTGGTGGTGAATGTCCTTGAAAATCTGCCTACTTGGCTTGTGCTTAGAATCAGCTCTACTCAAGCCATCTCTAACCCAATTCCATCCAAATATTAAAGCAACTTGTTAAGGCAGAGCTCTGTGATGACTAATCTACCCCACTCTAAGGGCAGATCAGTGTGTTTTTTGTTCCATGCGACCTCTACTGCTCCAGGACCCAATCTTGTCTGGAGCTACTTTAGGTGTCTGTATAACTTGGCTGCTACACTGAATATAGACAAAACTGGAATAGCAAGGCACATTTTATGAGCTGTATTTTCCAACATACTTACTGAGAAATATGTACTTAAAATGGTCTGTTGAAATATGGCAGTCCACTTTTCTCATGGAAGATGAAATAACAAAAGGGTTGCATATTTTAGTCATGATACTTAATGCAGCTGTGGGAGTAGCTCAGCTGCTTGGTCATTGTTACAAAAATTAAATAATAATAATAATGATGATGATTCCTTGTTCTATGTAATATCTGCCATCCATAGATACAGATCTGTGACAGGACATGTCATTATCTTTCTTTGGGAGGATCCAGGCACTGTTGCAATACTGGTAATGCAGGTTAACAGTCACCAACACACACACCCTGGGAAATTCATACTGTTCTGAACTCCAAGCCTGCCACTGCAAATTAGGGTCTTTAGGCCAGGGTCGTTAATTTTCTCTGATCTTGATCAAAAACCAGAATTCAACTTTAGACTTCATTGAAAGGCTCATAAAATAAGATTCAAGGCCAAATTTCCAGAGACTGGGTAAAAGCTACAGCTGATAGCAAGGCCTCAACCACACCTGCTTGTTGTGTTTTCACAGGAAAGGTTTCAAACCCTTTTGTTTATGTATTAAAAGAATCAAAAGTTTCCTACTGTAAAATAAGGATAATATTTCTCACTTGGGCTCAGTGTTGTCATAATGATATTTTTGTGTTGTATTTTTGTGTTGCTATTTTTTCTCCCGTCCTCTCTCCACACTTGCACATGCTATTTCTGTGCAGGTTAAAATGCAACACAGTTACACCCTAGAGTGAATTATACTATGTTTTGAAGCACAATTCAGTAAATAGAAAATATTTTTAAGCTCAAAAAGGCAGCATTGTTCCACAATTTTTGGACAGGGAGCAAAGAGTAGCATTACTAAGTGAAACCACGGGGGGGACTTAAATAGCAGAGGAATGTGTTGGTGTTGAGCCAGGACACTGGAGTTCTGGCATTGCAACTGCTGTGAAAATGTTCCACAGACCTCCAGTAACAAGTGGCCAAAGGCTTTGTTTTGCTGCTGTTCTAGTCCCGTTAGGCAGTTTAAAGTTACAAGCACAGGAGGATCTTGGATCACAGAGCACAGTTCTCTGCTGTGCCAAGAATAATGTTGTTTATGGTCCTTTCCATGAAAGGACTATGCGATAACTTTAAACAGTTTTGTGGTTTTGCCTGTTACCCCTCTGTGGGATTCTCCCAGGCTGTCCATGTCCCTGCTGGTCAGGAACCTTTCCCCAGATGTTCTGGCACCAGCACAGGCTCTCATTTCTGTAGCTGTTTTGCTCACCTCTCCTTACTCAGGTATTTTTATGGAGATGGTTCTTGTCTCTCTTTCTCGCTGAGCTACACAGGACTGGCTTTTCAATCTTCTTTCCTAAATGCCTCTCAGTTCACCTCTGACCTCTTCCCTCCATCTGCTGTAGTTCAAATTAATCTCAAAGTTCATATGGATAACCAAATGTGGTTAGAGTATTAAAAGGGAGGAGGTCTCACTGATGCTTCATGCACTGACATTAAAGTTCCCATTTCTCATTGAAATATCTCACCTGGTAATCCCAAGATTGCACTTATCTTTCTGCAAATAAGGTGTAGTGGTGACCTCATATTTCTCCTCCATTTTTGCTTGTAATAGTAAGTTTCCAGCCTCGATCAGAAACTTGTTACTATTCCCTTGTCAGTTCCCAATTCCCTTGTTTTTGTCCCAACTCTCAGCCTGCACAGAGGTTTCTGATTTGTTTGTTCTTAGCCAGCATTTCTGATACTGGGAGATCAAGGAAGTTTCATAACCTCTAAAAGACATGTTCTTGCTTGTTACTCACACCCACCTAACCCATTTTTCCTCCTTCCCAGTTCAAGAAATAAGCCCTAGACTACATATAATTATAGTCTGTGTAGTTATAAATGAACGTGCCTTCTGTGTTTGACACCTGTCTTTTAACTGGCATTGAGAGGAGCACCCCTGATAACCCAAGATACAGGACACAGGGAAAACGGGAGAATGACAGATATTTCTGACATAGCAACACATGGACCTCCCATCTGCTTCTGTCAAGGGAGCTGATGTTACCCACAAATGGAGCTGAGCATTTTCTGCTGAGACCATTTTGCAGCGAGGAACCTGTGCCTGGCTGAGCAGGCAGGCATGGCTTTCAGACAGGTATGAACTGTTTGTTCACCAAAATGCACAAGGAGTCACAGTTGTATGTGTCAGGTGAGTCTGACTGACAGAGATTGTGTCTTCTCTGCTGTATTGACTATGTCCAAACCAGGTCTTGGATCTCACTGCCCAGTGAGGCATTTTGTGTGAGCCTCTGTAAGAGCCCTGCACAGTGAGGAGGGGTTGGAAGCACAGCCTCGTTATGAGTTTGTCTATGTTTATTCCTGAGGATGTAGCAAATAGCTTTTGTCCATGTTAATGTGCTAAATGTCGTTAGTGTCTCTTCCCCTGTGTTACCACGGTGGTAGGACTGCTAATGCAAATGGTTCTTAAATGGAAACTTGACCTTACGTGACTTGCATCCAAGTCCATTTAAATCTCTGTCACACATGTTTTGATACAGCCTAAGGCCAGAGATATTTCCAGTCCTATGACTCTGTGTTTCATCCAAACTAAAGCTATTTCAAAGCAGTTATGGAGAGGAGTATCTTCCCTTCCTGCTGAAGGCTTTGGCTTTTGGCAGGTGTCTGACCCACAAGTACACGCACGTTGGACACTGTGTTTAGGATGCCTGAACATCCTTCTGCACGTCCTTTGTGTTTGTATTCAAACACACTAAATTTGTATAAATTGCCTGACTGTGGAGGTTGCAAGAACACTTAAACTGGGTTGGCATTTCTGTTGGGCAAGACCAGCATCTGTCTCAGTCAGTCTTTGAAGAAAGCCTCTAGCCTGGCCATTAATTAGGCTGCAGTTTACCTCCCTTGTTCAGTGATGCCAGTGAGAAGCAGCAAGCTGTCAGCAGATTAATAAAGCTAGATAGGCTGAATACAGCCTTGGCATCAAGGCAATTCCGTACTGATGGGTATTTCTACAGGGAGTGGTCTCTGGAGATGATTTCAAACTCCTGGCTTCTCTGGCTGATGGTTTGCTGACACCATTGCAGAAGGGAAAAGGCACTGAATTAACACACTGTCTTTCCTGGGTAAATGGAGCCACTTAAAAGATCTTATAAAAGCAAGAAAAGACTTAATACAGTATATTTTTATCCTACCTATTTGTAAGAGTTCCTCCTGTCTTGACATAGATTTATACAGGTGTTTTGATGCTTTAATAGTTTTTCAGCAGTCTTTTTTTCTGAACAAAACCCACCTTCTCTGGATAACTGTCTGATAAACTGCAATGGTTATAGAAAAAAGAGAGCATCAATTGTGGTAAATGAAAAAAAATCCATTAGCATATTCCAAAATCTTATTATTATAGTCAATAACAGTTTATTTTCCCCTAAAAATGCAAGATCATTCTGCAGAATGACTTTTAAAATCTTTGATTTCACTTCAGCAGTGATGAAGCAACATTAACCTTTAGTCTCTGAGTTTATCTGTGCATATGTTAAGGATTTCTTAAGGAAAACAATTCTTTTGTGTAGCTCATAAACAGATTCACAAGCAACAGAAGATTTTAGGAGCAAACTCGAGAAACTGCAGAAAACCTTACACAATCACTGGAAAGGGCAGCTGCAGGTTAGCAAGACCTCGATGCAGGGAGATGGTGTTACTTGCCAAAATCGGGAATTCCTCTCTAACAGGCTGGTATGTTTTTACCAAAGGGCAGGACCCTCTGCTCCTGTTAATCAGCGCTACTAATGGAGATGTAGCAGTTCACACTGGTGGAGGTTTTTGGCAAAGTTGATTGCTCTGGTTAGGCAGAATACCCATCTGCAGAGTGATTTCTGGCATCCTTGCAGCCCTTTTCCCAGGTTAGTGTATTTCCAGGCATTTGAACGTTCCTTTCTCTTAATAGCTGCTATCCATCCTTATAAAAATGAGGATAACAGATGAAGCAGAATGGCCAGTTTTGCTCTACCTCTATTGACCTCACTGGATTTACATTAGAGAGGATTTGGGAGTAATTAATTTGCATTTGCACAATTACTGGGAACGTGCTGTAATTCCTCCCACCCTGACTGCTATTGATTCCCAGGTGCCAGGTCAGCGCAATGCAGCCCTGTGCCACGGCAAAGGTGCAAAAAATATTGTTAGCCCCCGAGGATAAAGCAAGCCTGGACAAAGGTTTTTGAAGGAATGAGTGAACCACAGGAATATTTCGTGAGTTTTGTGGATGGTGTTCAGAGAACAGCTGTAAAGGCAAGCAGAAGAAGTATTCAATTTATATGGAGAATGATGAAAGGCTGCTGCCTGCATGTGTGGGTAAAATCTCCAGCTCTCACAGGAATGTGGGCATCTTGAGGAAAACACTTCGGTTAGGGCAGTTAATTACTGCTATGCAACTTGACAAAAAAAGACTGAATTAAGTCAATGGAAATTGGATGGATATACAGGCAGCCCTACTCCACAAGACATGCTTNCTCTTCCTTATGAAATGAGAGATCTTAAAGATCACTGAAGAGGAGGGAATCAAGAGCAACGCATTTGTTAGCAAGTCATAAATTTGCAGGGAGAAAGCGCGGGGAGCAGAAAAAGAATGAACTCGAATTTCACAAGGGCGAGAGGCGCCCTCGAAGCCCGGCAGTTGCTCGGCTGATGGCACAGAGCCATCAGCTGGGAGATGCAAAGTCGCAGAGCAGCCTCTGACAATGAAGTTCACAAGTCGTTAACCAGCAATGCAAAGATGTTCTCGACAGGCTGCAAGTGAAACGACCTCCCAGGTTTAACACTTAGTCTTCATAATGCGCCGGAGACATTTCTGAAGAGAGTAATTGGCCAAAAGGAAACGAACAATAAACCCCATGATGGAAGTCAATGCTCCTGAGAACTTTTCATTTTTTTTCGGTTAACATTCTCTTTATTACTATTTCTCTGTATGTAGCATGGATGAAAGATCCTGAGTGAACTGGAGTCCTCTGCCCATCCTGAGAAGGCTGAACTTAGAGGACATTTCAAACCAAGGTTGTTCATCCTGATAAACATAAAATCTTCATCTGATCTGAAACAAAAGGTGTCCTTTCATGTTTGAGCCACTCAACTTTTTTTTTAAACCACTTAAAATACTTCAGATTTGCATTTTTTTCTTTAAGATTTTGACTTCTATTTCAAGCACATTAAAATTCTCCCCTCCACTCCGTTTTAGTCAAAACTCTTCACTGAATTCTTCTTCAGTTTATAAATAGTTTTGGTCCTTCTAAACCATCATTTTTATGACTTTCATATTTCTGGGGAAAAAAAAGGCGCTGCTATTATTAGTCATCTACAGTCTTCAAGACATTACCCAAAGTATTGTCAAACAAATTCTGCTCCACTATTACTGGGAGGACACCCTATTAAATGGATGGGGGATTTTCTTTGGCCAGTCACTTCAGACAGGTTTCTCAACCCACAGCTGTGAAATCAGCTACCAAACTGAGGTTGAAAAATACCTTTGGAGGAAATTTCCAGTTTGTTCTCACATGGCTGTGTGCTCCCAGTATCCTTTTGACTGACCCAAGCCACCATGTTCAGGTTCACCAAGAATTACACCTTGGGAATACGTGTGAGATCCCACCCTAATGGCCAAGTGCATTGGATTGGGCTGAATTAAGTCAGGAAAACATCACCTGGTGTTACAGTATAACCCAGGAAATTTAGTGGTTTGGATATTAACACAGATCCATGGGGAGGGAGCTGTTTATAAATAAGCTGTGGGTCCCCATCACTTTCCAGATGTATCTGTGGGTAACGTCTGGTTGGTTCTTTCCTTTAGCTCCACTTTTCTGCTCTTGCCACACCTGAGATATAATTACAACCTGTGTTACCTGTACTTAAGTCAGGTTCAAAGTACAGTTTTCAGCACAGCCAATAAAATGAAATTTCTCCTTTGCAAAGGGTGATAGGAGAAAAGGTAATAGAAAACGAATGTTACCTAGTAAGCCAGGTAAATAACTTCAAATCTGGATTTCCTTGTGAGGAAAAATATGGGGGTACAACTCTTCCCTTCTCCATGAACACTCTGCTTTGTTGTTGAAAAGATATTTCCTTAAGCTTTTTATCTGGTGAAATCACCTAACCTATCCTTTTCAGGCATGGAATTTTTCTGCTCACACATGCTGTCAGTTGTTCTGTGGGGTTATTTCTCATGCAAACCAAAATAGTTCCTGATTTAAAATGTTCCTCAACCTGACTGTTCACATGATAAATGACATAATGGAGTCGCATTCGTTAGCACCAGAAGCAAACTCCAAAATAGAAGCAGACAATTACTAAACAAACATTCTGTAATTATCTTTTCTTTCCTGACCAGCTGAACGATGAAGAAAGCAGCAATGAGTAGAGCTCATGATTAGAGCTGGTCATTCAGACAAGAAAAAATATCGGACTCTGGTGTATTTCATCAATCAGAACATGGAGGGAGCTGGTTTCAGCCGATGGGACCAATATTGTAGTGGATGTTGATCATTTTCCCAGTGTTGCCTCCCACTGACTTCCCTTTTTATATTTTTAATCTGTCTCCTAAATCACTTCATGCAGCTGTCTCTGGCTTATTTTCTTCTGTCTCGCATTAATAATTAATTCCATTGCTTTTAGTATGCCCTTGACCTTCAGCCACTTCCAACACCTTGATATAAATCTTTGGACATGTTGCATTATATATTTCATTATACATGTTTGAATGCTACATGGAGGTGTTAACACACAGGCCTGTCCTCATAAGAACTGCAAGACTCTTTTACAGACCTTTTCTACTACTTCTTTGGTGCTCATTAGTCCATTATCTGGCAACATAACAGTCATTCTGAGGCACACCACTATTTCAATTACTGAATGATCATAATTAGACTCTCTGCTCATTAGGAATTCATTGCTTCATCTACACATGGGAACCTGTATAAATCTTAATTAAAAGAAAAAGAATTGGTTGTTGTTTAAACATGAGTTTAACCTCAAATAATAATCTGCAAATTAAGGAAAAGTTTCAGTGCTCTTGTGCATATAGGGCAGGTAACACATACTGGTGACTTGCCCAAACAAAATAAGTGTTCCAGATGTTCAAGGTAAAACAGCTGTGGGATTGTTTGCTGGGGATTCAAGGCAGTTCCTGCCTGATGCACTGTTGGGTCCCTTCCATACCCTGCCTGGCAGTAGAGGGGCAGAGAGTTAGGTTTCTTTTAGATTAAATGTTAGGAAGAAATTCTTTGCTGTGAGGGTGGTGAGAACATGGCACAGGTTGCCCAGAGAAGTTTTGGATGCCCCATACCTGGAAGTGTGCAAGGCCAGGTTGGATGGGGCTCTGAGCAACCTGGTCTAGTGAAAGATGTCCCTTCCCATGGCAGAGGTGGTGGAACTGGAGGATCTTTAAGGTCCCTTCCAACCCAAACCATTCTTTGATTCTTAATATGCCATTCTGGCAAACATTTAATTTGTTGAATGAAGAACCAGTTTCTTTCGATGTGAAGCAAAATTTTCACTGGGGAATATCTTGACGGAGAGAGTCTGAAGTGTAATAATTATTTGTTCAAAATATTCAGCATGTATTTACAAAGAATGAAGCACAACTGCAATGCAGGCTGATGTTTTACCATTCCCAAAAGTATTTATGACAGATATTATCATTAGTTAACTCCTGATGAGCCCCAACATGGGAGTGTTTGGCACCGTGAAGTTTTGTGGCTCTGTGGAACTGGGTTTCTGAAAAGCCATGGCTCAAGTCCTCGCTGGGGTTTGTTCTATACAGTGGAAAACCAAGCTGAGGGGATTGCTAGAGACTTGCCTAAAGCAGAGCATGGACACCCAGTAACAGAGCCTGTGAATCCCACAGGCCTCCTGCATCCCTGCCTGCAGAGGAGGGAGTTGTTCAAGTCCCCAGGGAGCAGCTCTCCAATTTTCCTCTCCTGCTGTAGCCAGGTGTGCTTGTACCTCTGGAAGGAGCTAAACAAGTCTTTTGCATTTCAGTAACATATCCAAAGGGCTTGTGCTTTTGTTATTGCTGGTAGCATCTGTCATCTCCCCCTGAAACAACTCTCCAGGTGTGCAGTAGATAAAATTTGGTGGTACTATGGATCAAACCAACTACTGCTGCTTTCTGTAACAAAATAAGGAACATTCCAGCCTTGCCTTCAACAAAGAAAGGAGGTTTAATTTGCAAAGCAATAATTCACAAAGCTTCTGTTGTCCCCTTTCTATTTACCTTAAGATTAGCCAAGAGGAATGTAGCAGATCAGTCCTTTTCCCCCCCAAGCAGTGTCCAGGGCTTCAACTGATAAAATGCTTCCAGGTAAAGACAGCTCAATCTTCTGGGTTTTTTATAACAAGGAGTGGATTAAAGATCCAAGAAGAGCTACTTCATCACCATGGCCTAATGACATTCAGTAAATACAAGTGCTTTGAACCACTTAGATTCCAGAAGCAGGAGGAGCAATGATTGATTTAACCTTCAGTGTTCAAGATCAGAAATAAAGTCAGGGGAATGCTGCAAAAAGCCAGGAAAAAGCAGAAAATACTGGTTGAAAGTCCCACCAAGTGTTAAGGGAGCATCTCATCCTCCTAGTGTACAGGGAAAACATATTTTTTTTAATAACTTTTTTTTAAAAAAAAATCAGCCAGTATCACCAAGCTCATTCTGGTGATAGACACTATTCTAATCTTCCCAATTTTTATATGCTCAGCAAATTATGCAATATCAGATTGAATATTATTGCTCAAAGATTCGTGCCTTGTGGTTTAAAGATGCAACCTGAAGTGGAAGAGCTGGGGCAGAAGTGGGACTGCCTGTGCCCACCCGGGCTGGTGGTGAGAGCAGGGAAGGGCAGGGACAAGCAGAGCTGCTGGCTCATGGCTCACCTGCCCACTTGTCAGACACACGAGTTTCCCTGGAGAACTGGGAACCTTCTGGCTTTGGCAATGAATCAGAAAAGTGGAAAGATTGTTCTAAGCACT
The DNA here is from genome assembly GCA_013397195.1 of Hylia prasina. Classification (NCBI taxonomy): domain Eukaryota; kingdom Metazoa; phylum Chordata; class Aves; order Passeriformes; family Sylviidae; genus Hylia; species Hylia prasina. The sequence goes on along the minus strand of VYXD01011413.1, from coordinate 1,164,474 downwards.
CTTAAAATCGAATATGTGGAGTTCTACCTTTTTTTCTGGTGAGTATTTGCCCCTGTTTCATGCTAGTGCAATAAACACTCAGTTTTTTAGAAGTATCATACAAGGGTTGAATTTCTCAGGTCTTGAGAATAGTGTTATAAAATCAAAGCTTATGAAATTACAAATATAAAAATCAGTCAGTTTTTTTATTTCCTTTTTGAAAATATCTCTTCTGCTGATTGTTTAGACAAAATTATTGAGTATGGCTCACATTAATTTGTTGGGGTTTTTCCAAAAAGTATTGTCTTTGTAAGAACAGAAAATTCTGTCTCTCTGTGCAGTCTATCTCTGCATACAAATGATTGTTTTTAGCTGTGATTTTCTAACTCCCAAGGGAATAATGTGTAAAGAAGAGCTCTCCATAATGCATGCATGTATGTGTATACGTCTGTATATATAGTTTATATTGCTTATTTATTATTTATGTCACAGGAGCTTATTCAAAACATTGCTCTATCTTTTTTTTTTCTTTGAAAATATTCATCTAGAAAAATTACTGACCTGTCTCTGTATCTTGTCCCTCTCAGTGCCAGCTCAGGTCCCTTTCTGTGATCCCACAGTGGGTCCAGTGCAGTGACCCAGCCTGTGCCAGGCCTGGGCTGGGAGCTGGAGGGCTGATTCATTCTTAGGGTTCCAGCTGCTGGTTCATCTGAAACCTCCTGTGTGACACCAGGGCAGTCCCCTGCAGGGATGGCAGTGGGGAGAGGGGCTCTGGACAGGGTGGGATGCAGCCCATGGCCCCATAGCAGAGCCTCCAGCACCCCCCAGGGAGCTGGACCTGAGACTGCAGCATCCTGCTGGCAAAGTCAGTCTTCTGAGGCAGAAAGACACAGCAGGCTCTTTTGATTAAAAATAGGTCAAGATTTAATTGAAATGAAGGAACATTTTTGGTAGTGCAGAAATCTGAACCAGCATTGAACCTTCTTTTTTTTTTCCCCATTTGAGGCTCATTATTTGAAAGATGTGCAAAATTTCTGGATTTCTGCAGTTGGTGGTGATCTGGGAATGTAATAAAGCTCTTCCCTCACTGCCCTCTCCCCCAAAATAATTCCTAAAGATTTATTCATCATTTCACACATCACTAAGTAAACATCCCCCTTCCCATCATTGGCCTGATGGAGACTTAGTACATTACTGTGTAAAGTAGAATGATCATGATCTGAAATGCAATACACAGGCAATCTCACTATCCTTGAGGTATCTCTGCCAGGAGCATGGAAAGCAGTTCAATTTCAAGAGTAATGAGACTAATTTGCAAGTCTCTTCTACTAAGCCTTTTGTGATTTTGCTGTTCTCTCCTACAGTTACAAGTCTTGACTAATAAACAGTGTTATTATATACAATACAGAGCATTTCCATGTCTCACTGAGCAGTGTGGCTGGAGAGGACAGACCTCAGCTTGAGTTTTGTAATATTTTGCAATTAGATGACCAGACATTAGTGTTCCTAATTCCTGCTTGGTGGAGGTTTGTAATCATGGCTCCTTAGCAACTGAAGTAACGTTAAATTAAACTGATAAATGATGCTCTAAAAAAAAATTAAGAACTTAATCAGTGTGATTAATTTGTGATTGCCTTTTAGGAAAGGTTTACAAGATGTGCTGTGCATTTTCTATCTGCCAAGTGCAGTTCTTCATCAACTGGGTACACAAGCTTTGCAAAACTATTTTCTGAAGTGTAGAGTAGATCTACTCACCCCTCCCAGCTGATGAGGAAAAATCCACCCCTTTGTGAAAGTTTTTTATTTCACCCTCCCTGCAGTCCTGGGAAGTCCTGGCCAGGCTGGGAAGTGTCAAAGTTGTCACTTTGACATCAGGAGATGATGTCCCAGCCTTGATGCTAGGGACAAACTCGCTCCAGCCCCTGTTCCTACCATTCTGGGCCACCTCTTCTCATGCACAAAATACTGAATTTACAAACAAAAAAAAGCACAACCTTCACACCCCAAACTCTCTTTTACCATTGCTCCTCTGTCTTTTCCTCCTTGGTTTAATTAAAACCACAGTTTTAATCCAGCAGGTGGAAGACTTGGAGGCTGAGCCTATTTATTTCTTGGTGATGACACAGCCTGCTCCGTCCACTCAGAGGGACAGGCAGCATGTCCTGCTTCCTACAGGCTGCTCCTCCATGTAGACTTTCATGCTGGGCAGTGTGAGACAGACTTCTGAGGGCTGGAGGCAGTAGGGGTGAGCTTTGGGGTGCATCTCATGCAGGTGATGCTGTGCCATGATCCCAAGCCCACCCTGGGAGCCTCCCTTTAGGAACCTGGAGAAAAGGATCGACGCTCAGGTCGAGGCTGGGCTGTAGGCACTTCTTGACTGAGCTTCCCAACCATTTCCATCTTTTCTCTGGACTCTCCTGACACGTGCCACAGGCCTGCCATGACTTCCAGCTCCTTCCCAGTGAAGTCCCTCGTGAAAAGCTGCTTGTTTTATACCCTCCAGTTCCCTTTTCTTTTCCAGTGATTGCTGTCGATTGCTGGCAATCCTTCTGACATGTGCACTTAATCAGTTTGTGACAGGAAGATGGGTCAATGGGCGAGCTCTGAATAAACAGTAAGAGCTCAAAACTGGAAATAAGGATTGCTTTGCTGAGCACAATTTTGGTGTCCTGGCTCCCACTACAGCCAGAGGAAAGAGAGTAATTATGAGTTATGTTTCTTCTGCACCTCTGTTAGTGTGAATTTCGTTTAAGCATCATAACAGAAAAGCTTTCCAAAAAATATTGTTCTGCAAATTTTCCATAGCGATATCCAATTTTTTTCCTGAATTATGTTTGGCTCTTGTCCTAAATAATTTCCAGCAGCCTTGGATTCCACAGGGCATTTATACATTTGTTGTAAAATCTTCTGATGAGCTTTAAAAGGTCGGATTAAAGGATTTGACACCCATGAACTACCTGCCAGTTGGCTGACAGTGCCTTCCAGCTTCACTCCCTTCTGTTGTTGTTATCAAGCAAATCCTTGCCCAGAGAATATTTCTGATTTGCCTTGATGATGGCAGTGATTCTCCAAATATCTTCTTTGATAAAGACTGAACAATCTCAGGCTGGCCTCCATCAAATCAACAAATTACTGTCACGGGATTGCACAGTCTTGAGGTGTGTCCTGATCCTTTCCTCTGAAGCCATTAGAGATGGAAGCAGACACCTCCAGGTTAGTTATTTCATCTGCAGGTGAAGTAGTCCATCCTTAGGTTGGTCCATCTGCTTTCCCAGACAACATAAAGATGAACTTCACAATGTTCTCCACTCCCCTTCCTAACAGCTTTTATAGCAAGACTTATCTCTGCTCTTTATTCTGCAGGTGTAACCCACAGACCAACAAACAGCTCACTCACTCCTGGCAGTCTCCCCTTGCCTCTCATGGCAGTCCTCTGTGATCCCTCCCTGCTATGTGCAATCACACTGTCCAGTGTTTGCGCAGAATAACAGATATCCATGGAATCTCTGCAGCCCAAACCTTCCTTCTGTTTTGAAAACATGGCCTTTCTAGCATTGCGTGCCCAACAGTCTGCAAAACACCAGACTATGGGCCCTCAGAGGAGTACAGCAAGCCCAGCTAAACCACTGATTGTAGTGGAGTGGATCTGTTTTAGTGCAATACTCCTATGGTTCTGGTTTTTTTCAGAAAATGACATAAAAGTATTCCTAGATGTCTCGTGAACACCAAGAAAACAGGTACTTTGTCATGGACCACATAAGAGCTTGTTGTTTCCTCTCACTTTTAATGTCACCACCCATAAATTCTGTTCATAACATTTTGGATAGACCACTGTGTTTCCCTTGCTCCATGCTGTCCTCAAGCTCTTCAGGCAGACAGTTCTGGTTTCACAATTGGATGTGCTGCTGGCACTTGCCTTACTTGCCTTCCATCAAGGAAGATTATTTTCCATAGCGTAATTCCAGATTTATCGAATCAAGTCCTAAACCTCAAGAGGTAAAGTGGGCTGTATTTTATACAGAAAATGGTTTTCCCTGCCAGATGAAATCTTAGGACAGACTGTCTCATTTTAAATAGCTGCTTGGACATTTCTCTATCTTGGGATTAATGGCGATGGGGTAATTTAGATTCTGTAGCAACCTGAGATAGCTGGATTTACAGAGTTATCAGTCCAGCCACTTACAGGCATCTTTGCTTTAATTGAGTTTAGTGCTGTGAAAAAGATGAACTTGATGAAGGAAAGCCTTTTCCACCTGCCTTGAGAATAAAGGCCCAGCTGAGGCAGGACCAGCACACTCTGCCTTCATGGCCAGTGCAGTACCCACAGGTGGGATGGAGAGCAGTGCTGCCTGGGGGTGCTGCCACAGCCTGTGCAGAGCAGGAGGGAGGTTTGCTGCCTTGTGGTGCCTGTCCCAGAGTTTGAGCTGAAGCAGAGCAAGGGGTGCTTCTAGACCTGCCAACTCTGTATTTGAAGTGCGTTTGTGTGCATCACTTAATCTCCTAAAGGAACAGTGTGGTTTGGACATATGACTGATGAACTGATGTCTATCTATCTGATTGCTCTGGCTCCATAAACTGTCAGCCATTTTTAGCCTGATTTGAATCATCTCAAACCAACTCAAACCTAATCATGACTTCCTACAAGTTTAAAAAAATAGTTTGACAGATAGAAAAGATAGAAAATATAGAAAAGAGAGAACTGTTAATCCTCCCCTGAGGAGGAGGAGGACACATCAAATGCAACAACATTGGGACAATATGAATCTGGAACTGTCAGACAGAGACCTCAAGTGGGAAAGGACCATCTCCCTAACCAGGACCAGCTTCTCAGATTTACCCAGTGCATCAGAAATGCCAATCTCCTGCTGTCTCACTCAAAGCCTGGCCACCCTCTCATTTTTCTCACTGTGTTGGCAGGAGATTTGTGAGTACATCACCATGTGCCATTTCAAGCTTCATTTGAATAAGCGTCCCATATAATAGACTTTTATAGCTCTCTTCTGTGAATTCAAAATTAACACAACTAATTAAAATGTTCCAAAGTTTTATGTAAATAACTAATTAGCATTTGAGAAGGAATAGTAAATTCACAGATGGTCGTGCTCCACTCAGGGCCCACTGTGCACCAGTGTTGGGCCCTTGGTGCAACACCCTGCCTGGCAGGACCTGACTGCCCAGGTTTCACCCCAAGGATGACCCAGCACCATCCACCCTGCCTGCAGGCTCTGGGAACTCTGCATCTCATGGGATTAGGCCCATTCTCTCTGTCCCTGGCATCAGGACTTGCAAGAGTAAGGAGAGCATGGGAGTGTGGATGTGAACATCAAGGAAGAAGAGGTCTGTGCACAGGACATGAGGTGAGAGCCTAAGCAGTGATTTTTAGTGTTTGCACTCATGTTGCTGTAAGGATGGTCCTCTAGAAAACCTTTCTCAGGGATATCTTTTAGGAGGAAAAGCTGCTATACTTCACACAACACAGCTGAACCTTGGCACTGCTGGGTTCCAGCCCCAGCACTCCCACTGGAAGACTGTTCTGTCACACACACCATGTGTCCATGGACCACAGCTGGGAATGAAGCTAAATACTTTCTTCCTCTCTCATAGGATTAGAGCTCATTGATAACTGTAGCACAGTGGACAGGTGATGCAGGAGTAATACCTTGAAAGAATGGGGAGATTTAAAAAATAGATCTGTCTCTAATTGTGATTGCCATCAAGTTGGAAAGTGTTCCTTCTCTGACATCTGCTCTCTCATACGTATCAGGAGCCCTACGTTTATACAGCCCATGGCACGCTGCACATCTAAGTGGTGTTGCAGCACAAAAAGGACCCCCATAAATACAAGGAAGGAGTTGGCCAGTTGGGGTTTGTTTGCTCTAGAAGACAGAGATTGTCATCAGAGCAAGTGAGGGGTGAGGGTTTGTTTTCCCTTCCCATGAACAGGTCCTGCAGGATTGACCTCACCTGTTCCAAGGGCAGCTTTGACTGTTTGCACCTTTTGCTTCCAGAGCTGCAAAGAGCTGTGGGAGATGGAGAGGTTATAAGAATCTGCTTTACAGCAAGAGAAGGGGGTTTGGTGTATTTGAGCAGGAGGGGAAATGAGCTTGGGAAGATTCACGTTGCTAGGACAGTTTTGCTTGGTCAGAGGGAAATCAAGAGAGCAGAAGCAGGAGTCGGTGGGGAAATCGAAGGGTGAGTTAAAAGAAAGGAGTGTGAAGAGCCTGGCTGTTTGTGTTGAAGTTATAAACAGGAGTGTGTTTTTCAGATATATTCTTGGGGAAGATGTAAAAGTGGGAGATTAAGTAAAACAGTAAAGCTGTTGAGGGGGAGAAAGGGCTAAGCTAAGCCTTCCTATTGCGTGGTCTTATTTGCAATCCCTGTCTGCCCTGGAAGCATCCCCCATATCTCTCTCTGTTTATACATGCAGAAAACTCCTGCAGAGCAGGGAGGAAGATGCAAGCTCTCCATCTGGTCTTCCAGACGTTGTTTCTCATCCTGGCACCAGCCTGGAGAGGAGGTGAGCTTGGAATTGGGATGCCAGAGGGCAGCCTGGCCATGGTACAGGGCTTTGGGGGCTCATGGGGAGGGGAAGCAAACCCAGAGGAGCCTCACTGCCTCATCCTTACCCTGATCCCAGACACGTTGCTGCAGCATCCTTGGAGAGCACAAGGTGGGTATGTACACAGCATCTCACCCCAAGCATCAGCTCACCACGTTCCCAGGCAGAGCATTTGGCATGTTATCTGTCACAAGAGGAAGGCTGGAGAGCAGCCTGCTGATCCCATGTTTCTTGAATCCATAAGTGCTGGTATCAGCCCTCACTAATTCTGGGCACACAGGAGCGTGGCTGTAGCCTGCTCTGAACTGACTCTGTCTGCAAGGAAGGAGGGTCTGAAATCACTGTCCTTCCCTGCATGGAGCCCAGGTGGGCTGGGGGTGCTTGGCAGGGGACAGGCTGCACCTGAGGCCCCAAGAATTCAAAACAAACCCAAAAAAGGGTACCCAGAAGGAATTCAAGATGCACGTGAGGCTGGTAAGCAATCAAGTGTGGTAAAAGCAGGTTTTTTGGATCATCTGAGGGAGTCTTAGGCTGAAACGTTAGCAGGTACCTACACTTAAGGATGCAGCACAGGGTGCTCCTGTGGTGCCTGGAGCCTGAGTGTTGCAGGGGGCACAGGAGACATGCCCATGTCCCTGTCCCTGTGCCCCCTGTTGCAGAGCCAACCCCTGGACCACGGGGTTTCCTGCTGAAGGAGCACGTGTGCCAGCTGATAATGACCAGCATCACGATGTGTTTCAGCATTCATTGCTAAACGGTTCTGCCTGGAAAATTGCCTCGAAAATGTGTTTCAGGATGTGCCAGATAGTCTCATGCTAATTTCTCAGCCAAAACCTCCCATGTGGTGTCCAATGTGATATCAGTAACTCAAAGGCAGGGGAAAATGAAGCCTTTATTTGCTTTCAAGCAATTTATTCTCCTTTTGTCTTTTTACATCCAGCAGCTAAGTAAATTACAGGCATGAAAATACTAAGGGCTTTTAATTTTTTCACTGTAATTTCTTAGCCCCTGGCAACTGAGTAACAACAAGAGATATTATGAAAAAGTACTAAAGCCTAACTACAATTTTTAATTATTAAATCCACATACAATTTTAACTGATTAAAAGTAGGCATACCTGTTGAAGTACAAAGAAACAGCAGCAGGCTTCAGAGTTCAAGTAGTTGTAATCAGCTTCAATTTCACATTAGAAAATGAAAAGAGAAAAATTTCTGCTGGTGATGACTTTGTATTTCTGGTATACTTCATCTTTCTCTTTTTTCAAGCTGCTTTTAATTTCATCAGCTTTAACCTTAATTCTGCTTTCCTGTTTCTTAGCTCTTGAGGGTTATCCAGCCCTTTGTACTGATTTCTGACATGCTCTGTGTGAGGTATGGTGGTATCTGGAGAGATTAAGGTGAAAGATCTCTTAAACTTTTTCCAGGTGGGCTGTAACACACAGAAGGTCATGGGTATTTGGGAAGTCAGTGATAAAGCTCAGAATCATCTCATGTCTTAATGTCCAAGCCAGAAATAAGAGAAGCACAACTATCAATTGTTTCTCAGGTGCAGGAGATCTTGAAATGTAATTCTGAGCTCTGAATTCTCATACAACAAACCAACTGCTAGGCTTACCCAAACCCTGTTATTTTGGCAACTTTTTTTTTTTTTTAGGATCCAACTAAAGTTTTAAAGATAAAACTCAGCTTGGAAGAGGAAAGGACATAGCCACTTCTCTAAACTCTTTCAGCTTCTCCCTGCCCCACCACAACACAGCTCTCAGTAAATCACTGCACACAGATTTCTGTATTTAATGGTGAGAGCAGAGCCAGCACCAAAGTCATCAGCACACACAAATTGCTTGCTGGAAATGTAGATTCTCAAAGGGCAAGGATTCCAGACCAAGAAAGCTCAGTCCTTCCAGATAAGCTTAATATTTCAGTTGTTACAGTATTTATTTCTGGTGTTCATTATAAGGTTGGAAAAGCAGTTTTTGGACAAATCACAGCAATTTCTCACAAAACTTCGATGGGTAGTATTAAAGTTTTGACTTCTATGAATATATGAACACCTGTGTATTGAATTCAGTTTTCTGTAGTTCTCAGCATGGGATATGCACACACATGTAGGAGAAATCTCTTATGCATAACCTAGAGGAAACTCTTTTTTCTCTTTCTTCCTGCCAGGCTGAAACCTTCACTGACCCCATTCTCCGCTGGATTTTCCCTGCTGATACATCAGGGCAAACAAAAAGGCTCTCTGGCCCATCCCACAGGACGAGGTAGCTGCAGTTGCCTCAGATCTGAGGGGTGACCTCGTCCCCTGGCTCTGGGGAGGATGCAGCAGGACAATGTCATCCTTGTTCTCATTCATTCCGATCCTCTCCTTCCCCTGTGCAGCACATCCCCCGCAGGGCTCACAAAGGGCCCCATTCATCAGGGACCAGCAACTGGGTGTAATCCTTCTGAAAGACAACAGGCCATGCCAGCTCTACCAGGGCTTGCTTTAAAATGTTCATCCTTCCTCCCTTACTCAAGCCCAAGGCCACCTTGGCTGATCCTGTGCACGTGGAGGGGTTTGAGGGTCTAAGGACCTCAAAAGGTGTTAGAGGGTGGTTCAGGGGGTGGGGAAAGGGCTCCCTGGGTCAGAAAGTCCTGTTGATGTGGTTACACCTTGTGTGGGAACTCACTGACTTGTGTCCCAGGAGCTGTTTGGTTTCATGCCCACACTCCTCCCACGGACAAGCTGCTGCTCAACCTTGCTGCTCTGGATGGGGTGAACCTTCTTTGCATTTCCAGCCTCAATTTATTCACGGTTGGTTTGCTCTCATTTGTTCCCGTGCCAGCACTGGCCATTAGCTTAAAAAGCTCTCCCCAGTGCTGGATTTAGTCATCTCCGTGTGTGTGTAGGGAACGAGCAGCTCCTTGTGGCTTCCATTTACAGAGGATGAGACCAAAGCTGCTTTAGTTCTCCCACTGCAGAGAGGAAATGCTCGGTCCTCCCCATTGCTCTGCTCTTCTCTTGGGCTGTGAACTGAATTTGCCTGCTGAGCCTCCCCTGGCCAGGCCAGGAGGGATGGTGGCAGCCTGATTGAGCCTTGATGACAAGGATGTAGGTGCAAAAGCAAAGGCTGAGGTGGTCATGGTGGTGCAGTCAAGTAGGGAGAGGAGAGACCCCAGTGGTCTTGAGCTGGAGCAAGAATTGATGGTGGTGGTGATGTGAAAACACTGCAGCTTAAAAAAGTGAACACATGCTTAACCCTTGTCAGTTGAGTTTAATGTAGAGATTGGGACAGCCCTGATGTTCCTTGTCTCCCTTCCACATCTCTGTGTGTTCTCCATTCTGTCCCATGTCCCACCTCTCCTGCTGCCAATCTCCTTTTTCTCTTTCTGAGTCTTTGACAGTCTTATTCTGGACTGTTCTAGGAGGCTGGTCTGAAACTGGCAAGGTGATTGCTTTCCCAAAAGTCATCCCCTGCAACCACCAAATGCTCTGAAGGCAGCCTAGGAAGAGCTTGAATCAAGTTTAAGCTGCTAGCTGTTCTTACAGGCTGCCAGGTGTTTTATGTGGACTTCTGTTTGCCAGTGAATTGCCTCCCATCCTTACCAAAATCCAGAAGTCCCCAGGATGTTCCCTGAAATTTTGGCTCAATCTAAAAGCATGTCTGAAATTAATTGTATGACACCCAATAAAACACAGTCCATCACTTTTAGTGCACACAAATACAATTTGGAGCCCACATCCTGAAATTCAGACCCTTGACACAACCCTGGCCCTCAGACTTGATAAGGTAAATCAGCTCCTCCCAAGTTCCTCTTGTCTCCCCATCTTGCCTTCCCTTTCATGAAACCCAGCAAGAGCCAGCCCCCACTCTAGGTGGTTTCTGTGGCAACTTTAAAAGACCCTTTGGGTGATCCTAGAAGTGCACATCTTCCCACTGAAAGGACCAGGCACTTTAAGGAAAGCGATAATGGACAGTCATAAATCGCTGTACGTTTCAGTAGTTCCCCTGGCTGCCTGGGAGATGCATTTGTCACCTAGCAACGACATAAGGTGATGAGGAAATAACAGCATGTTAATCTAATGGCCATGAGTTAACATCTACCAGGGAGCAGCCTCCCAAGTGCACCAATGAGGTGAATATAATTGAGGAGGAAAGAGATACCAAAGTTTTTATGCAGTAAGTAGAGAAGGAGTGAGCAGAGGTTATCTTCGTATGTGTGTGCAAGTATGTGTGCATATATCTCCTCATGGGAGGATGAGAAAAAGCCTGGAGAAATCCCTCAGACTGGAGCTAGCCCTCAAGACATAGAGCTATCCAGAAGATGGGTCTCAGCTTTGCAGAACCCAAAGGCAGCAGTGCCACAGTAGGCAGGGAGCAGCAGGAGGGTCCCAGCCCACCACAAATTTCAAAATGCAAAACTCCTCTGGGTTTTTGGTGCCCAATCCTGACTGTCTTAGAGCAAGTGCTGAGGCTCTTTATGACATTCGTGTATTCAAGCTGTTCAGCTGATCATAGACAGGGAGAGTTTTCCTGCTGAAGCAGCGGCTCTTTTCAGTATTGGAATCACTCCTGAAGCAAAAGACAGGGCTATTCATGGACCCCCTTTAATCCAACTCTCTCTCCTCTTGACATCATTACAGAGAGCACAGGACAGGCTTCACAAATTGCCATCATCCCTTGGAATCCCTGTATGGATCCAACCAGCAGAAAACATCAAAATTTGCCTCAAGGCCAGGAGCTGAGCAGTGATAGAATTTAATCCTTTTGGTTTTCTTCTGGAAATAGATCCAGAACAGATGGTAGATGTTATTTTTCGGTACCAGGAGCTCATTGAGGTACCTGCCCCCTGAAATACTGAGGTTGATCCATTTGGTGGCTCTAAATTGAAAGTACCCTGGGCACTGGCATGAGGAAAGTAATTGTGAGAGGGAGAAAACTGAAATTAGTTCAATGATGGATGACCTCATTGAAGCCTGAAATTGTAAGAGTCACACAGTTCCCAGCAAGGCTGTGCACAATTTTATACTGCAGGAGCTTTTTCTTTAAGAAAACAGCTAAGAAATTGGTTTGGCAATTTACTGTTGGGCAACACTGGAAAGGATTGGTCTGAAGCAGGACAGCATGTTCCGACTGTTTGTATTGTGTAGCACATGCACTTAGCACCATCATGAGAGATGTTTCTCAGCGGGCATCATTTCAGGGGCTTGCCTTTTATTGGGGCTGAGCTGAAAGTAAGCATTAGAGAACACCAGGGCTTGGCCAGGGTTTATGCAAAACGTGAACATTAAATAACAAACCTGTGTTGTGCATGTGTCTCACAGTTGGTTAGACTTCTTGACCTTTCAGCTGAAGCAAAGCCACAGAGGTACATCTCAAGAGCAGCTGGGCTTTGTCAATCATTACAGAAGTAATGGCATCCCAACATAATGCTTAACTCCGGAGTGATGACTAAACATATTCATGGCAACACCCTTTGTGTTAAAAACTGGAAGAACCACAGTTAATGGTGCATTTCAGCCACGGGCTGTAAACTTCAGTGACAACCTATTACTGACTGCTGAACAAACTGGGATGGTCCCTTCCAAGGGGATCAGAGATAGGGTGCAAACCATCTTCCACCCCTGTTCAACCACATCACCTGGATGGCTCTATAGGAATTGAATGTGCAGTGAAATTTTGTGTCCCTTGTAAGAAGCATCAGGGATGTATGGGGTTTTTTTTCAGCTTCATTTTCCTGGCAAATGCTGACAGCTGCATAACAGCAGTACTGGTGGTGGTGGTTGTCACAGGCTGGGAAGGGTTTCCTGCATCCTTGGTGCAGGTTTGAGGTGGTAGGCACAGTGCAGAGGACATGGTTAGAGCTACCTCTGCTTTTTCTGCAGTGCCAATATTGCATCTGAAGGCAGCATCCCGTGAAAGTGTGGCCCCGCTGCACGGACACCAGTGACTTTTCATTTGTAGCAGGTCCTGTTAAACACAGCCGTGGGTTAATATGGAACCAAGCTTCAGCAGCAGGAATTTGTGAACAGCGATGAAAATACCCAAACAACTGCAAGGTGCTGACCTTAAACCAGTGTTCCTTTAACTTCTGGTAGCTGTTTGTGTCCCTGCAAACCCAAATTCTCTCCCTGGCTAGCGGTGATTTCTGCAGCACAGGAAGCCATTGGGTAACGTGTTCCCTGGCTGCAGGCACGATGTGCAGGGAAGTTTTAAAAGCACCAAGTTACAGAGGGTAAAACACTGCTGCAAACAAAACTCTTGCATTGTTTCTCACACTAATAATGAGGAGACCTGGAGCTTTGTGTTTCACTTCATGGATCACAGCAGGAGCTGGAGTTCTGTGTTTAACCTTCTTCCAGGTAATCAAACCCTTCACTGGGACCAGGCTGATTTTAGGGATTTTGCAAGGGGAAGATTACAACTTTTATAGAATTTAGTCATCAGCTTTTTTATATTCTTATTACTTTGTGAAGGATTTTTTTTATTATTTTTTTGAGGACATAATGAATTTGGGGAAGATTTAATGCTCACAAAAAATCTAATTATAACAGAGAAAACATTACTGCCTTTGTCTTTTATTCTGTCTGTGGTTATTGAAATGGAAGAGCTTGGGGCTTCAGCAGCACGGGTGGGTGTTTGGCTGCTCTGACAGATTCCTGCCTCAGAGCAGATGCACTTTGCTGCAGTTTAACTACGCTAAGGTGGCTCTGCCGAGCTGGTTTGCAGGATGATAAAAGAGAGTCCAGAGGTTGTCATTCAGCCATGAAGAATACTCAGGATACATGTAATCACAGCAATCAGCTATCTGCTTTTGACTTGTTATTTAATAATCAGTTGAAATGCAAAAAAAAACCCCAAAAGAATTAAATTATTCTGCACCAGGATGCAGGTGTGACATGGCAAATTAGCTCAGTTTTAAAAGGACACGTCTGGAAGAGTTCAAGCTTCTGTCTTTTTCTCTATTCTTCTTCATCTGAGTTTCAGCCACTCGTGAAATTTCACAGATAATGCTTTATATGAAAGACTTACTATACCCGAAGACCTCTAGTGAAATTAGGGACTGAAAGACAGTGTGTGCACAGGATCAGACATATTATAGAGATTTGGGGGGGATTTCTTGCTGTTTACAGTGGCTTGAGCTTTGCATAACAAAAAGAACTTGTTAATCAGAGATTTAAGATGAGATTTTTCAGTTACGCATATTTGACAGTAATTTCTAATTTGGAACAGAGCCTTCCAGTTTGACTCAAAGTTAAAAATCTTTAACTTTTTTTGATATATGCAGAGGGAAATCCAAAGTAATTATTTACAAAATTACATTCTAGTAGTTTTTTCTGAGAAATAAATCTAAATTCCTCTATCTTGTTCATTCTGCTTTCCACTGTTATCACAATTCTATACCTGATCTGAATTTTTTTGTAGCAACATTGGGCAACTGTAATAACACACCTAACACCAGTCAGCCAAAAAAATCTATTGAATTGGATTCAATTATACTGATGAACTGCTCTGCTTACTTTTTGCACAGATAACATGAAACTGAGGCTAAAATCAACAAGGCTTGCAAAAATAAACTGGCTTGAGCTGAGAGTAGAAAATATACCTGAACAACAAGTTTCAGGTTCACATATTTGCAATACCTGAAACCTGACTCTGGGAATGATGTACCATTACTATCTGAAAACAGGAAAAAGCTGGCTAGAGCACACTTCTGGTCAAAACAGCTCCAATTCACTGCTACATTCACAATTAGCTCCCCAAGAAATGAGCCACAGAACAATAATTTGGTTATGGGGCATTTTCAGCAGATATTTCTGAACAGCAAAGACCGGTGCAGTAAGCAGATCTCAGACTCCAGCTGGTGTTTCCCTGCTCTTGTCTTTCCCTCTTTCACATCAAAAGGAATGTGTTCTCCTTGGCCTAGCTTTCATCTGCAAGCTTTTGAATTTACTGAGCTCTTGGTGGGGTTCTCCACTGGTTTTGATTCGAGCTGGCTCAAAGCAGAGACCCACAGAGGCAGATCCCTAAGGAGAGGTCTGGTTTCAACCCTGAAGGACCAGCACTCATATGGCTCTTCCTCTCCAGCTTCCCACTCTAAGAACAGTAAATACACTGGTAAACTGTATAAAACATACCTGCCCTCTCTGATTTACATGTGTGTTTTCAGTCAGCAGACTCTGGGTCGGATTGTGAGCTTGGCGAGAGGTGAGTGTGGTTCTTCATTCTCTCACCCGTGGCTGCCCCCACCCCAGGCTCTGTCAGGGGTGCTGTGCTCCTGCCTGGCACACCAGCACAGCAGAGGAATGAGCACTTCCAGGAAAAGGCCATTTAGGCCTGTTTTTTGTTTTAAAGAAGAAATGGAGGCTGGCAACCCTTTGGGTTTTCAGCAAAAACGCTGGTGGCAGGTACCAGTGTTGAAAGGCAAAGAAGTGGCACTCTGCTTCTTGCACCATCTGCATTACTCCCATCCACACAGAGAAATTTTTAATGGGCTACCTTCATGGAAGAAAATTTCTCAATCTTCTGCTTACTGATGGTGCTTGTCTTTGTGTTGGTAGATGTGCTGGGGTGGGTACAGCAGCCCCCTCATGCCAGGCTGGACGTCCTTTTTATTCTCCCCTTTTTAGGTGCGTTGGACAGAGAGAAGAAAACTTCAGCAGCTGGTATGTGTGGTAAGTTTCAGATCAGCTTTAAGGGGAAAAACTGGCAAATAATATTCTTTGATGGATATATGGAGAGAAAGGCACTAAGAAAGACTGATAGCTAGAGAGCATTGCTCCTGGGCTGTCCCTGTGTTCTGTCTTTACAAACTAATGGAAATCATTTATCCATATCCTCCCCACTGTATGCTGACAACTGAGCTGGGAAAAAACGATGGATGATTTCAGGGAGAAATGTTTGAATTTCCAGCCAGCACTCGATGCTGAGCACTCAGGAGTGAGACATTGGTTTCTGGGGACTTTGATCATGTCCAGCGTGCTGGTGAGGAAACCGCAACATTTAATGGCAATTTGCAGAAGATGTTAATGAATATGTTAATTTGAAGACGCGCGGCCATCTGTCGGCGCTGCCCGCAGATGGTGACGGTGCTGTTCCCCCCCTGCTGCCTCTGCCTTAGGTTCCTGGTGTTGTTTTTCCTGGCCGTGCTCCTGTCCTGCGGGATCTGCTGCTGCCTGCAGTGCTGGCTGAAGCGGCGGGGCCGCCTCCCCCGGCGCACCGTGGCTGTCTTTGCCCTCAGCACCTCGGATGCCTTTTGTGGTTAGTCCTGCCCCTGCTGCGAGGTCCTGCTGGCCCTGGTGCCCTTCCTGCGGTCCATCCATAACCCAGTAAAAAGCACTCAGGCTTGAGTGGGAGCTGGGTGTGTTGCTGGTGAACAGTGGAGTGCCCAGCTCTGGCATCCTGGGGCATGTCCAGACCATGGACTGGGGGGCTGAAGCCGCTTCCACTTTTCCTTGAGCCGTACCTTGGTGATGTCCCTGTGTGTCCATGTGTCCCAAAGGTGCCTAGCTGGGGCTTGGCCAGGCAAACACTGGACGTGTATGGGGCTTTCTCCTCAGTGCCAGGCCCCTCAGCAGCCCCACAGATGCAGCCACAGGCTCTGGGGTCAGGCAGCCTTTTCCAGCACGTGTCCCTCATTTCTCACTCAGGCAAAACTGTACTGGTCTAACTTGAGCCACCTCAGTAGCCAGCTGGACTGGCTAATACACCAGTTTGACACTGGGGTCTGTCAAAACTTTGTCCTGGTGGGTGCTGTTCACTGTGGCAGCCACCCTCAACATTCCCCCAGGAGCACACAGATTTTGAGGACTGGGCTGTAATGACTGTGTAGCATCCAGAACTGGCCTGGAGTATGGCCAGCAGCATCAGCAGGCTGAGCCAGACAGCATCCCTCCAAGAAAAATAAAGTTAATCCTGTCATCAGGCTAAGCCCTTCCCAGAGGACATATTATCTCCTTTCTGGGTGGTCATAGACAGTGTCTCCATAGGGAGGACCCACCCCAAACTCACCCAAATTCCTCTGTCCCAATCTCTTGTATGTGGAGCTTGTGGTGAAAGACTTTGTGATGCCATCCTTCAAAAATTACATCCATGCCTTTCTTGTTTCCAAGTGGTTTGGCAGCTCCTCCTGGGCTCACCCCTCTCACTCCCACACTTGCCCTTCATGCCTGTCTGCTCTACAGTTGTGACTTTGCTTTTTCCCCAGCTACTGAAGCACCTCCATGCCCATTCTCTGGATCCCTGAGCCCCTGCATGGCTGCAGAGATTTCCTCCTCTCCTGCCCCGTGCTTCACCCTTGGGGGAATGGAATTGCCTCCATCTTATGAGGATGTAATGAAGGAAAACAAGCTCTAGGCACCACATGTGGGCTTTCAGTGATCCTACTTGGTTCATCAGGGATCTTCCATCATGCTAAAGGAGTGTGAGATCAAGTCAGCCCTTTCCACAGGCAGGCCAAGAGACTGAAAAGCAGCACATATTTCATCTGAACCTGAAAGATGGGACTAAATGCAACAGAATAAATGGCAAAAGTACGTGTTGAATCTGTCACAGGATTTCAGCTTGACATTTTGATATCTCTGGATTTCAAGAAGCTTCCTCAAAGGCCTGTCTGTAGTTGGGGTTTCTGGCTCAGCCTCTAGATTTATCTCTCTAAGGCTGCTTGAGCTGGTGCAACCCCTTGTATTTTAGGACCAAATGTTGATAAATCACTTGATAGTTACTTCTCAAGCTTGGGCTGCCTCCTTCACTCGGCGCTGTGCCAGGAAACACCCTCTGGCAAAGTCATGTTGCTCTAATACATCGCAATGCAATCATGCCACTCTGTGATGAAGTATTGTTTGCCACATCTAAGATATTTAGCACAGCATATCAGATTTGTCTCGTGCAAAAGGCAGCAAATTTATGGCCAGGGAAGAGAAAGCAAGAGACAGGGATTATGGAGGAGTAGCAGTGGCAGGAGCTGGTTACAAAGCATTAGAAAAAAGTGAGTTTGCTCATTTGAGCTGTTCATGGTGACTGTCCTCAGCTACTCTTGGCCTAGCACTGCAGACCAGAAGGCTTTGAATGGCCCAGGACCCACATGGAAGTTCCCCACAGACATGAATTAGGGGCTTAGGTACTTAGTACTTAGCTACAGAAACCTGTTAGGATAAAGAATGCCATTTACCTTGAGGTGATCGCTGCAGATAGGATGGAAAAAAACTTTAAGAAGGTATCCAGACTGCCTTGTGCCCAAGCAGGATCAGCTCAACCAAAGTCATTCCTTGGATGTATTAGCCTAACTAGTTCTCAAATTACTGAAGAAAGATGCTGAATTTCCCCCTTAGCTGGATTCCAGATGAAAGCAAAGATTCCCCTTTGTTTGTCGTGGGCAGGTCGCTGAAGGCTGAACTCAGCCCGCCTGACCTCTCTGCCTCTGCTCTCTCAGTGGCAAGGGCAGGGGGTGCAGTCACACCTCTCTTGCTGCAGAAGGTAATGTCACCCCTGGTCCCATCCTCTGTACTCCCGTGGAGCCAGGGGCCCAAAAGCTGGGTCCATCTGGGATTAGAATCCCAAAAGATTAATGGAAACCCACAGCTTGCCTCATGGAGCATCTCCCCCACCTGTAGAGTGAGTTTAGCACCAGTTCCCATGCTCAGGAAGGAAACTGGGAAAATAAATGCACTAAAGGTTATGATATTCTCATAATGATTCTATGTAAGTACCATTTTCTAGATAAAGAATTGCAACATATTTTGAGAAAAAATTATTTGCCAGCACCACTGCAAATTATCTCCCTAAAATCTTATTTTAGAAGCAGCTTTAATGATTGACTCTCATGTGAAAGGAAATAAATGTTACTTGTAGCCAAATGAATGTTTGTGCCAACAGGCTAAAATGTTACTGGATTTATTAATAAGGAAAATTAGCAAGTACAGACTTAGCCAGGGGAGAAATCGAGCAACTTCTGAGTGTCCTTTTGCTGGCTGAACTTAGTAAGAATTGCAGGTAATCAGCATCTCTCAGGATCAGATCTTTCATGTACATAACTGCTTCCACCACTCAACCCCTTCAATTTATGCCCTGAAGCATGAGATTTGATTATGTTTGTCACTGCAGCTTGCATAGCCTGTTAGTGGGCATTAAATCAGCTGTCACTTGATTCCCACCTACACACTGTTTGCTTCGGTGACCCCTTCATGGCAGAGAACTCCACAGGTTGTCTGCATTATGTGCTGCATAAAACATTACTGCCTCCTGCTTATTAATGCCTTGGCTCTAAATAAATTGCTGCCTTTAATTTCACTGAATGTCACCTTCTAATCAGATGGCTGAAGAGGCTAACAAGCGAGGACTGCTCGGGTTTCAATGCCTCCAATCCCTCTGCATCCCTCTTTCTCAAGGACCCGTGATTCCCGAGGTGGTTAATCCCTCCCCAGCCACCCAACAGAGGGCAAGCAAGACTTTCAGCACACGGAAACATTTGAGGGAATGGGTTTGTTCCCCTGCTACTTGTGTGCCCTCAGTTTCACGTTTGAGCCGCTTTAATTATGCACAAAAGGGATCAAATTATTCCATCAGAACTGTGACAAGTGGCTCAGAGTAAAGTGAGGTAGTGGCTGTCACACAATCAGGCTCCATCTGGAGCCGCCAGCGTGGGAGAACCTGTGTGCGGTGGTACCTGTGCAACATGACAGGAGCCACAGGAGCTTCCAAAAACTGCTGAAAGCCAGGAAGTATCTGCAAAAAACAGCTCGTGTAGGGTTGCTCTGGGGAGGACATAAACTAATATTGCTGCTGGCTTGGGGTAGGGAAGGGAAGTACCCTGAGAAGGGGCTCAGGGCCCTGGTCCTTGGCTTCCTGATCACTGGAATGGAGAAGAGGATGGGTTTCTTCCTTCTACAAAAGCATTTTGGGTGGCTCCACCAACCTATTATTCCCTATGGAAGCTGCTTCTCCCACCTTGTCACCTCACTCCTGTGGTCTCCAGCACAATGGACAAGGTTTCTCTAGACCTGTGTTCCCTTTCTTACACAAGCAGAGATTTTGCTGGGTAATTGATATTTTTATAAGCACCCAGCTCTTAGTGAGGGCAGTTAAGTCAATGTTTCAGCAGTTTGGCTGATGTTTCCAGAATTGGAGGGGAAAAAAGAACCATTTCCTTATAATTCACCACCTTAGGAATAGGGTTCACTTTGGAAAAGCACTTTTCCTGCTGTGACCCCCTGGCTGCCACTCATCCTCTGGTTTACACGTCCTGCTGACTTTGAGAAGAAATGGCAATCAGCACTAGAAAAAAGCAGAAAACACAAGAAGGCAGATGTGTTTGTGGGGGAACTTCTCATTAGCAAGACTTGTGGGGGGAAATGGGAGCAGTGCAGAGGAGCCAGTTGCTTGGTGACCATCTGGAAGCAAAAGACAAAAGGAACGTGGTGAGGCACCCGGCTGGACTTTCACCTCTGCAGATTAACAGCTGGATATTAAAGTCATAAAGTGGCTCTCAGGCAAAATAGAGCAAAACCAGAGGTAGCTGAGCCATATCAGGGCGTCAGTTTGGAATGCCAGGAGAGTTGGACATGAAAGATGGGAAAATAATGTATATGCTCATTAATTTATTTTTTTAAATTGTCATTAAAAATTCTGCATTATGGGCTGAAGACTTCTGTGCAGGGAGGATGAGACGGGGCTGGAGACAGATGCCCGCTCTCTTTGGGTCACTAGATGGCACAATTCTGGCTCTTTTCTTCCTCGCTCAAAGGCATTTTACAGCAGGAACCCGGGAGCTCCAGGGAGAAAATAGTTCTCGCCGCCATAACGGCGGTCGGGCAGAGTATTTCAGTCATTAATCACTTGCCCACAATATTTAACAGATGCAGAAGAGAAAACTGTGGGAGTCCAGCCTCAGCTGAGAGGAAAAAACCTTGCATTCTTGGTGGAATTTTACTTTTCTCTCTCGGAAAGTTTATGAAATGACTCTAAGTAGATGTGTCTGGGACAAAGTCTTCAGCTGCTGAAGATGCATTGCTGCAGGTGTACACTGGGGTCTGAGCTTTGTAGCTACCAGCAAGGTCTAGAGAGCCTCCAAAATCACTCCCCCATGCCCAGGGGCTGGTCCTGTTTGTGCTGCTGCCTTTTGTGTGTCCTTGCAGGAGAGCCGTGATTGCTCTCACAGGAGTCAAAGCAGGTCACTTGGCAAAACACCTCCGGAACAAAACCTGGATGAGGGTTAGAGAAATGCGACACTCAAAGGCAATTGTGTTTATTATCGCCCACTGATGTTACAACGTGTAAGAAAAACACACTTCTGCTCTCCTGCTCCTGTCTACTGGAAATAATTGCTCAGATCTACTGAATTCGCACCAAAATCACATGGCAATGTCTGTGAAAAGGCAGGAAATACATATCTTGGGAAACCTTGATGCAGCTGCGGTAGGAGAAAGCTTAGTTCACAGGGTCACAGTAAGAGTGGGCACTAATTACAGCTGGAGATGTTAAAAGCCTTCATGAGAAAGGCTGATCCAGGCAGGGAGAGGACGAGATGCTACAGGCAGAAAAGGACAGCCATTGCGATGCCATTTTTTTATCTCCCTCACTTGCTGTATCAAAATGAGAAATCAATAGCTATCTGTAAGGCATGGAATCAATTTAGCAAAGATCTGACCTAAACATTTTAATGTTTTCCACAACCTGCAACCAGACTGATCCCTGGCAGAGTGCACAGAGCTGTCAGGGGAGAGGACAGTGGGGAGGGAGTCCCAGTTCAAGGAAGCACCCTGGGGCAGGCACACAGGGAGGAAAGGGGCTACTCCCAGCTCTCAGCCAAATCCCTGACTCTCCCTATGCCCTGGGAAATGAAGGCTGAGGCGCCCAGACATAGAAAAATACCCCTTGTAAGCTAGTGAAAATATGGAGGAACCCAAAAAGCTGTTGGAACTGATGGATTAAATGTTGAGTCTCATCTCAGCTGGAAATTGCAATTGAGCAAAAAGCCTTGGTAAGCCATCAGTGGCCATCAGGAGGGGAAAAAGAGTCTATTCTCATTTCTAGTGAGCTGCTGCTGAATGGAATGCAGGTCGGTATTAAGGAAATATCTTGATATAACTGAGCACGCCTGATACATCTTTAGCCTTAGGGACTGGCTGTGATTTTGAAAGAAAAAATAAGGCCTGTTTACTTTCTGGGAGGTTTCTTGCTAATGAACATACAATTAAAGTAGAATAGATCTGCATTGTGACCTGATAATGAGCTAATGAGGAGTGAATCCTGCAGTCATGAAACCAGTGACAGTATTAAATCAAACAGGGATTAACAATTAAACATTAACAGCTGATCAAACATCAGATAGACTGTCAGCAGAATTTGAATAATGGAGCAATGCAGTACTGGACAGGTTACAAAACATTAACCTAGCAAAACTAAGAGTCTTTGTGACCTTTTCCTGGTCCTCTTGTGCAGGAGATAGATCCTCAAAACCTACCAAAGAATTTGGCTAGAATAGAAGTATGATTAAGGAATCAACTCTTATTCTATACAGATAATGAAGAAGAGAAGCTCACAAGTGTTGATGCAATATTCTTCTTCATATGCAAGGAATATTTGTGCATAAATTCTATGCATGAGAAGTGTATTTGAGGAGGATGAGTTAAGGTAGCATTTGGGTATGTGTGTGCTCTATTTGTGTACCTCAAGGAGGAACAGAGGGCTGGAGGGACTAAAGAAACTAATATTTGATATTCACCCCTGATCAGGGCATAGACATTCAGTGCTCACTGAGCCACTGCTTGGTGTGACCCATGTGTTGCAAGTCACAAAACAGCTCCCACCACCTTAAAACAAGCTGAAGGCCATGAGGACAAAGGCCCAGAATTCTCCCCAAGCCCTGAACAGGAGAAATCAGTGGTCTGAGATTTGTAATTACACCTGCATTTCTCCTCTGCTAAACAAGAAATAAATCTTCACAGCAAGAAATAACCTTTGTGCTCAGAAAAAGCTATAGAAAACATCAGCAAGAGGCTGGCAGACATTCCTGAGTGTTTGTGGGGAGGAATAATGTGCTGGCTGCATAGGCTGGGGAGTTTTTGGTTCAGAGTTGATGATGTCTTTGCTGGGTACCTCCTCCCCAGGAGTATCTCTGGGCTGGGTGAGCCGGGCTGAGGCTGCCTGCAGCATCTCTCCTCCCTCAGGGAGGCTGAGGGAGCTTTTGCCTCTCTGGGCAGGAGCAGGGATGTGTGCAGTGGAGCAGTCACTGACCACAGCTCTGCCTCTAGGGTGTGTTCACCCTCCATCTCTTCCCCAGTGTGTCTCTGAAGGCAGCAGGGGAGCAGGGACACAGCCCAGGAAACAGACCCAAAAATGTTCCAAGAGTTTCCCTGCCCTGACAGAGAGTATCAGTAGTGTCAGCCTGCCCCAAAGACCCACAGAAAACACTTTTCTGATGTGGCTGTTAAAAAGTTCAAAAAGAAAAAAACCCCAGCCACCAAGCTCTGCATGCAGTTTCCTGCAACAACAGACAAAAATTCCTGTCACCTCCAGATCTCTTTGTGCATTCTTGGTATAATCTGTGAATTTATCACATCGCTCATAACTCTTGTACTCGTTGTCTCTTAGGACCTTGTAAAAAAGCCTCCATCACCTCTCCTACTGTGTTTACATCTGTTTGATATAGCTCATCTGTTGGCAGTAACCTGCTCTCAGTTTGGCTGACATAAACGTCTGCCAGCCCGAGCAGCAGGAACTCTGCAGGCACAAACTCTGCAGGCATGAGCCTCCCTTGCCCGGACAGCAGGGCTCTTGCTGAGATGGTTGTGCTGTGGTCTGAGCCCTGTGGAGGTGCCTGGGCCTGCAGCAGAGCCATAGGGACCTGCTGTTGTTCTGGCTGTTCCAGGCCCTGGGTGCTTCTCCACTTGCAGCCATGTCAGGGCTGGGTTATGTTTTGCTGGTCAGTTCTGTGCTGCAGCACAAGGTGCTGCTTCCAGGATAATCCATCAGAGGACTTCATTTTCCATCACAGGAGTTATCAGAAGTGCTGCTTGGGATACAGCTCACTCCATCCTCAGCCGGCCCATCTCCCTCTGGCCCACATAACAAGGTTTCACTTCTGGGAGAAGGAAATCCAGCCTCCTTGTCAAGCAGTCCATGAAGGAAGCCTACCTCTGGTGGTGCTTCAGCACTCACAGCTGTGCACACCCAGTGGAGACTCCACCTTTCTTCTCCTCTGCCCCTAAGCAGATAAATCTCTGTGCTGGGAGGCTTTTCTCAACCCTCAGTGCCCGTGATACGGTGTGGTGCCCATGGTCAGAAAGGACTGAATTTGGACAGCTCCTACCAACCCTAAGAAAACTCTGCCTCAGCTTCTCTCTCTACCAAAGGCATGAAAGACTGTTCAAATCCATCCTTAGGGAACATGTTAAGTCATACAGGGTTTTTCCTCCCCCACCCTAGTGAAGACCTGGGTGATGCTCTAACCCCATCCGGCCTATGGCAGCCTGGATTGCAGCAGGGGACAGCAGTCCTGAACTAGGCTTAAATACCTTTTGATGGAAAGGGACAATAGATTTTAGTATCATTTATCCTAGTTTCTAGCTAATGTAGATATATTGTAATGCACAAAATCAGATTTTGGATCTTCACTCACTTTGTCCAAGCAATGTTTTTATTAAGCAGAATGAAGCTGGCAATTTCCAGATTTCAGTGAGTTTAGAGCATCTATAATGCATCTTTTAACACTGACGGAGAAGGGCTGTAATTTTCAGGGAAGAATGCACCTGCATTTACAATCTTTTCTCAGTGCATAGGTTCATGGACCAAAGAGAAGGTCAGATATTTAACACAGCTCCTATCTCCTGGAAAGCTCTCCAGCTGCCTCTAAGAGGGGCAGATTCCCATGCTGAGTTCACCAGGTCCAGATGTTGGTCAGACAGTCAGTCCCTCCCGCCCTTTGCCAGGATTTTCTCCTTTGCACACTCTGTTGACACATTGCCCCACATGGGACAGATCCATCTTGCAGTTTGAGGATCTTCATGCAGAACACTGCTGTCTGATTCAGGAGTGGCTGATTTATCTCACTTCTACCCATAGCATTGAGACAAATGCTGAAAAGAATTTGTTATTTCAGTCTGTGATTGCCTGAGTGGCCTCAGCACCCACGACAAGAGGATTGCAGAAAGCAGGCTCTTCTCAGAGTTCATTTTTTTGAAGGAAAGGTATTTTGAAGCTCTCATAATGCAAATATTGTGGCATACAGTAGACCCCTGAAATTCAACTGCATCTGTATCACAAGCACAAGAGCTTGAGTCTCTGTGCAATCCCCTACAAATAAAAGCAGAGCTCTTTCTGGAGCACTTACCTGCTCCTCACACCCTTGTGTCCACCGCATACATTTTGGAGGTGGCTGTTTGTGGGGATGGCAAATGAGCGTTTGTCACGATGGTCATAGCTGAGGAATAGCCTTTCCTCAAGGAGTGGGCAGAATGAAGTCTTCCAGAACTGGTCTCTGTGAGGCACAGGGAGAGAAGCAGGAACTGCTAATGTGTGCTTGGTGACTTTTGGCTGCAAAGTTTTGTTATTCAGGGAAAGCAACACTCCGAGATGTGACATAACAACAGCACACTTTACGTCATCCTTACAGCTCAGCTCTCACGTGAAGACCTTCTAGAGCTGCCTAAGACTATTCCCATTTTACAGCTGAAAGTGTTTCCACTGGAGATGAGCAGCCATGACAAAGGACTTTCCCCACCCTGTGCACCTGTAGCACACCCTGGGCAATGACTCTATGCCCGAGATGTGCTTCAGCTGCGCTTCCTCACCTCTGAACAGATACGTGCAGCAGGTGAGCAGGGACCCGGAGAGGAAGCAGCCAAATGAGCCTGCCATGGCGAGCCAGCAGGACCAACCAAACTTGTACTGGATGCCCAGGAACACATTGTGGAGGAGCAGGGAGGAGCGCTCCACGTAGACATCCACAGCGTACCACACGGAGCCTGTGATGCCAGGGAGACCTGCAGGGCAGGACACAGGGGCACACACAGAGCCACGAGGGATCAAAGCTACAGCTATAGCTGCTGTCTGCTGGGGCAGACTTCAGGGTGGGGAGGCCTTTCTGGGACAGCAGGTTTTGGCCCCTGTCCATGCTCAGCCTTTGGGGGATTCACCCTGGCTCCTGCTGATATCCTGAGCTGCCAGGCAGAGGCTGCACCTCATGGCTTGGCACTCACACCTCCAGCACACTGACAGCACTCAGGCTTCTGCAGCAAAAGGCAGAAAGCTCCTCCCCTCTCAGCTGCTTGTAAAGTTGTCTCCAGAATTTAATATTCTGATCTGTTTTGATTTTCAGAATTTTGATGATGCTTTTCAGACAAACTTTGAGAAGTGAATGGAAGATGTTATTTAAAAGAGCCTCTCAATGTGTTTTACATGTGCTCTCAGTGGCTGGGGTGAGTTATTAAATCTGCTTAGACTGAAGAAGAGGTAGCTGCTTGATACTGGCATAAAGTCAAATGATATTATTTGGTACCTAGTTGGCTATTTATTTTTGTATTTAAAATTCTCCCACTGGCTGTTATAGCAAAGCACCTCAGCTAGTTGGGTATTTATCACCTAGAAGGGACAGACATGTTATTATCCTTTTATTAGAGATCAGCTGCAGAGATTCTGTGCTGACTTGCCCAAGGTCACACTCTGTGGCAGAGCCAGGAACCAAACCAGGATGCCAGGACTTTCTAGTCCTTCAGCAACTGGTCTGGAGATCTGCAGCAAGGTCTCTTGGCCATATCAACAGCCTCGACTGCTCCACAGTGAAACAGCAATAAATAGAAGTCAGTCAACTCAAAGCCAAAACATGGTCAAAACATGAACTGAAAGCAGATCAACTACTTGCTGTTTGAGGCAGGTGGTGAACAGAAGAAGCTGCATTATACAAATAAATAAAGATCCTTCCTCCTATAGAAAATCACCAACCAAAATAAGAGGCTTTTAACGCTTCCCCACTTTGCTAAAGGGTGTCCTACAGAAAGGGACACAGTGGGGAAATACCTGCAAGGAGCAACATAACCCCAGACACCAGGCAGATGCGCAGCTTGATGAGAGGCTCATCAGGAAGGAATTTCACACAGTCCAGTCCCAGGACCAGGAAGAGAAATCCAAATCCTGACAGGATGTCTGCTGTTATCATCATGGCTCGGGTCAGCACCAGCTTCACTGCAGGACAAAAGCAGATCATTCTGGTGCACAAGGAATGGAAATGTGGGCAGGTAATGGGGTCAGATCAAATAGGAACATTTTTTTTTTCTGGTGTTCAGATTTTTTTCAGCTTCCCCTGGGAGTAATACCTGACTGAGAAAAGAAACATGCCTCTAATTATCTGTCACTGAGGAGAACAGATACTCTTAGTCTACACTCAAGTGTTCCCACCACTTGTAGAAATGTCTCTGACTCTTACATACCAGAATGCTCAGCGTAGATGGAGTCGTACTCATCACAAGTTTGGATCCCATCAAAAACGTTTGTGACACATTCCCACCACAGGCCACGGCATTTTGTACTCACCTGTGGATTGAGAAGACAAATAAGACCATAGGTTAAAATATCCAACAACACAGCAGGTGGGCATCTTAGCCCTTCAAAACAAATCCTGGTCCAGTTACAATGATGGTAAACCAGAAAGTTTAGCTTGAAGAGAAAAAGCAGAAGGATGGAGGAAAAGGACAATGTTTTCTGCATCCCTACTAATGTTTTTACATTACAGTAAAAAAAAAATCAGACTAGACATTAGGTAAAAAAAACACTTGCCTACTGGTAAGGATAAAAATTTTGAAGGAAATTTCTTTACATTACAGTGGGGTGGCTGACCAGAAAGATCTAAGCACAGGTTTGCTCACTCATTGCCAAACACTTGTGTAGGCTGAGCTGGGCAGGGTCAAGGACCAGACAGCCTTGAGACTTTGCTGCCTGTGCTCCCCTTCCTTACACCACCCTCCTGAGAGAGGAGGAGCAGCTCAGAGGGTGGGAGAGGAGTGCAGAGCAGTCTGGATGTGAGCCCCTCTGCAGACACCTGGGGAGGGCTGCCCCCAAACGAGTCAGCTGTAAACACTGGCTGGAAAATGAGAGGCAGCAGGTGCTGAACCTGGCCCCGGGGCTCCCGGTGTGCTGCGGGCCGTGGGACCACGCGTGCCCAAGCCACAGTCATCACTGAGACATCCAGACAGGGGCAGTGGCATCATGGATAATTGTCTCTGCTGTCCTCCAGCTGTAGATACCATTCCCAGCCCAGCCTTCCATAAATCACTTTAATATGGGAGGCGTTTTCATTACCAATGCAAATATGGCAACAAGCACCTCTAAAATATTCCTGGAATTGCTCATACAAGGAGCAGAGTTAATGTCGGTGCAGCTTTGGACTCCAGCCCGCCCACTGCTGCCAGCGACACCCGCTGCAGTTAATGGAAAGAGAAACTCTTCCAGCAAATGAGTTTCACGCAGGGGAAGGGGACCAGGCTTGCTTGGATGATGCAATAAATTCATTTTTCTTGCACGGTGTAAATCACAAAGCAGATAATAACATATCTCAGACACGTAATAAAGTCTTATTCAGGATGTATTGAGGTCTGCAGCCAACCACAATATTTTCTCCACAACACAATGTCTGAGCCAAACTGGGCACCTCCTCTGTGATACTGCTCTCTGGATCAAAGGTGAGGAAAAATGACTCGCTACTTCAGACTGGCAGAAGAGATACTATTTATATATGAACAAAAATAATCTACGCGTTTTGTTTCGTGAAGATGAAAAGTGCTTAACATTTCTGAGAATTTCAGGGCATATTTAATGAAAAATATGATGAAAAATGAGAAGCATTGATGGAAAAAACTAATTTCATTGATTCTGTGCTTTTCGAGAGAACAGAGCCTTGTAAAATAATTTGCCATGTTTACATTCAATGTATTTATACCATGGCCCTCTTAATGCAGTTGCAGGTCCTCTTCTGTCTTAACTCACCACTGTTCAGGCTGTGCTTGAAATTAGCATATTTTTATTAAATTACATTTTGTTCTGCTTGTAGTCATATAATTTCTCTTTCCTCCCAAACCACCATAGGCATTTATACTACTCTGGATTCAGCTAATAATGTCACTTACTTCCTCACTTGCTGATATTATTACTGTTTTTTAAATCTTACAAGCAGCATCTACATCTAAATTATATAAAGAGACTAACAAGATTCCAGGCTTTGTCAGCCTCCAAGCAAAAACAGAAGTCTTAAGCACAACAGTCATGGTCTAGCTTGTGAAATAACCCCCTTCCCAGAGTAAAAAAAAAAAACTTGATTAATGTTTTTAGTTTCTTGGGATGTTTCAGTTGTCACTTCTCCAGCTAGAGCCAGCATGGGCAAAGCAGAAACCAGCCCATCTCCACGCAGCCTGTGTGCAGCCAGGGATAAATGTCCTATTGCCTGGTGCAGGGGGGTAGGAACAGGTGTCACTGTGGGGACCTGTGGCTGCCCTGAGCCACTGCTGAGCTATTCTGGTTTCTGCTGCCAAGGGCCAACACTTGCTCCCCTCTGCTTTGTGCCCTCTTGATCCTTCTGGTTGTTAATCTGCTCCCAAGCCACCCTTGGGCATCTTCCCTTGTGCTGCCAGCACAGACCTTCAGGCACACAGGAACTCGCTGCTGTAAAGGGGACGGGGGTCAGGGCATGGGATGTCATGTGGGGACATGGATTTCCCCATCCCATGGCTGGACCCCTGCACCATGCTGGTAGCACTAATTCCCCATCACCTCTCTCCCACTATAGCAGATCTCCTCCAGCTTCCCTGGGCCCAGCCAAGGACTCCCTGAGCAGCCAAACATCACAGCCATGCTCCTCATCCCCCAGTCCGATTACAAAACACGTTGCCACGACCTGCTTTCCCTAACACAAGTATGCATGTAAAACATGAACTGCATAATGACTGTAATACACATAATTATATCCTATTCATAATGTATAATTAATATTAAAATAATTCTCGTACAGAGAAAAAAGAGGATTACAGAACAGGCACACACTTCTCCTTCTGGGGAAAGCGGAGAAGACAAACACGTAAGCGATGTTAGTCACAGCGTTTTACCGCACTCCCAGAAGGTGCCAGCAGACAATGATTACAAGCCCAGCTTGAGAGTAAAACAGGCAGCGTTTAACAGTAGTGGTGGTATTTATAATCCACCTGCAACAGGGTGGGACTGTCTACACAATACAGCGCTGGTTGAGAAGCTGATTATGGGCTTTTTCCACTACAAACCACCGCAAAGATTGACCCAGCCCTGTCTTGATGCTTCACAGGGAGTCACCAACTTAAACAGCTTTCTGTATGGCTGTAACTTGTTGTTTCTGAAGGGAGGTGAGGGGCTGTGAAAGCTGAGCCAGGGCCCCTGCAGCCTCTCCGGAGGTGGCTGCTCCTGGCGCTCCTCTTCTTCCTGGGATGCTCCTCTCCAGTGGGACCACAGTGAGGGCTTCATCCTCCCCAGCTGCTGGGGGCCAGGGTCAAAGCCAAGCAACCAGCCAAGAGCCAGCAGCTGCTGAAGGATGGAGTTCCCTTCTCCTGGAGTCAAAGTTGCCTAACTTAGCGTTTTTCCAGCTGAAAACAGGAGTCAGTGCCGACACTACACCTTTCTGGCTGTGGACATTCCCCTGTTTAGAGAGGCAGTAAGTCATTAGGGTCATTAAGGAGATCAGTGGTCAGGTATTAAGGCTGGGGGCGTTTTGCTCCATTGTTTAGTATTCACACTCAGAGCCGGAATGTGAGAATAGTGGTTGCTAATAACCAAACTGGATGTTAATGGAGCACTTCGGACAGCCCATCGCAGGTGCCTTTGCGCTAGGAAGACAAGGTTACACAGCCTCAGGGCAATGGACCGGTTCTTTACTGGCCTCACTTTGCTCAGGAGCTGGGCTTCTCTCATCTGGTTTTCCCCACTATTGGATTCCTTTGGCTCTTCTGAGTATACTGATGACTTCATCTGAGTGCTTCCTGAAAGGAATCTGAACTATCTCCCAAATGAAATGTGTATCCCATCCAGCATCACTGGGTGTACTCTATTTGCCCTGTAAAGAGGCTCACTGAGCAGACACGCTGACCACCAGGAACTGCACTGCATTGGATCATCACCTCAGCACTTCCATCCACCATTCAGGGTTTCTGACAGTCAGAGTGTCAGGATTTCTTATGGCATAGAGAAAAAAAGGTTTTCTTTGCAATTAGTTTTATCCTTCTTTCCTTGGATAATTGACCCCTTCATGTGCCATAGCTAAACGCTGCATTGCCATCACTGAGTGCAGAGGAGCTCGTGGTTTCCTATGCTGGATAGCAGATATAAAGTTTCCTCCTGATGCATTCAGCCAAACTTTCTGTCTTGGAAGGTGTTTCACCTTCACTGCCTAAACAATCGAATTTGACAGAGAGCAGATTCCTACACTGTGGACCTGCAGCTTAAATGTACAGGAATGCATGGCTGTGGTGGGAAGAAAATTACAAATTTGTTGTATTGAGTGCTGGAGAACAGTGATTTCGGGCCTTGAGTCTTTGGGGCACGCCTTGCCTGTGAGCAGCCATTTGCTCCCTTGTTTGCAATGAACTTTTGCCAGTACCTTTCTCTAATATGAGAGTGCTACTGCCCACATGAGTTCCAGGAGATATTGAGTCCCCATGGTCCCTTAAACTTCTGGTGGCCCTGTTGCTCAATGGCTGTTCAGAAAAAGACTTGAAGAGCACAGTTGTACATGCTGGATGTCTCCACCAAGAAGTCTGAACTAGAAATGTCTCCAAAATACCCATGCAGCTTGGAGGTACGGGATAACTCCTCTCATGTTCATGCACATTTAAAACTAGAGCCTGTAGGTCTTTTCTGAACTTACTAAGTAAGAACACAGTCTGGATTAAAAAGTCTGGCAAAGAGAATTACACAAAATACCACTTTTCTCCTACTCTTGCCACAGTAATTATTTTCATTCTCATCCCCTTTCATCCAGCACAACAGGGAGAAAGAACATGAGAGTGGAGTGGAGCAATGCCACCAGGAACAAACTCTCTCTAGGACACATGGGTTTTGGTGATCAGGCTCTCCTCACCCCAGTCTTACCTCCAGGGAGTCATCAGCATTCACCATCCAGCAGTCTGTCCAGGTAGATATTATCAAAAACCCAGCAGAGAAAAAAGCAAAAACGCAGCCCACATATTGGAGGAAAAACTTCATGCCAGCAGGTGCTCAGCACATCCAGGGAGTGTGAACAGGAGCGCCCAGCCTTGTTCCTAAAGCCAGGGCAGAGACAGGGTCTCAGTGTCCCAGATGGCCAGCACCCTCTCGCAGTGACCACGAAGGGCAGGGACTCCTCAGCTGTGCAGGTGCCATCTGGCAGTGATGGCTGCAGGGCAGTGCTCTCCTGCCAGGGGTCAGGAGGAGGGAGAGAGCGCCCACGGGAGCTGCTGCAGCCAATCCGCCCCGCACTGCTGCTGCTCTTGTCATGCCTCACTGAAGAGAAATGGGGCTGTGCACAGGGGACATGCAGGTGACTGCAGCCCTGGACTGGCAGGGGAGCCAGGTATCATGGCAGGCTCGGTCAAAATAGGGAATAGAAAAAAAGATTCAAAACTTGTTCTCCAGGGCAGAAGTTTGAGCACTGCTGAGGACACAGAGAGGAGCTCTCATGTGCACATGCACATTTATTCCTGTTCAGTGGTTTATGCCTTAACAGGCAGCAATTATAAAGTGTCTTGCTGTAGATCCCAGGTCCCTTGGTTGTTACCCTGCTTGTCTCTGGTGCAATGATGATCTAGTTCAATGCAGAAATGTACCATGGAGGGAAAGGGAAAGGGAAAGGGAAAGGGAAAGGGAAAGGGAAAGGGAAAGG
>VYXD01011413.1:1069245-1132080 GCA_013397195.1 Hylia prasina | reverse complement strand
AAAGGAAAAGGAAAAGGAAAAGGAAAAGGAAAAGGAAAAGGAAAAGGAAAAGGAAAAGGAAAAGGAAAAGGAAAAGGTAGCAGTCGTGGGCCTTCAGAACCAATATCCATCCCCATCCCACATATGGAACCCTATATTCTGAATTTAAGTCAAACCTCAATACCACTCATGCCCTGGGCCTCAATTTGTTCACAGCATGAGTACAACTCCCATGTGGAAATCTTGGAGTTTTCAGACTAGTGCCAGTCTGGAGGATTTCAGCTTGTTGGAATTTCCCTGCTTGCTTACTCTGATTGCAGACTTCTGTTTTCCTGCAGGACACTGCAGATGAGCAGGGGTCACACAGGCTGCCAGGGGCAGAAGGCTGGGGGCTCTGTAAGAGGCTTCACGGTGTCTCTCATGCAGTGCTGAGAAAGCCATCAGGGCTCCAGAGCACCTTTCAGGAAAGCCAAAGGGGAGTGGGACTAGAAGTTCCTCCCACCACAAAGGTACAAATGCACAGAAACCATCGCATCCTCAATGATCATTATTTTTGAATATAAAGAGATGCAGCAACAGGCTGCCTTGAATGGGCAAATATTCGACGCAGGGCAGAGGAGCAAACTCCTGCCCGGCGTTCAGCTTTGCTCCCAGCCCTGGTGGCGTTTGTCATCTCAGCTGCCACCTGCAGATGGAGCCAAGCGGCGCCTTTACAGAGCTGCTCAAAGCTTCCGCTTCTCCGGGATTCCCCCTCAAATACCGCAGCTGTGAGTTTATTCTTACAATACACAACCCGTGTAATTCCAGTCATAACCTCGTGAAACGGTTTAGCTGACACAGATCACAGCTTTTACCCTCGATGCCAGGCTCACTCCACTCCTCAGAGGTGACACCTCACACGTGGAATAGCTCCTCAGCACATCCTTTGGGAGGCTTAAGTGGAGAACAAAAGTCCCAGGTCATACAGCCAGGGTATGCAGGAGGCTCTGCTGCTTCAGCTTTCTGCTTTCTCTTTCCTAATTCCATTTGCAGAAGCTGACAAGTGAGGAACTTTTCTTCTTCCATCTCTCCCAGATGCAGATCTTGATGTGGTTATCTGGATATGATACTTTCTGCTGAGTTTTCTGGTATCCAAATAAGCCAATGAAACCTTCATGATTTTCTCTTCATGGCTTTCTGTGACAAGGGTAGCTTTGTGTTTTCAACAGTTCTGACCCGTGGGGACATGGCAGTGGCCACACAGGTCCCATAAAAGATAATGACTTTCATTAGCATATTTATGTATTTAGACTGCCTTTGTGTGAGACAGGTACTGAAAATACACATCATCTTCCTATACTTGTCTTGTAGTCCGTTCATTAACCTCTGCCTGCACCCATTTTTTAAAAAACATCCTAGTCAGTTGTTATTAGTAGCAGCTCAGAAAAAGTGGTGGCGAGCTAGAAAAGGCCTATAAAATCTGAGACAGCCTTCCCACAAACAGCATTAAGTCCTCAGCATTGTCAAGACCAGAGTTTAACAGCAACAGAGCCTAGATTAACCAGGAAATGTATTATAGCCATATGAATGTCCTTGCCTTCTCCTTCTGTCCTGTACCCAAATGCAAGCTGCTCTCAGAGAGGATAAGCACAGTGGAAAGAAGGTTTTTCTCTTATTTGGTGCATGGTGAGTGTCTCAATACAAACATGACAGAGGTGGAAAGTGAAAATCTCCCATGGTAATAACCAGAGAGGAGTTTCTAAGCTTTTGTGATGGGCACATCATACTCTGTTCTTCCAGCCCATCAAATGTCCATGGATGTCAGACCAAGAGGCAAACTCCACTAAGGGGTGGAGGCACCATGTGAGGCGCCAGTGCTGCCTGTGCTTCACTCCATCTCTCCACAGGTGTTATTGTAGTCCTGGTGATGTCTTGTTTATTTTCCACATGTCCAGGAATGTGTTACTGTCCCAGCTCCTTCCACCTCCCTGAGTTCACCTTCCCTGCAGGGCATGGCAGGTGAGTGACCCTTCCTAGAGCAGGATGCCAGTGCTTCCCTGGCCATGAGTCACTGGGGACAGGAAGAGGCTCCCTGGCCATTTGCATCTAGCTTGGGGCTCTGGAGCATCCTGGCCAGGAGAGCAGAGCAGGTCAGGATCCTCCAGTTTTCCCTGGGGTAAGACTGCTCCAAAGTGTGTAACACAGTGAAGATGGTTTGTGACTTTTCACCTGGTGGAGAGACCAATCCAGTGTTTGGTCCTTCTTTAGGTCCATGTCTCCAGACCCATGGAACCTGTTGTGGTTACTAGAAAGAATACAAAATTCTTTATTTAGTAGAAAATGGCAAGATACATGTTTAATACTCTTTATTTAAAACAAGTCAGCATCTTCTTGAAGCAAAGTCTCTAGGCGTTTTTCATCACAGTCTTTTTTCCTAACTTGCATGACAGATGTCCCTTCATCTTCAGAAAACATTCTCCCAAAATAAGCTCCCAAGATGTCTTTGTATAGCCCAAAACCTGGCTGACATGACTCAGGGTAGCTTTCCAGTGAATTTTAGGCTGTACTACATATGCTAACTGTGCTTTCACACTAACAAAAGCATTAAGATGTCCTAATATTTGATTGTCAGAGCTTGGCCTTGTTGGGCTCTTATTCTGTGTGGTATTGATGCAGCAAAACTTTGCTAATGTAAGAGTTTTATCACCCTGACTGCACTCAGTCCCAGCTCAGGGACAAATGCACCATGGGTCGATTGCTTTTATTACTCATTAACACGAGGTGGTCTGTGCTCTCCGTTAAAGCCAAGCTATTTATGTTAGAGAGAAACTACTGCCAGCCTGGGGAGGTGGTTCTCACCAGTCTACTGACAAAACCATTTCTGCAGCAACACCCCACTGAGGCTGCAGTCCCATGAGCATAGAAGGGTGGTGTTCTGCCTTTACTTCCTCAGTGTCTAATATATAGCAGAGAGCCTGGAGCAAGAAGGAAGTGGTGATGCTGTGCATTCATGCATGAAATACAGACTTCTCTGCAAACAGGCAAGCATCTGTGAGGTGACTCGTGTTCAGGGCCAGGGGCTTGTCCAACAGGAAGTGCTCAAGAGTCAGAGATAATGGAGAATTTTGGAAGGGGTTTCTCTAAGAGCTCTTCTGCTCCATGGGCCTGTCTACCCAACCCTTCCCACTCCTCCCTCCTGGCTGTAGCCCCTCCGTTTTCCTGCTTCACACACCACCATCCATGGCCTCTAAACGTGTTCAGCTCTAGAGCAGTGCCCACATCCTTGGGTGTGAGATGTGTACACAAATAAATTACAGAGCAGTGTGTAATGTACCCCTTCAGCCACGCTCATATGGTCACAAAACCTTGGGATTTAGCTTGGCTTTAGCTCAGTAACCCCAAGGAAAATAGTAAGGCATCTGAGCAGCCTATGATTTTTCAAACATGCAATACATAAGATTAAAGGAAAATAGGAAAGCAAAGGCATGTTCTGGTAGATGAGAGCTTGGTAAGATTGGTAAGTAAAAATTGTACATGTGTGCTTATGTATATTATACACACAGGTATGATGCTTGCACACACTCCTTTAAAACAGCTTTTTTAGCCACTCCAAAGCAATAAATGCTAAAACAACCATTTCATTACAATCTTTTCAGGTTCTCAAAGTACCATGTTATCCTCAGTACAATAAATTTAGTTTTATGGCAGCCTATGAAATCCCACACCTGAGAAACGCATAATCTCAACGATGGATTACTAACCCCATTTCAGGGCTGGGGAAAACGAGGCCCTGACTAAGTGCCTTTAGATCGAGAGAAGGAGTCACAGTCCCGCTCCTCTTTGGGGCAGGACTCTGCCTGGGCGTGCTCAGATCCTTATCAGTGAAAACGTGTGTGACCACTCGGCTTTCCTGAAAGCCGCCAGGGAATGCGCGGTGCCCGTCACTGCATTCCAGCTCCGCGGAGGTGTGTGTTGGCAGGGGAGCTGGCCAGTGCATCAGACACGCCTTTTCTCGGCATGTCACAAGTTCCAGGCCACAGCCCTGGTCCCCAGGCACCCCGGGGGCTGTTGCTGCCCTGCCACGTCCCTGCGGCGTCATCCTCATCCAAGCGTGCCTTTCCCAGCATGAGCCTGAACTTTCCCGCGCGGCGATACCCGGGTGATTAAATGGGGAGGTGGCACAAGCTCTGTGCCGCTACCAGCAATCGTGCAGGAAGGGAAGGGAGAGCAGCGGGGGCACGTAGCACTCTCCCGGGTACCGGAGAAAAGCACAGGGCCAAGGTGCCGCGGTGGGAAGGGTTTGTGCCGTGTCCTCGCTGCTCCCCAGGGACGCCTTGGCGCGGTGGGAGCGGCCGTGGGTGCGCTCTGCCCTGCAGGGCTCTCCTGGCTGGAATCCGGCCTCCCCCGGGACTCACTGCACAAGAAACATCCGCTTCAGACCGCCGTGCCTCTCGCTGATACTCACCAACCTGCTTATCAGAGTGACGAAAGATCCTCTAGGAGACTCATCGAGAAAGGGATGAAAGTAACTAGCGGGTTAGAAATGCAGTTTGGTAACGGGATGTTTGATGTTTGGCCTGATGTAAAAAGCCCAAGAGGACGAGAGCTGAGGCTCGGAGAGAACAGTTGCTGCTGTGATTCACACACCATGAACACAGGAGGGTTTTGAGGATCTGGTCAGATGAGTGGGGGCCAGGTTTGGGTACAGGATATGCAAGGAGCTTCCCTGCAGAGCTCTGGGGCTGTGACTCTCTTAAAATCAGTGTCTGGTTTTCACCTGCCTGGCATGTGCCCCTACCGACACACTCACCGTCCTGTCCTCTCCTCCACATCGGAGTCTCTCTGTGAGCTAAGAAAAGAAAGCACAGCATGTCCTTCCCCTCTTTCTTTCACCCTACCCCTATTCTGCCCTGGTGGTCCTGGTTCATGTAGGGCCCAGTTTCTGTTCTTTATGACGATGTGTTGTTCCTCACCCACGCTCTCCCAAAGGAGATCATCCCTCCCCCTTTTCCAGGCTTAGAGCTTCATTTGTACCTTCTTTGTCAGGAGCACAGGGCGTGGGCTTCGCTCCCGAAACGCCCGTCGGCGAAGCCTCTGTGTACATCGGGCTCAAGGGAGAGTTTCACGGGCAGAGACACAGCTGTCAGAGAAACACCCCCAGCCTCTGACCTCCAGCCAGATAACTGGGGTTTTAAACTCCCTCCAGGCACTGAAATATGACCTTGGGTTTCCAATGTGCTCTCCCGGTCCTAGCGATAAAGGGTGTGTTGGAAAATCCAGGGAAGAAACTCCTTCCCTCCTCCTTTGCCAACACACAGCTCGGCTTTCAGTGCAGATGGGTCTTGCATTTAGCCAAGGCTTTTCAAGAGTTTCATTTCCTTACCGGCATTAGAATAACTGGCTACATTTAAATACTCTTTAAGTGTTTAACCCTGCTCCCCACTGAAAAATCCAGCCACTTGTGTTATGGGAGAGGCTACTGAGTGCTTCAGAAATACCTGGCTCTGATTTGGATGTCTTAAAGAGGACTGACCACACTGAACGTCAATACTTACAAATCCCATCCTTCTGCTCCCCTGAGTTTCCAGAGACAACTATTTGTTGGGAGATGGTTGTACAGGGCCAGTGTACCCCTGAGGATGCTGAGCAGCTGTTAACTGTTTCTGGCATGTCATGAGATTTCCCACAGCACACTAATCCACGTATCTTGAATTTCTCCAGTGTCCAAGAACAGCATAAAAATTTGCTCTTATTGATTCCCGGAGGAATTCCTAACAACATGTGAAAGGGACTAAGTTCAGCAACCTGAAAAAGACATGAAACTTCATCTCCTAATCTTTGCATTGCCCCTAACAGTCAGATCTAGAAATCTGGCAAGAATTTATGGCAGAGCCTTTCTAGGAAGGACACTGGATCACTTTATCTTCCCTGCACCAATTATCTGACATGTCATAAGGGCTTAGGAAAAGGGCAGAGGTTGTGGTCCAGGCACAAAAAGGTGAGACATAGTCATACCCTGAGATGAGAATCTCTGAGTAATTTCTAAAGTGCTGAGCACAGCCTGGGCTTTTCCTTGTCATGAAGGTTGCCCCCAAAACCAGATTCACAGGTACTTGATCTTGATGGCTCACTTGGTCAGTGGTTGGGCAATGTAGATGGTGGTAGCTCTGACTTCACAAGGGTAACTCTGTCTTCAGGACTGTCAGAACAGCAGTTCCTATGGAGGACCTCAGAGGTAGTCATTAGGCATCTTCTCTCCTCCCTATCTCTTTGTAATATCATTCCAATCTCCCCTTCCTCCCTTCATCTGATTTCAGGAAGAACAACCTGAGGTTATTCCAAAGAGGAAAATTTTTCAGTGGTGATTCTGAAGGTGATCAGATTCTTGCCAGTCTCAGGAAGTTCATTTCATAACTAGGGTATCAAGTTCATAACTGAGCATGGGCAGCATCCATCATTGGGTTCCTGGTGGACACTTGGTGAGATTTGGGTAGAAAAGTGATTCTTGCTATAATTGGTCTTGGAGGATTATGACCAGGACCTTGGAAGCATCAGGAACATGATGAGAGCAAACAGGATGGGTAGATGGCAAGGACTGGGTCTTTACAGAGCCCATCTCCTGGAAATGCACTGAGAAAACTCTTCCTTGGATGGTACCAGTGATGATTTTTATCTTGTCAGAACCTTGGTGCACATCTCTCATGGAATGCAGTTTGGTAACGACACACACACATGCAAGACCCATCTGCACACATGGATCTGCCTCCCTCCCAGTCCAGCCTGGGTCTCACGTAATCTCCTTGCTTCCCCTTTCCTGCCCTGGGACTGTGACACCAGGAACTGCTGTGCTCCACGTGTTCCTAGTGGCACATGGTGGGGAAAGTGGTCACACTTCGTGGCTGACCCTTCTGACAGGGCACACTTTCCATCTGCCACATCACAGCTCAACCTCTTCCCCAGATGCCTCACCACACCTGTGCCATCATGACACCACAATTAGTTTCAAACATTTGGAAAATTACATTTGTTGTTGATATGATGTAAAGCTACCCTCTATCTACAACATTTAACTCCCTGCTTTTCCCACCATTATCTCTTTAGTACTATGAAACTCATTGTTTCCAGGAATTTGATTAGGTCTGACTTTTGTTTTCTATCTGGCCTCTGGTACAGAATGTCCAGTGAAAAGAACAATACTAAAATAGAAAAATTGAAAACAGAATAAATCCTACCATAGGGTCAAATCTCTTGGCCTCCAAGGGTTGGGTTTCGTGCCATGGAATCTCTATCAGAGCTTCCAGTTTTGCTTTGGGAAACAACACATCAGCAGCCAAGTGCAGGACCACCTTTATTCCTCAGCAGCTCCCTGCCTCGCACAGGCAAGCCCTGAGATCTGAGAGCCGCGGGTAATGACACACAGAGTACAGCTTCACACATGCCAAAACCACTTACTTACGGACGAGAAAGATTCCAGTGTTTTTGGGGCATTCTGAGGCAGAGTCCATGGCCCTGTAGTCGTTGGTTGGTTGCTGATTCAGAAGAGAAGAAAAAACAAAGGTAACAGGTGAAAACTCAGAAACCAGGGAGGAGACACGATTCCTTTCAGAGCCCTCGCTAGACAGAGGTTTGGAGGAGTCAGGAGTTGAGCCAGCCTCACACAACTTCACTGTGTTACATATGAGCACATTTTAGCTACAGCCAGATGAAATCCATCATGTGAAGAGTGGAATTAAACTACTCCCAAAACTGCAACCTTATTGCAACTGGTGGGAAAATATGAATGTTTGAATGACTGCAAGAAGAGGGTTGATTATTAGCTTGGCTTATCTCCAGCTGATTAGGAATTCCAGGTCATGTCTGCTGACCAAACATAGATAGGTTTATGCTGTTTCTGTCCCCAGTATTTGAGAATTAGTAGTTACTACAGCCTATATTAATTCATATTTTCAGAACACATTCCCTGTATGTAATCAGTATCAAGTAAGTCCCATTAGTCCCTCCAACAGATGCTGCCTCCATCAACCACAAATTTCAATACCAAAGAGGAAATCTGAGCTTGGCTCCTGGAAATGATGGTTTCAATTCATCTGTGTAGGTAAAAGCTCTGGTGTTGGTGCTGTTCACTGCCCTGTGGTTTATGGGCAATGGGAATCATTTGAAGGAAGTCTTCTCCAACAACGTTTTTGTAAAACATTGTACTGAACGGCAGCCCTGCAGGAGAGAGCAGCAGCTGAAGGGTTAAGTTTTCCTTGTGCTGCTGCCCTCTCCAGCCCTGCAAGCTGTGATCTTTGGCTGCTTCAGCTGCTACCATGGTCAAACACAATCTGCCCCTGACTGCAGACCAGGCTGGACACAATCCTGACTAATCCCAGGGAAGATTTGCAGAGGTCTTGGATCCTTCTGACATCTGGGCAAAGACATCTGGGCGCTGCCTGCAAAACAGTGCTTGGAGCTAAGGTTCAGCAGGGGTGTTTCTCCTGGATGGATGGAGGAGTAAGTGAGAGGGAAGAAAAAGCAGCCTGCAGATAAACAACAAAGTCTTTTAAATGTTTTTCTAGACAATGTAAAACTAAGCTAACACATGTTGTCCTACCAGTCTGCTCTTTTCCTCCAGAACCTTGGGGACTTCAAATGAATCAGCAAGTCACAGGGTTCAAAAGAAACAAGGTGTTACACTTTTACTCTGTGTGAAGCACAGAGTAAATCTGCAAAACTCCTTCCTGCAGAATGCTGCGAGTGCCAGAAGTTTTAAAAAACAAACAGCTGAATTTATGAAGGGAAAATCGAGTGAACAAAATAAAAGTTAAAAGTACTGGCACTGGCCCAAGATGTATTCAGACATGGATCGTGGGCTGTAACACATTTTGGGGAAGGGTCACTGAGTCGTTGTTATTTCCTGGCTCTGCAACCAGCTGCCACCAGAAACGTGGGCTGGAGTGCTGCTGTCTGGCCATTCCCATTTCTTGGTCCAGTTGTGAAGCTTGCGCCTTCACTCTGAAACCAGAATAATGCAACTGTGCCTGCTCTGCACACCTGCTGCTCTGTGCACCTGCCCATACTTACAATAACTTATAATCAGATGTTTACCCTTCTACATGAGATTTAGCTCAAGGATGAGTTCAGGGGAGTCTGGGGACAAGCTTTAGTGTATGCAAGGACAGAGAACCTCGTGTGAGCCTGTGCTTCCCAAACAAAGGCACGCACAACAAGACCTTCCCCAAGAAATTTCTAAGAGGAAGCCAGGCTGCTCACCTGCAAGTCCTGGCAAGTGTTAAAGCTTGTTTTTGCCAGGAGAGGAAACAGGTATCGTTTACTACCCACGGAGCTGAGATCTCTGCTGAGTACAGCGCTGAGGCTGCTCTCTGACTCACACCCCCCCAGGGGAGCGACATGACCAAGGTGCGGAGCATTTGGCCGGTGCAGCCGGGGCTGTGGCACACAGGGCAAACTCTCTGAACAATTAGAGGAGTCTCTCTACCTGCAGACAGAAACATCCGTTTGATTTCAGGGACTGTCTGTACACACACCTCTTCTCTCTTGGTCATGCTATTGTAAAGGACAGAAAAATTCAACTCGCATGTTGACTTAAGGGCAGGCTAATCACTACGGACTGTCACTAGGGGAGTACCTTTAGCCCAAAGAATACAGAGGAGATTGCAACAACTTGGATAAACCCAGGTCTTTCAACTAAGATTAATGGTCTGAAGGAATGGTATTTCCCAAAAATCAGGTATAAAAACTAGGTGTAAATAGAGTGAAAACTCTTTGGGACTATGGGGAAGAAAAAAAAAATCTCAGAGGAGGAAAGACTGATTACAGAGTAAAAACAGGTTTTATTTTGCCCATTGAAGCAGAGCAGAAACTCATCCAAGAAAAGAAATCAGGTATTTCATGTCTCACAGAAAGGAAGGAAATTCAGAAAAGGAGACTTGGTGCTCTTAGGGATACTGTAAAATCCACTGCAAATTCCAGAGCACTGCGAACACTGATGAGTGATGAAGGGGAGAAGTGGAGTTTCAGTGTTTATCTTGCTATGTAAATTCCTTGTGATGATTCCACAGAAATAGTTTCTGGGTTTTGAAATCTTTCATGAAATATGAATAAAAAGTATCAACCTGAAATTGTCCCTAGAAAGCAAAATACAAATTGAGTGTTCATGAGGCTGGTGCTGTGCATGAGGGGACTGTGTAAACTCTGTGTACAGATTGTCAGGGCTGTTC
The DNA here is from genome assembly GCA_013397195.1 of Hylia prasina. NCBI lineage: Eukaryota > Metazoa > Chordata > Aves > Passeriformes > Sylviidae > Hylia > Hylia prasina. The sequence continues at coordinate 1,121,902 of VYXD01011413.1, read as the reverse complement.
ACTGGTCAAAGAGACACTGGCAACTTGTGCTGCAGCCTATGAGGACTGCAGGAGGTCTGAGAGCACATGGATGTGTGTCCTTATTGCCTTTCACTGTTTCTGTTTGACCCAAGGTCACTCTGTCACCTGGTAGCACTGCCCAGCGCAGCACCATCAGAGGAGCAATGGGATGGCTGTACAGCCCCTCAGGAGCACAGCATCCATCTCCTGGCAGGTGTAGGCTGCCATCCCACAGTAACCCTCATAGAATATTGCTGTCTCCAGTCTAAGTTCTGTGTCCTCCTGGAAGGGGGAGAAACTGAGCACAAATGTTGTCCTACTGTATGAGCCGTCAGACTCACACTACAGACAGTTTTGGCACAAACTATCCCCAAAATGCCACCAGGATAAACTCTAAGATAAATGCTAAGCCAATTTTTCCCAAGGACAGAGTGGCCATGAATTTCAGTCCATCCTAGAGCTAGCAGCATGGTCAGGGTGCTAGAGCATCCATCACATGCTGGTGCATCCATTTCCCCAAGATCACTCTTGATGTCCCTCCCAGTAGCAGTCGGATCATTGGTACCCAGGACTCCTCCCTGTACTTTCCTAGAAGGTTCAGTATAAAGTCCAAGACTTTCCCATACAGAATGGTTCTCTTCCCCCGCCTGGCTGCTCAGAGCCTGTAGACGAAGGACTTAAACCTGCTAAAAGTGTTTTGGTAACTTTTAGCCCTGTCCAGAGCTGACCTTGCACTGCAGGAGTCAGTGAGGAGCTGCCCAGTCTGTCGGGGTGGGGGCTGGCAGGAGGGTCAGGAAAGGGGTGAGTCAATTCAGTGCTCTGAAGCACCAGGAACACTGCACATGCCTTTGCAGATGGACACTGTTGGACTGAAATGACTATGCAGATGTCAGTGACCAAATCCAGACACTCCTAATGCCGCTCTCCTCAGGTTCACATGAGTTTCTGCCCTGCCTCTTTACCAGGCAAGGAATTGTTCCTCACAGGAACCAGCTCCAACAGCCAGCACCATGCTGGTTTCCCAGCTCCCTGTATCAGAGTCTTTCATGAATACACAGATAAATGCATCAACTTTATTATCTCTGCATTGCCAAAGAAAACTTTGCTGTTTTCTTCTTCTTCACTCCCAGAAGTATAAAACCCTGGTCCACAGGAAAACATCATTTCTTCACATGCTCCCTAATCCTTCAAAAGTGAAAAAAAGACATAACTGGAAAAGTTTGCCACCAGGAAACTGCGGTGGATTTCATCACATCAGCACTGCTGCCTGGACACTGGAGACCTGCAGCCACACGTGTTCAGAGCAAACCAGCCTTGCTTTGTCTCTGGCTGGTGGAGCAAGATTGCAGTGGCTTTTCTCCCCTTTGACCCCCATGGCATTGCACAGGACAGATCAGGTAATCACGGGTCTGTTTGTTTGTCTGTTTGCAAATCTCAGGAAGCAGCTCCAGCAAAATCTCCTAAGTCATCAGAATGCAGAAAACATGGTGTCAAAACAATGCAACCCCATCCCTGCCTCCAGCAGGATCTTTATCAGGAATTATCACCTGTTTATCTCAAAGTTTGGGATTACAGCAGATCCAGGCCGAAGGACCCCTCTATCCAGCCCGTGGTGAGGGCAGGCAGCACCACCCAGCCCATGCCGGGCCCTCTGAAGGAGACAGCATTTCCTCCCTTTGCCTGTTCTGAGTCCGGATGTGTCAATATTCAAATATTCGTGCAAGAGAAAGGGAAACTACAGTAACTGGACAAACACACACCCAAGAGAGAGGACACTTCTTCCTGGTCTGTAATCCCCTGATTCAATAAACCTTAGCAAATCGCTGAGGTGAAATTTCTCCCAGTGATGCAGAGGTGTACAGAACACCGTCCCTATTAAAATGGTAGGTTCAAAAGTTTGGATTTGTCAGTGGATGATGAGTGTTTGCACAGCTGCCTCCCTGAAAGCCCTTCAAAATCAGAGTACTCATAATTCCCATGACTGCTCTACAGTTCCTCTGTAGCTGGTTATCCCACGTGTGCTGCACGTCCGGGAGCCAGGCAGCGAATCTGCCGGGGGGGAAATGCCCCCCTGCCTTGCCTGGCGGCACTGAGGTGGGCTGGGGGAGGTGGTCACACACACGGCAGCTGGACAGGTGGAAGTGGCACAGCCCCGTCCCCACTGCCCTGCCCGCTGTGCCGGCTGCGGGAGCGAGGGAGAGCCGCAGAGCCAAGTTTAGAGCTCCAGCAGGTGAAGGACAGCAGCACGCTGCCGGGCCCAAGGAGGGCGAGTCGGAATTCACGCTCTCAGCCCCCCCAGCTCGAGGAGGGGGCACACCCACGAACACAACCAGGGCACCCTTTCGATATGCCAAAACATCCAGGAGTGCCAGCGCAGCCCCACCGTGGGGGACAGAAGGGACCATTCCACGAGGGCTTTGTCCAAAAGGAGCGGCGGTGCGGGGGTNGCGCGCCGGGCGCGGGTTTAAGAGGCGCGCGGGGCGGCGCGCGGGCGGCAGAGCGGCGCGCGGGCCAGTGCGGAGCGCGCGCTCTCCGTCCCCCGGCCCGCAGACATGGCCAGCGGAGGGCTGCAGCTCCTGGGCTTCGTCATGGCCTTCCTCGGCTGGATCGGCATCATCATCAGCACCGCCATGCCCCAGTGGAAGATGGCATCCTACGCGGGGGACAACATCGTCACGGCCCAGGCGCTCTACGAGGGGCTGTGGATGTCGTGCGCCATGCAGAGCACGGGGCAGATCCAGTGCAAGGTGTACGACTCGCTGCTCAAGCTGGAGAGTAAGTTGCGGCTGGGAGGTGGGGAGGGTGTCGGGGCGTCCGTCCCGTCGGGGCCATCCCCTCCGCCCTAGCGCCTCTTGCTTCGCTCGGGGCGCAGGGTACCAGTGCAATAGAGTCATTACCCCGCGTCGGTGTCGGTCGCGTCGAAGTTCAGGCTGAAATAGTTGGACTGGGTTTGCAAGTTCTATTGCACGTCCAATGTCCTATCTCCGTCGTCGTCGTTCATGTCGTCCCCGCACCTTTCGCCCGCCCCCAGAGTGCCTGGCGCGTTGGGGGTGCCGCTGCTGTCGGGTCCCACGGTGTCTGTCCCGTTGGATTTACTTAGCCTCTCCCTTTCAGGGTTGCAGGTGCAGGGCTCCGGTCCTCATCTCTTTCATGACTCCTCATCCCGTCGGGGGTCGGATGCGCCATTTGGGCTTCCCGCTGGCTCTCCCCGCCGGAGCTGAGGGTCTCTCCCCGGTGACTTCTTTGGGGCACTCTCGGCAGTGCCGCATCCCCCTGCCCGTCCCCCCCTCGCCCTTCCAAAATGTCCCGGGGGGAGGAAGGGTCAAATTCTCTACGTGTGTTCCGGAAAGCGCTGTGTTTGCGAACAAGAGCTTTTGGCTGTGGAAGTCCAGCCGGGGACTGGGCTGCCCTCGCTGGGCACGGCTGAGCGGGAGCAGAGCTCAGCAGCGTGGCCGGAGTGGGCTTTTGGAGCACGGGTCCTGTTTGCCTTTGACTGTTTTGGCCTTTTGTTCTCTGGGAAAGTCGCTGCTGCTCCCGTGGAGCTTTTAAGCAGAGGGCTGGCAGGTGAGCTGGCCTCCTGCCCAGGTATCACTGCCTGGAGCTTTAGGCAGGCCAGTATTCCACGATAATTTTTGCGTCTCTTGTCCTGGGACCACAAAGCATCTCATGCAGGCAGGAACTGTAGCCTGGCTGGCTGGGGTGTCGCTGGGGTATCAGCCTGGCTGGCTGGGTGTCATGCGGGTGCTCAAGCTGGAGCCTCAGAGAGGGTTGTTTCTAGAGCGCTGGGGCAGATAACTTGCGCTGACACCCAAAGGGATTTAAAAAAGGTACTACTTTCTCAATACCCCTCGTCTCATCTCGATCCTGGAACACCCTCATCCCTCCCTAATTAATAAGATAATAATTGTCACTTTGGTCACCTTCTCTTTCCCGGAGAAATGAGCAGGCAGTTTCACGTAAACCGAGGTCCGCGGGGAGTGTCCCCGAGTGCGATTGCCCATCCTGTGTGTCACGCCGTGAAGCCGGACCCACCCTCGCGGCCAGCCCACACGTGTCCCTCCCGTTCCCATGCCCCAAACCCCGGCGGGCCCCGCAGCTGGCGGAGGTGCGGGCTGCGCCCATCGGGAGCGCCGCGCACCCATTTGGCACTCGCGGGGTGCGGGGCGGTGCTGATCGGGGCAGGGCCGAGCGCACAGTCCGGAGTGCCTGGAGTGCTAATTATGTGTCAGCTCAGCTTCAAGCCTCTTATCTCTCACCGGGGGTGGGGGGCGAAGATGCCGGCAGTGGCTGAGGAATCTCTATGCGAAAGGTAACCTTGCCTTAGGGGCTGTGCGCAGCCCATTGTGCTGTAAATGAGACCCGCCTGCGGAGCCCGCCTGGAACGGGCTCCCCAAAACCTGCCCCAGGCCCTGCAGAGCCCATTCATGGCTGGGCACCGAAACCTGCAGCTCTCCTCACCTTTGTCCAGCGAACAATACGGGCTCTTCTCTTCCAGGGCTACAGGGGAGGGAGGTGACTGAGACCGAGGATAAGCTTGTGGTCGTTTCGGTTCTCACCGAGCTCTACAGGACAGTATGCCTCGGAATTCTCAAATAACAGGGAGATCACAGGGTATGTTATCGTCACAGGGAAAATCAGTGAGGGCTGGCAAAAGGACTTCTCATTCTTGCAGTCCCTCAGCTTGCTTACCCCTTTCCCTGCGTTTAAGCAGATCATGCCTGGGGACATGCACCTTATCTGTCCTTTTCCCTCCTGGTGTCCCTTCAAGGTCTTGCAGCCACATAGGCCTGGGCAGGGACCAGCAGTGCTGGTTTGGGTGGAGGTGCAAAAACCAAACCAAACAAAACCCCCGAACCGCTTATACCCAATTCAACAGCCACACCCCGGGACAGGTGCAGTGAAGAGCTCCCTTGCTGCATTCATCTGTGTCCTGGTGAAGGTGGCACAGCTGTGTGGGCAGAACTTCTGCTTGGCCATGCTTTCCTGCCAGGGCTTCACATGCCCCGGGTGCTCTGAGCCACATGTCAGAGCCTCATGCCCTGATGGGAGAGGCTCAGATTTGTAATTACTTTGTCCCTGTAGAAAGGACTGAACCTTCTTGCACCTGCAGTAACTCGTGTTTGTGGGAATGCTGGAAGGCTTTGCCAACAAGTTTTGGAATATCTGGTAGCTGTTGCCGTTCCTCTGGATGTGTCAGTGTTTGGCTGCAAGGCAGAGATGGGGTTGGCACAAGCTGATGAGCACCATTAGCCAACCGAGGGGCCTCCAGCTCCCCGTGTGGGTGCCCTGCTGGAGTGCACCCATGCTGGCACTTGTCCCGCAGCTGTGTTCAGCTGAGGGCTTATGTCACTGCTCCCATTCAGGCAACAGAAAGGCTGCGTTTTGCTGGCTTACGTGAAAAGCAGTGCGTGGCCACACGCAGGCACAGAGGCAACAAATGCCACCCTTGCAACGAGGCTTTGTTGCACAGCCTCAGCATTGTTCTTGTGGCCCTCCAGCATGGTCCATGGAGCTTAGCTAGCTTTGTACTCCTCGGGGTCTCAGGGGGATGGTCTTACACAGGAGGGAGTAGGGCTCCTGGTACCTGTCTCTGAAAGTTTCCAGCCCCACCTAACCACATTCTCCTGTTCAGAGCAGATGTTGTTCTGGATCCTGTCTAGGCTGTTTTAGCTGAAGATACTCATCGACCTGTTTGGTTTTCCTGGGAGAGGTTCTGTGCTTGAGACAAGCTGAGACTCATCTATCACTTCATCACCAAACCTAGTACATCCACAATGAGCTTTTGTGCCCTAGCCCAGAAAATAAACAAGGTTTTGAATGCCCTCTGGGTCAAGCAACATGGCTGAAATGTGAAATCTTCCCTCCTACACCTTTACCACCCTGGCTGAGCTTGTTCCAGGAGCTGGGGAAGAGAAAGGGTGGGGGGAAGGAACGGTTCATGCTCAGGTTACTGTTGCTCAGTTCTGGTGGTAGGGGAATTGGGACGGTGGCCCAGGGAGGGACAAAGCATGAGGGACATGTGTCCAATTCTCCATCTTTAGATCTTGATTAAGCAGGTAGAACCTGCTGGTATCTGTGCTTTCATGTGGGTTAAGGGTTAATTTGCTACTGTGTTTCTCAATCCCTGTTCCTTCCTGATGAAAAATCATGATTGAGTGATAAAACAATCTCACTGGTGCTGGCTTTGAGAAGGTAGAGGGTTACTTGGAATGCCACCGAGGCTGTTCCTGTGCAGTGCCCTGGAGTGTCTGCAACAGGGGATGGATGGGAGTCTGTTGCAATACGCTGGCTTTATTGCTCTACAGCAGCTTCTAAGCAGCTTTTAGTAGCTGGTGTTACTACGTGTTACTAAATCTCTTGGTAAGGGAGTTTCCAGGCTTTGTGGGAAAACAGGCTGCCCAGGTCTCCTCTGACCAGGAATCTGGAAACGGTGGTATCATGCTTGCCTTAGTACCAATCTTTATTTGTCAGTGAGGGTAGGAGGGCATTGAACCTTACTTGCTTTCAGACATGCAGAGTACAAGGCCACTGTTACCTACTGAACTTGCCTCTTTTGCACTGGACATGCAGTAGGGAGTTCCCAAGCTTCCCATTTTGTAAAAAAACCCAGGAGCCAGAACCCCTGTCCTGCCTCGAGTACAGTCTTAGACTTGTAAGGAGGTATTTGTAAGAGTCCAGACTGGAATTTGGTGCTGATGGGTATGCAAGGTGGGAATTTGCAGGGTCTGGTCAGGGGTTGAAAGCCTCCAAGCAATTAGCAGCTTTTGGGTGCAGTGAGAACAACTGCAAAGTGTGAGAGATGTTTATTGGGCCACCTCGGAAGCTGTTACTGCTTGCTCAGATCTTCAATGCCCTGTCTAGTGCACAAAAGCAACTTTCACGTGCTGGCAGGGCAGGGCAGCAGGATCTCAGCTCTTGCTCCTTCCAGGGAATCCAGCTTTCATGAAACCCCTGTGGGAAGGCCTTGAAGGCTGCTGACTCCTCGGAGGTGGGCAGTGGAATGGGCTTCCTGTACTGCAGGGGAGCTTGTAACTCCTGGGGAACTTCCCTCATAAGGATTAGAGGGAACTGCACAGCATCTGTTTCACCTGTATTCTGTCATCAGTTAGTTGGATGAAGGCCCATGGGAAGGGAAGGAAAAGTCCTTATTTTAAATTAAGGCAGTTGATGAGCATCCCTATCAGAGAATAATCTGCACACAGAGCCATTATAGCAATTTTGCCTTACAAACTGGCATTACAAAAATCCCATGGCACTTTCCCAACAGCTTTTCTGTAATATAAATGACATCAACAGATTGAATAAGGAAATGGGATGATAGAGAAAGCCCTCAAACATCTGCAGGTGAAGTACTTAGCTATTTTTTTATATAGCAAAGTGGTTACCAGCAATTACTTCTGTCTCAGTTAGTGATAGCTGTGGGAAGGCAAACTTATTATTTAGGCTTCAGATAAACTGAATAAGGTTGTTTGTGTCCAAAACTACTGACAATAACTGAATGGTTTGTTAGTATGTTTTTTTAAATGTGGGGTTTATTGTGTGAAACAGGTGTGAGCTGCAGCTGCATGTTTGTGGACTTGGGTGGTATTTTATGCCTTGCAGAATGCACATTTGTTATTAATTGTCATGAGGAGTTTCAGGCCTCTGTTCTTCAGTTCTTGCTACTTTGTTGCTAGAGGGTTTTCCGGCTGTGTCTTTCATTGCTAACCAGCAATCAAAATGCTTCCCTTCAGAGTCAATACTGGTTTGTATTGACAAAATACTGTTGCCATCTGACAGCTGTTGTTGGTGCCAGACCGGTTTGTATCGCCTTGTGTAGGACTGTTTTTTCCCCAAGGGTTCCCAAAACTGCCTGGGCTTTCCTGTTCCTGTTGGCAAGACAGTTGCAGCAGCAAGGAGTGTGGGGGAAATCCTGTTTTCCCTCTAATATGGCAGAAGTTGTAAAGTTAAATTGCTGTGGATTACTTCTACTTGCTGTCAGCAGCCTGTCCTGTTTAGCAGGTTGAGACAATATTGTGCTTGTATAATTTTGGATTTTTAAAGCATCTGGAAAAGCCCGTGTGAACAACAGAACTATTATTAAAGTAGCTTTCCCAGCCCCTGGATGTGCAGCTTCCATTGACAGCGTGTCTGTTAATGTGTAGTTAATAACTGGTAGCTTGTATGATGATTAACTGTGGCCAGTGCACTGCACACATTGCAGAAGTGGCTGGAGGACAAAAGCACTGCCTCCCAGGCTGTGCTGGGAGCACAGGGCGGGTGGAGGATGGTTGGCTAACACAGTCATGTCACATTACAGCTTCTTGGGACAAAGGAACAGAATGTTCTGCAAAGGCTCCAACCTGTTCTGCTGTCCCAAGTTTCCTGAGTGTTTCTGTCCCCTTATGCCATGCATGAGGAGGGGGCGAGGGCACTAGGAGTTGTCCCACTAGCATCTGCTGAGAGTGGGCAGCCCTGGGGAATGCTCACAATGCTGTATTTTGTTCAGCTGCTTCTGCAAACTCTCGTGGCATTCATCTAGTTAATACTTATACATCTTCAGATTTTAGTGTGTTTCATAGTTGGGTTTTTAGAGGTCATAGAAGCTTTTTCCAGCATTTTCCTGTGTTTGTCCCTTGGCACTGTGTGAAATGTTTCTTCCCACCCTTATAACTGTTTTTCTAGTTTTTAGAGATAGCATTGCCTATTTTGAGCTTCATGAAAGAACTCTTTCAAAGCCCTCTCCTATGTAGCAATTTCTTCTGCAGCAAGACTGAGCCAAACTTACTGTAGCCTTGATAAAACAGGTTTGGTATCTCTGCAGAAAAGATGGTTTGCCATGCCTAGTACAAGCTGGTATTCAGTCATGGGCCTCTCTGGAGCTGCTGTAGGGCACAGTATAGCCTTAAATGTATGGCAGCTGAATTGGTTACCTGGGTGACAGCCTGTCAGCTGAAGTCTTTCTGAGCATTGGCATCACTTTTGTAAGGTAGAAATTACTTTTGGAGTTTAATCTCTGACATTGGAGATAAATGAATTAAAACCGAGTTTGGATACCACAGTGGTGATTTATGCTAAAGTGACAAATGGCTTTGTTAATGGGTTTCTGCACATCTGTGCAGCAGATGGGGTTTGATTAACACATGGGTGGTGCACAGAGGTGTGTCACCTTCCCCTTTGAAGGAAGTGAGAGGTAATATTAGCCCAAGCTGATTGAGGAATTCTTCCCAAGAAAGCCGAGTCTCATCTTATGAAAATACGTTCCTTCCTGTTGCTCTGATTATCGTCTTCTTATTGTGTTGTTTCTGACTGGTTTCATAATCTATTTACAGAACAATAAGGTTGTGTGTGAAGGGGCAGATCGAGATCTGTTTTAGAGCAGAATTGGAGCCTGGTGTTTGTGTGGGTCACAGGAGGTTTCCTGCACAAGCCGTTCTGTGGGACAGAGTGTAGCAAAGGAGCTGCAGAGGGTGGCTGTGTGGCTTTGCTCTCCTGGCCGGTGCCAGTCTGAGCTCTGAGTTTCAGACTGGGCCACAGAGCCCATTGCTGTGGCAGGGACCCACCTGGGTTCACCAGCCCTGACTGAGTGTGCAGGTGCTCTGCTAAAGGCTTAAATCTTGCAGTTCAAGCCTGAGGTGCTTTGCAGAGCTTTACCAGGATGCAGTCAGGGTGTTTTGAGGGATGAACTCCAGACCTGAGATTCTGTGTCAGGAGACACTTGTGCCTTGGTTACAGCATGCTCCTTGGAGGTTATTCATTATATTAACCAGCCCTGTTCGTTCTCAGGGTTTTACAGGGCTGTATATGAAATTTATTCTGTTCAAACAAACCTGGTTTGCCAGACAATAAAGCTCGGGCTCTTATTTCACTGCTAGTCAGGTGTTTTGTCACCTGAGGGTTTTTTAAGTAATGACTTAATTTACATTACTACTTTGATAAGTTCAGTAGCTCAAATTCCTAGGGTTAGTGTCTTCAAGCCTTCAGATAAGTCCATATAAAAACCAAATCCCAAGGTACATCACGTCTGTCTGCTGAGATCTTGGCCAAATTCAATGCTTGCCTGTGGGAGGCATCACCCCCTGCTCCAACTCTTCAAAAGCACAAGAGGCTCTTAAAGCATTTGAGTATCTTTTAATCAATTAAGCTAAAAATTTTAAGTAGAAAAGAAAACAAGGTATTTTTCAATTGGCTGGGAAAGTCCTATTTCTTTTGCAATTGTATTTTTGTACCCTCTGGGACTCAAACTGAGAATGTAGTGCCAAAAAAAGTCTAAATCAGCACTGAGGTTTTTGTATAAAAGACAGGTTTTGGAAGTGTTGAGCAGTAAATGGGCCTTGCTGTCTGCTGTGGCACTATTCATATGTATGTTACTATTCATATTAAAACGTGTGCTTAACTACTTTGTTAAGGTAGAGCCTAAATCCGAATACATCTTTTGATAATCAGATATGTCCTTCCAATTGGGATTCAAATTATCAAGGAACAAAAGATGGCTGAGGGCAATTCCCAGGTCATTTCCTGCAAAAAGCCTCTGCATGCCCTTGTTTGCCATGCATTTTAGAACAGGCTGAGAGCCCTCTGATCCTGATGCATGACAGTCTTGAGACTAAAGCTGAGAAGGAATGGCTTGCTTGGATGTATCCTGTGTATCTGGGAGCAGGAATATTTAGATACAAGATTGCTGAGCCCAGTAATTTGAATTTCGATTTGTATCTTTAGTTTGCTTTGTGGGTAACTCAAATCCTATTGTCTTCCAGGCAGTCTGCAGGCCACAAGGGCTTTGATGGTGGCTTCAATACTCCTGGGGCTCGTTGGAGTGTTTGTTGCTGTGACAGGTATGAAATGCATGAAGTGCATGGAAGATGACCAGGTGAAGAAGATGAGGATGGCTGTCTTCGGTGGGGTGATCTTCATCATTTCAGGTTGGTAACATGCAGACGCATTGAGTGTTAAATGTGCTTTTTCCTAGGTGGCATATATCCTGTGCAGGATGTGGGAGGGCTTGATGTGCTGCTCCAAGTGCATTTTGGTCTGGGAACTCTTTAGAGAGTTTTAGTTCAGGCTACCTGAGGCGCCTTGGCACTGGCATTGCAATCTCTACCTGGACTTCATGCTTTCCACATCTGTTGGCAGAGCTGACTTCGACCCTGCTTCAGTGGAAAAAAGGCTGTCAGCAGAGCAGCCCTGCCTTTGCTGCAGTGTAACTGTGGGAAACCTCAAATCTGTTCTTAACTTCTCTCCCAAGCAGCACTAAATGGAACAGCTCAGAACTTTCAGGGTAGCAGCAGCTCAGCTTTGCTCCAGACGCCGATTCTGCTGCATCTTTATTTTTGCAGTGGTTTTGCTGGTTGGTTTTCCTTAAGCCATGACATTATGTTCTCTTCATGTGCAGGGCTGGCAGCGCTGGTAGCCACGTCGTGGTATGGCAACAGAGTGGCTCGGGCCTTCTATGACCCTTTCACCCCCGTCAACACCAGGTACTGACCCATTTGGTATAACACACTATAGCTGGGCATGACAAATACTCCCAGGGCTTAGTTTTGAGTAGCAGCCACTCAAAACAAAGGCAGGCATTTTCTGAACTAACTGGGTTGGTTTCAGGCTGTGCTGAAATTGCTGGGACCAGATCTCATTATCCATATGTGGCTCTTAGGTCTTGGCTTTAAGGTAACAGCATTGCCAGAGACCTCGCTGGTGGGACTTCTGTGATTTTAACCTCACCACATGCTAAAGGCCTGGTCTACACAGAGCTTGGCTTGCAGCTGTTGGGGATGACCAAAATACTGGAGAAAACCCAGCTCTGAGCTTTAGGACTGCTCCAAGCTGCTGCCCTGTAGGAAGCCACATCCATCCCAGTTTCTGCTTCCTTCTGCTTTGTGTGAAGGTATTACTACAAGTGATACCTCTGGATTACAGTGATTCTCACTTTCTCCCTTCTTTCTTCTCCAGATTTGAGTTTGGTTCAGCTCTCTTCATTGGCTGGGCAGCTTCATCTCTGGCCATACTGGGGGGATCCTTCCTCTGCTGCTCCTGTCCACGGAGAGAAACTTCCTATCCACCCACCCGAGGCTACCCCAAAAATGCTTCCTCCACAGGGAAGGATTATGTATAATGAAACACAGAAGAGGAGCCATCAGCACTGCTAGTGAGAGCATTTTGGAGAGGACACTACAATGCCACTGTCCTGAGCAGAGCCCAGGCTCTAGGTTCTGCCTTCCTCTTCTCCCAAAAATGTGTATATTTTTGTAATCCTCTTTGCTACTGGACGTAACTTCTCCTTTCTCTCCCAGCCCGTGGAGGAAGGCTAGCCTAGACTCATAGGTGTTGCCACTGGAAAGATGAAACCTCCAAGCTTGGGTTAATTTTAGTATTTGGGAGCAAAAGGGAAAATGATACTGTTTTTATAGATGGATGTTGGTGCTTTTTTAGGTTTTTTTTTTTAATAGATGGTAACAATTCAGTCCCATATCCCATTAAGTTAGAGCCCAGTGTGGTGTGTGTAGAAATTAAAGGAATATATATTATATACAAAACGATGAAACCAATAGCTTAAGGGGAAACATAATTTTGGGGAAAAGACTTTGCATGTAGGAATGTTTGAAGAGATGTAAAATGCTCTTGTACTGTCCTATTGGCATCATCCTCAGTACCCTCCTTTCCATGCAGAGGGTCAGAAACAAATTGCTGTGACTTCAGTGGAAATCCACACTGTCCATGCACATGCTGTTGCCTAATGGAAGATGCAGTGTAAGGTAGAGACCACAGAAGTTACCAGACTCCCAAAGCATCTGCTGGTTTCCCTGGTGCCAGGGAAAAGCTCAAGGAGAAAAGGATTGCCTTCTGTTTTCACTATGTCTCTGGTGAGGCTGTGGCTGCTCCTTAGACACAGAGTGCTGCCAGTGATTGTTTCTCCATGTTCCCACCCTGGCAGCTGAGCTTGAAGCTTTATCCCCCTGTGTGTCTTACAGGTCACCTTTTAACACTCTCTTCTTTCCTCGAGGCTTTCTCATTTGGGCTTAGTTTCCCAATCTCTGTTTGCCTGATGCAGCTAGCTGTGTTAAACCAAACTGAATGCACTGCCACTCCCTGATGTTTCCCCAAAGATACCTCACACGCTGCCATTCCATCCTGTCTATTTCTTGTAAACACTTTCAGTGATGATATGAAGGCAAATTCCAAGAAAACTGACCCAAAGGTTATGGCATTTGCTTGTAATCCAAGCTCACCAAAGAGGAAGAAACAAACACTTTAAAGATATAGCTATCCTTGCATATTGAGTCATATCTAAAAAAACAATAATGCTGTTCATCAAAGGTTCCCACCCCTTCCCTTGAAACACCCAGTCAGTCACTTGGTGCTGGCTGACACTGGGCATCAAGTCTTGTGATTCCTAAAGGGATGGTGCCACTTCTCCAAAGCTCAGCCTTTTTAATAGAGGGAAACTGGTGCTTCTGACCAGGCTTTCTAATTGTGTATATGTTCAGAGGCATCAGATCTCTTGATTTCCTTCTGTAGACAGGGAGAGCCTCTGGCTGAGCTATGTACCACGTTGGTGGTCTGTACAAGCCTTGTACCTCTGTTTTACCTGACTCCTACAGCATAAAGTTACTAAAAGAAACCAACCAGAGCATTTGCTTCAGGCTTGAGTTGATGTTGGCCTGTACTTGGAGCTGGGCCATGTGGCTTCCCCTGCTCCATGGGGAATTGCCAGTGCACAGCAGCTGCCTCAGGAGACCTCTTGTCTTGGGAGGTGGCAGCTCAGGTCACATTGGAGAGCTGCTGAAGTCTGTGCTTTTGTATTTGCATTAACCCTGAGCCAGGGAGCAGATGCTTGTATTGGGAACTTGTACAAAGTGTTTAAACAATTTCAATAAATGGACTTTTTTAAGGAAAATCAGACTATTACTTCATTTCTTGTTTTTGAGCAGAACTTGGAACGGTGCACATAGAAGTGAAGAGTGGGACTTGGGCTTTTGGGAGCCTGCCTGCCAGGATGGAGCTTGTTTAGCTGTGTGTATCTACAGCAGACAGAGGTGGGGACAGATCTTCTGCAGTGAGTCAGGCAGTTGTGGCCTCTGGCAGAAACTCACCCAGTAATCTGCTCCGATTGCAGCCCAGGAACCAGAAGGTCTGCTCTGCTCCTCGGCAGGGCAGGCTGCACCCTGGGTGGAGCAGGAAGGGGCAGGGGGAAGGCAGATGGCTCCCTTGCAGGGGAGTGGGAGCTGCAGGAATGGGGAAGGGATGGGGCACAGAGCCAAGGTGTCCCCAGGAGAGGTGCTCTGCCTTCAGAGCAGCAAGAGTCCTGCTGATCCATATGGGACTCCTTCCATCTCGCTCTGAACCCCTTTAGCGATTGTACTGTGCTTCTATTTTGACAGCACCTTTTTTGCAGGCCAGATAGAGGGTGGTTCCTGTTGGGCATGGGGTCTTCTAACCTGCACTGATACCTCCCCAGGAAACAAGGCTCTATCCCCCTGCTTCTACCTGCCCTGGAAACCTTTTTGCTGTTCATCGGGGTTTTGAGTTCATCCCTTCCGTATTTTTAAGTACTTGTGATGAGAGACAAACTGTATTTAAAACATTTTCTTAAGCTCATTCAAGGAGCTGCCTCCTCTAGTCCCTCACTCTCCAAGGGCTGTTTGCTTTTGTAATTACAAACAATAGGAACAAAGCTAATTAGGCCATGTAAAGCTGGCAGAGCAAAACAGCCAGGCATGTGGCTGGCTGAGTGAGCTTGCAGTGCCTGGAGCAGGCTGGTTGCCTGGCATAGTTTGGGGTCTATGGTCATTCTTATTCCAACCTGTCAATTAGTCAAGGATTTCCATTGAGATTAATTTTTTCCCATGTTTTCATGCTCACTCCTTCTCCAAGGACTTTTGCAGCTTCTAATCTGAAGTCTCCTGGGCAGAAGAAAAGAGGAAAAGCAATCCCACCTATAAAATGGTCACGAAGACTTCCCAGCAGCTGGCAAAAATACACTGCAGGAGATGCAGATCTTGGTGTGAGGCTGGCACAGAGGCAGGAGCCAGAGACTACCTTGTTTGTTTATTTGCTAGACTTTTAACTGGACAAAATTCAAAGCCAAACTTTCATTTCCTCTCTCTTTCTGCCATGATTGTGCAATTCTACTCTGCCACATTTTCTACAGCCCTTTGGCCATCTCTGCTGTAGGTTGCACAGAAAAGGAGTTACATGGGTTGAAAGTTGGGGGAGTCTCTCACTGGATTTCAGTCTTTGCACGTGACTGACATTCCTGCTGCTAAAGCCATCTTGCAATGAAATGATGGCATTTGTCTCTGCAGACAATGGGAACTTTGACTGCTTCTTGGCATCTTCTTCCATATCTTATTTATTATTCACATGGTGCCAGAGCTCTGTATACTATGCAGGGAACTTCACTGTCAGTGGGAATTACATGCTCATTTATATTGCTTAGATATTTTGAAGGAGTAAGAGACCTCGAGATGTTTTTGGAATAGCATCAGCCTGTTGGATTTCTTGGCTTCTCCAACTCAATAATTTTAAAAATCATCCATGCCCAATGCCTTCTTCAGATTCAGCTTCTGATTTGCACATGGGCTTCTTCTAATAATTTAGCTTTGTTTTCTGTATTGTTCTGAACACATAGCTCAAGAGTATTAAAGCACTGAAAACTGACAATTAGGATCACAGAAACAGCCAAGAGACCTAGTGACAGCTGTTGACAGCTGTTTGTGAACCACAAGCTCAGAATCTTTTTAATACAAGACAGAAGCAGAAATAATGGCATTACTCAGGGAAAGAAGTTAATGAAGGACTTCTTAAGAGGAAACCCTTGAAATGTCAGTAACTTGATGTTGCTCAAAAGCAGCAGATTTACAAATACAGGTGAGTAACCAGACTGAAAGAGCTCAAGCCTTTGTCCTGAGCATGGAGACATTTGGAGTCACTTTGAGGCAGCCAGTGAAGTGACAGTGATGTAAAATTGTCTCAGGGTTTTCACAAAGGACAGCTAAAATGGTGGCAGCAGCAGCTTCCAGGGTCTTATACCTAAGTCTACCTGAGAAGTTATTTTGTGGTCAGCTCTTTGCAGAGTGTCAGCACTGCAATCAGATCACAGAACAGCCTGGGTTGGAGGGGACTTTTAATATCACCTTGTCCCTGCCCCTGCAATGGGTGGGGACACCTTCAGTAAACTTTACAATGTCAGACCTCATAAGAGCCCAAAGCCCGGGCAGAAAGTGTGAATCCCATCAGGATTGCTCCCTCACAACGTTGTTTGCCCACCACCTTAGCAGCTGGCAGAGAAGATGGCTGGTGTCACACGGAGCAGGGCAGCCACAGGCTCACAACAACCACGTGTTTCAGCCGGGGCTTTGCATCCAGCTGATCTGGGCTTTCCAAACTGGCCTTTGGATTGCAACACAAACAGGATTGCAAGGATGTCCTCCCTGTCCCCCTTCATTAGACTCCTCATTCCTCCACTCCCACTGGTTCTTCAATTTGCCTTGTTGCTGTTTCCCTGCCTCTAGAAGTCCAGCCTGAGACAAGGAGCTTGTTCTTCTATAGCATATTGCTTTTGACCCTTTCTGCAGCTCCTGAAGTCCTGTGCTCGGGCATCTGCATCACTGAGCAGAAAGGGAAAAACACTCCTTTGTTGAGCCTCATGTGCTTGATTGGAAAACATCCCAACTCCTACAGCTTTTCCAGAAAAGCCCTGCCTGGATTCCTAGCATACTGTGTCAGGGACTTGGTGTTCCTAGGGTCTACATTTCCTACAGGGACACCAGGAGCCCCTGGAGCTACGGAGCCTGTGGGTGCTCCTGCTTTGCTGCCACAGGGGCCACAAGGAGCCTTCAGCTGGTGGGTCCTACCCAGGCTGGGGGCCAAGCCCTGGGCAACCCACCTGGATAATACATCTGCTGGGTTTGCCTTGAGGCACAGAAGCTGCCCTCCACTCCTGTCTAGTGTTCATCAGCCAGGCCCAGAAGCAGGTTTCATGTCAGAAACATGAATTTTGAAGTCAAGTTTCCCATATTTTTGCCTTGTTCTAGAATGGCTCTCCTTCCCTTGTGTCCTGATTCACTATAGTTGTACAGCTCCTTCCTCCTGCTAGGAGAAGGACTATTTGGAAAAGTGTTTTCATCACCAGGCAGGTCCATCTGACCATACCAGACTGTTGCTGGCTGGTACAGCCAGGCTGGGTGGCACATTCTGGGACATTGCACAAGTCTGCATTCTTACCATGGTGTTTTTGTACTTCCACCTACCACATCATAAAATTCCATACGTCCAAAAGCTACATCACTGCCTCTTGTCCAGGAAGGTGAAGGATGTGACTGACATAAAAAACCTGCATTTTTGCATCAGAGCAGAGGATTCCCAGGACTGAGGGGCAAAAGACAGCCTTTGCCAATGTCCTATAGCTTGCAGATGTGTTTTAATGGGGAAAAAAACAAAAGGGGAGAAAGTGAGGGAACAACAACATGAACTAGCTAGTGCCAAGCTTTCTTACTTCCCAAGCTCCTAGAGAAGTCCCAGCTATGTGAAAGCTGCTCAGTGCTAGTATCAGCGTTCTCCCCTGCCACGGATTCACCGGGCGCTGCAGCCAAGGGCTTTGGCTTTTAGTTTGGGAGCCACACAGGAAGGTTCAGCAGGTGGGAGGCACAGGATGCTGCTGTTCCCAGCCCGGCACTCCTGGCTGCCCCCGGAGCCAGCTGCCCCAGCAGGACAGCAGCCGGGGAGACTGAAAACAAGCTCAGCCAAGGGGAAAAAAAAAAGGCAAGAAATAGCATTCTTATTACAAGGTAAACAGTATTAACTCCGTCTTGGGGGAGTAGAAACATCCCGGCGGTGATCGGCTTTTCTGCCCACAAGCCGTGGAAGGGCGGTGGAACGCGCTCCACCCTCCCCTTGTGTAACACTCCCCGCGCAGCAGCTGTAAATAATCATTTACCTGTGCCCTCTTTCGCTGCTTTTTTTCGTTCAGGGCAGCTCCCGGAGGGGCGGCTGCCCCGAGGTGTGCATGGCAGAGGCTCGGCCCCGGGGCTGGCAGAGCTGTGTCCCCCGCAGCCCCGGGTCACTCCTGCGAGCAAGGCTGCCAGCTGAGCTAAGGGGGATGGGACCGTGTGGGCTGCATTTGTTGTTTTTCCAGGGAAAAGAGCTCAACGGTTCCTTTTAATTATTGTTTTCCCAGACCCACAATAACATTTCTCCATACTGCATTCTCTAGAAAAGGTCTGGTAAAAACACATTGGTCAAAACACATCTGTCAGAGAGCCGGGTCTGCTTGTTTACTTGACTCCAGGATTTCAACACAGGTGCTCTGAGGTCTTCTCTGAACCTTTCCTGACTTCAGGTCTTCAGAAACTGGGGACAAAAAGGGGAATCCAGTCCCTTCCTATGTGTTTTTGTTGGGTTTTTTTTTTTCCCCCAATGAGTAAAAATGCCTCAGAACTGACCCAGACCTACAGTGGTCACTTTTGTTGAGATTTGCTGGTCACTGTCATATTTTAACATGACAAAAGCATCCTCTCAAAGTATGTGTGGGATGGATGCTCTGGGAGCATGAGCAGAAATGTGACCATGCCCAGGCAGCCCTGTGCACAGAGCAGGGGAGATGAGGAGTAAGGAAACCCTCAGCCACTGCCTTCCTTCAGGGAGGGATGTGGCCTTGGCCCAGCAAGCAGAGTCTGCAAAGAGGGAGTCTAATTTACAGTGCCCTGTAATTTGCTGATGCTGTAATATGTTTAGCTTGGGGAGAAGGCTGTGTTGATGTTAATGTGTTCACTCACATTGGAGCTGTGGTGTGTTCCATCCACATGGAAAACAACACCACAGAGGGCTGGGCCCTCATGAAAATAACGGGCAGCAGCTCAGCTGGGGCTGAAATGCTGGGGCTTTTTTGGTGGGAGCAGCCCCCTGAACCCTCCAGACCCAGGTTAGGTGTGAGAGCCCAGCACCTGCTGCAGTGACACTCACTCTTCATTAAGAATTACTGCCCAGGTTAATGAGACTTCAGGTGTCAGCATGAGACCAAGCAGGATTTCCCTAATGCTTTTGAACTGTCCCCAAATCACTGATTTCAGTGCCAGAAAACATAGCTCCATCCTCCCATCTATGACTTTTCCTCTGGCTGGTGCTTTTTTGAGTCCAGGCAATGAAGGTGAGAATATTGATGTCAATACCAACAGTGATAGCAGAAACACCACAAATGATCTCAAGACACAGACTGGGGTGCCAGGGTGATACTAGACAGACAGACAGCAAATAATTATTGCTCTGTGATCAGGCCCTGCTTTGGGATACAACACTGTTGTGGCTCAAACACACATCCCTGTTTGCCTGGTAGATTTGTTAGCAGTAATTGTTTATACCTGTGCAGCACTTGAGCTCAAGGGACTGCTCCAGGCTGTCTGCTGCATCCTTCAGGGAAACACTGCAGGACTAAGCCCTGCAGATACAGAAAGTGCTTGTTTGAAATTCAAGCTAACTCCAGAGCAAGCATTTCTCTCCACAAGACTTACATGGCTCTTTACACTTAAATTCTTCATCATCCTCAGAGCAGCCAAGTGAGTTAGGACAGTGAGTTCACTCTGAGATGGACAGCAGGCAAACTATAGCCCTGAACCTTAAATGCCTGAAGCCAAGTGAAGTGCCTACAGATCCAGGAGGCTTTGGACTTGGGTCTTCTGTCATCTGTGCTGGTGCTTCTCCTCCTCCACAAATGCACCACACACTCAGGGAGCTCTGTGTGTGTTGGTGAGGGGCTACCCAGATGTGAGGAGTTATTAACTCTGTCTGCAGGCACAGGACACAGACAGACCACTCAGTCCTCCAGCTGCCCTGGAAAGGGAGAAGTCTCCCTTGCTCCATCCTTGCCAGCCATTTGTTCATGAGTCCTTTTTGCCTTCTCTGGACCACAGTGAGCTGAGTGAAGAGTTCTCTGCTGGGTTTGCCAGTGTGTGGTCAGGCCAGCAGAAGGCAGGGAGCTGGGCTGAGACCCTGCAGCTCAAAGGCAAGGAGAAAAACAGAGTGATGGGGTAGGACCACACTTCTGGCACCAATGGCTCCCTGAGCAAGGCAGGTCAGCAAAGCTCACAGGCTTTCCACAGAATTCCCCAGAAACTGGAACATTAAGTAATAGTCTGCCTGGAGTTCTATGTTTCAGAGAAATGACGAAATTTTCCTTGTACACACCTAATTCTACTTAAGGCAAGAGTTAGTCCTGATGCAGAGCAGCTCTTATCACTGCAAAACAATGTTTTAATAAGAATTTCCTTACAATTTGTTCCCAGAGCCAGGCTCAGGCCAGCTTTGAAGGATGATGACATCAAGACCAAAGTTAGGAGCAGATGAAAATTGCTCTTATAGAATTGCACTTGGCATGAACCTTCTTCCAGAGAGGACATATCAGGTGTTTTGAAATAAGTTAAAAACATTAATTACAGCCATAGGAGTAGCTCAAAATGTGACAGGCCTTTTAGAACTCGTTGCCATAGATCACAATGTCAATATTGCAAAAGAGTAGTTTGTTTCCATCATAATCTAATTGTCTAGCACTGAATAATGGACTACTGGAGGCTGCCCCTTTATCTTGGTGTACACAGAGCTCAGCAGTGTGTGTCAACACCAAGAACTCTCGAAGAATTGCATTGCTTTGTCTGCTTGGACCCAAAAATACAAGGGCTTTGGAGGGGATTCAACTGTTTTGTAAAGTACCTACTCTAAGCCAGCTTACCCCCTTCTAATATGGGCAAACTTGCTTATCTATGTCCTGGTGTTCAGAACTTAGCCCTCCCTTTCCTCCTATTATTCACCTGGATAATGAAATCTGTGCTGTGTGAAAGGGGCACACAGTCCACACGAATTTGCAGGGGTTTCCATTGGTGCACTCCTACCCAAATTATTTCAGTGTTGTATAAATGATGTTGGCCCCCAGCCCCTCTGAGCAGTGGCTGCAGCTAAGTTGTGCCAGGTGCTGTACAAACAGCTCAGAGCTTGGAAAAATACATAATATATTAAGGGTGGGACAGAACCAAATATATACACTTAAATCAACTTGTTCATGCATGACTGGAACGCTGTAACAGCTTCAGTGAAGCAGCCAGTGTTGAGCTCAGTGTCCCTGAGCCTGCAGCACCTGGACTCCCTTTTGGGGGCATAACTTGGCTGTTCCTACTAATTTTAAAGAAGGCATACCTATGGAAATGATAGGACAAACACAGCACAGAGAGTTCTGGAACTGATCATAGTCTTGTCCCTGTTTAGTTCATTTAAACATTTCTTATAGAACAGCTGCAGATGGCACATTAAGTGCAGGGCAAGCTCTGCTCCCTTCCTGCTAGAGCAGAGATGTGTAAGTAAAGCAGTGGATCTGCTAATCTCTTTCATGATGAGATTTAGATAAAGGCTTGTTTGAGACTCCCCTGTGACATGGGTAATTTTGATTCACATCTCTTGGACAAATGAAAGCTAAAAGCAGTGATTACAACATCCATGAATTCCCACAGGAGATTCTTTCAGGACATTTGAATTTTTACCTTTTCGCAGAACTAAAAGAAGTTCAGACAAAAAAAAATGCTGATGAGACCTAAACACACACTCTTCCTTCTTTCCATGGAATTCAACTGCAAAACAACTTACAATGTAGCTAATAAAAAATGGAAAGTTTCCTCTCAGAGTCATAGCTTTTCCCCTCAAGAGCAATTGAGGCGATTTCCTATGAAAGCCTGTTACTGCCCAGTGCCAGAAGTGGTGTTTCTCTTCTCAGGACAGGTGGCTGCACATATTTGTGGAGACCACCAGTGCACTTGCTGCTGGATGTGCCATAACACCCAGCCTGGATGGGAAAAGGTGTCCTTCCCCACAAGCATGGGTCTGCTCCTAACACCAGTAACTCTTCATCCCCATGATCCTTGGGGCTCCTGTTGGCAGTGAAATCTCTTCCATGTCAGAGATTTATTTTTTCCTGCTGGATGTTTCTCATGTGGCTTTAATTCTGTTTGTGGAGGCAGCTGCATGCACAGATCAGAGGAACGGGCTGGGCGCAGAGTCAGCTTCCCACAACTTATCTCTGGTTGAGTGGGGCAGGTGGGGAAGGGAGGATGTGGGCTCCATCCGTCCCAAAACCTGTGGGATGGCTCAGTGATGATATCTTCTTGCAGAGAAGACCAGAAGAATGTGGTGGGTGCAACTTGGGACACATTCCCACACCCGCCTCTCCATATTTACACTCATTCAGCTCCAGCATGCCATTAAGTTTGATGGAAGCAATTAAAAAAGGCAGCAGTAGCTGTTCTTGCTCATTTGTGAAAACCAGCTAGTGAGATTCTGTTACAGATGAGCAGTCAAATTTTAAGCTGACTGGTGAAGTTAGGCTCTCAGGGTAATTCTGTCTTTTGGAAACGTTGTGTGTGTATGTCAGTGTAACACAACCCAGCCCTTCCAGCAGGGCAAAGTTTAACTGCTCAGTAGACTGCAGAATGGGGATCTGTTCTGACTAGGACCATCAGGAGAAAAAGTGTGTTTATGCAAGCATGCACATCTGTAGGTGGCATACACACACACTGGATTGTTTGCAAAGGCCAATGCCAGAACATTAGAGGTGATTCCAGCATCTGCTTGAAAAGGACTCCCAGCCGTATCATAAGAGTAATGAAAGCTTGGAACTGCTGCCATTTGTGGGGCAATTTCTGTTATTTTTGTGTGGGGATCCCACTGGGAAAAAAGTTCAGTCCATTTGTTTGTTGTAACAACACAGGAAGGGAAGAGGTTTTCCTTTTATCCTGCTAGAGCAGCTACCTTTGGCATCATATCCCTTTTCTCATCTGGTTGAGATTCCTTTTCAAACCAAGAGAGCTTGTCCATAGCTACCATTCAGCAAACAGTAACAAGCTACAGCCAGCTTTTATCTAGATTGAATTAAACAGGCAGCAGATTGAAGATGTAACATGTTCACCTTTCCTTTTGCTAGAGCAGGAAGGGATGCATTGGACCCCACTAGGAAAGAACCTCCCTTGGTTCTGATCACAGAAGTTTGTGACTGCAGCTGATGGAATAGGAAGGCCTAGAGTTACAATAAAACATCCTAAATGTGGTTGACAAGCTTCTGACAAAACCAGTGGTGAACCCCTGCTTCAGTTGGGTGCTCACATCAGTTCTAACCCAGTAATGATCATAATCTCTGCAGACTGGTACTATTTGAAAATGCCATCAGATTTTCCAACCTGGAAGTGCCCTGAGGCAGTCCTTGGCTATTGACTCTGGACTCCCAGCAGTGTGTTTTTGTTAAACTAAGTCCTTTAACTAAGTCCCTTCTCCTTTTGGATAAACAAGCCACCCTTTGCCTCCCTGTTACCCATCCAACAGAACACTCACTCTTGTAAATGAAAGCAAGCTAATTTACTGATCTCAACATGGTATTCAATGCTGTGAGTCACCAAAAAAAGACTCTCCCCTTTTCCACTAAGGTCAGCAGCACCTTTAGCAGGGAGCAGGTGCCTGGTCATAGTTCCAGGCTGGGCTGGCAGCACCAGCAGCAGAGTCCAGGTGGAGGAAGATTTTCTGCATCTGCCTCTGCCATAGATATAATACCTTGGACCTTAATGTCAGAGGAGGTCAGATAAGCAAGATAAGTTGCATTACCTGAACCTTCTTTTTTAACAACTCCTTTAGGATGCAAATAATTCAGTTTAATACAGGTAGGTGCTGCCCCAGGTCTAAACATAATTTGGGTGACAAATGAGGAATGGCTTAGGGGCAGGGAGCAGTCACCTAACTTTAGAAACAGTTTAATCTCTCTCTTAGAGCTGCAACAATGGGGACTTTTCTTTGTGTTTCTGTCCCCAAACAAACTTCCTTTGTTCTGGTGCAGTTTCTCCTCCCCTGGAATTTGCTGTCCCAACTGCCTCACTCAGTCATGCTCAGGCTTGCTCCAATGCCAGCAGTCTCACAAGTCTGATGAAACCTGAATGATCCCTTCTCCCCCTGTATGCCTGTGTCCAACCACCCAAACAGAAGCCAGGAACCATTTCCTGCAACAGTGTTGGCCCGACAGCAGTGCATGAGGAGCAGGAGTGCAGGGATGGCACCTGCTGCAGCCCAGCCTTTGGGTACAGGTTCTGAGTCACTCAGAGGTCCAGAGGGATGGTTGACTCACCAGGAGCATGTGAGGCTTGTCCTGAGTCCCTGATGAGCGTTTTCACACCCAGACACACCTCAACTGGAGGGGAGGACAGGAAGCCACCCAGAGAAGCCACCAGCTCAAGGTTAGGGCACTGCCTTGGGAGAACATTTGCAGCCTCTGAAGAGACCAGAGCAGTAACATGAATTAAATCTTTCCTCTTTCACATGGATATCCCAAAGGTGAGCACCGGCACAGGCTGCCTTTCTTCAAGATAACCCTGGTTTTGGCTTTGAGGATGTCTAGGGCAGAGGATGGGGAAAGGCACATCAGCCTGAGCTGCTCCATTTAAGGAACTCATCTCTTGGACACTTCGGCACAGCTTGGTGGAACTTGGCATCCTGATGGGTATAAGGACACTCCTGAGTGAGGAACCACAGGCTAGGAGCATGTCCCATTCCCACCAGCTGATTCCAGTGGATCAGCAGTCTTGGTGGCTGACTCAGCCCAGCTCTCCCATTCGACCTTACTGAGGAGCAGCTTCTGAATCATGGTGTCACTTCAGAGTCAGGTGAATCAGACACTTGATCAAGAGTCACACTAGGATTTATGGATTTGAGTGCAAGCTTAACTGTGGCCATAGGCTGAGGTCATTGTGTAAAGGGCAACATCAAAATGCAAAATCAGTGAGATGCCTGCTGCAAGAGCCCCCTTCCATTTCATTGCTGCTCATGGAGCTGTGCAGCCATTTCTTCATGCAGGATCAGAGCAGCCTGAAATCTCCTGTGTCATCTTTAACCCTTATCAGGTTCCTCTGCACATAATTGCAGCTGGTAGGATCAAGCCTAGAGTGGAAAAGCAGCCCCATATTCAGTGAGGGATTCCCACTGGTAGTGTCCAAGCTGTGTTGTTCAAAGGGCCAGTGTGAATTTGGGAGCTGGAATTATTGGAGAGAGCAAAGTTTCACCTGGAGAGGCTGTTTGCATCAGCACTGCCTGCATCTGCCTGTGTGTGATACCCACTCTGAAGCTGCAAGTGGGGGAGCAGAAAGGGACCCTCTCTGTCCCTAATGGAATCTGCATCTACACCCTCACCTTAGCTTCCTGCTGCATCCTGGTTCCCATTATCTCCTGTGCCTTGTGGGAGCAAAACTCAGGTTTCAAGAAGCGCCTCAGTAAATTTTCCGTATTTTGAAACTGAGTGACTCACTCTCACCAAATCAGCTGCTATATTGTCCCTGCTCTCTGCACTGAGACAAGCACAGACTCACCCCTGCCCCATGACTGGCCCCAGAATTCTGGGGACCTGGGGGTCCAGGCAGCAGCAAACACTCATCACGTTCCCCTTCAAAAAATGTCCCTCTGTGGCTTTTAGACACAAACATGAATGTACATGAAAGGGCAGTGGGTGGGGGCTTGTGCTGAATAATAAGCAGCAGCCAAACAAGTCGAGCAGGTCTGTGGAAGCAATTCAGGCAAGCCAAAAAGATCGGTGAGGTGTAATTATAATCCCTCTGCGCTGGGACACCAGGAGGAGCCGAAGGACCCACGACACAAACATCAGCCGTGCAGCCCGGCTACACCAGGGGGAAACAGGCCTGAGTAACAACTTGTTTACAACTTCGCATTCCTCCTGCCTGAGCCAGCCCCACAATGACGTCACTCTGAGCACCTTATACCTTGGCCAGGCCAAAATTTTTTGGGGTGTAAGAGGAGATAGGGAAGAGGCACACAGGTACATAGGTCAAATCTCTTTTCCTTTCCTGTGTCATATCCTAGAAATACTTAACTGAAGAACATTTTATTCAGGAATTTTCTCCTGTTTTCTATTGTGTGTCATGTGCTTTGCTGGTGTGTCGATGAAGGAGGAACTGCAGAGCAATAGCTCACATCCAGCAACAGTAAATGAAAGTTCAGAGCCCAAGCAAATGGTCTCTAAACCTCTACTTACCCTGTTAGGTGATAAAGAAGCCAAAAGGTACCTAGGTTATCCCCAGAAAATAGCCTATGGGAACATCCTGCTCATTCAGCTGTCCCTAACTCGATTTCTTTCTTTAGAGGTATGAGGTTTCCAGTCTCAGTTGTCCAGTGGCACAACATGAAACGATGGCCCTTGGGAGCCAAGTGCCCAACCAGAAGCTGAAAGAAACCGGTTATAGGCAAAGACAAAACTTAACCTAATGAGCATCATCAACGGAGAATATGAAAGCAGGAGAGTTTCAAATTGTCCTGTCACTTCAGATAAGATCTGACTTTCTACACGTGAAATCTGAAGTAAAATTAAAGGGAGGGGGGACAAGAAAGGAGCTGGGGAAGTGTTGAAAGCTTTCAGGCTTTGTTCTTTCATCACAAAAGAAGAAAAAGGAAAAGAGAGGCACGTTTTCCCCTTTGTAAGTTGTATTTAAGAGCTAGACCCTGCTTCATTTCTAGCCAAGGGAATTTTTGCTTTTGCGTTTGAAAAAAGCAGAATCAGGGTCATGATTTTTAAAAAGCTGAAATCCCAGGCGTGTTTTAGAAACAGATTCAAAAGCACATGCTCACTGCAATTATCTACGCCTGCGGTGTTTTCAGACATGTGGACTTCAGGAAAACAATAGCCAGCCCTGTTATCAGCACAAAGGAGGATCAGTTTGGAATTACCGTACCTGTAACGTAGGCAGCCCTGGCTCTGAGGGCTTCCATTCCCACTGTTGTTCAGCTGTGAATTTACTCACAGCATTCCTGAAATAGGGAAAAAAGGGGGGAAAAAAATTAAGAAAGAAAGAAAGAAGGGCATTCCTGACTGAAGTGTGGAGCAATTGAGAGCTGGCACCCTCTAAGCAATAACTCTCAGCACAGGTTTTGCCTGTATCAGGGGGGTATTCTGCCACTGGAAACTGGTGGTTTTTGAAGCAGGAACAAAAATCAGAGAGAGGATGTCTGAATACAGGGATGCTCCAGCTGCAATGCAGGCACTGCACAAGGGTAAAGAGGTGAAGGATGTGTCCCTGGCTGGAATACTCCCCTGTACAGCAGCCATGACTCTTTCCATCCATTTGAAACAAAGGACCATGATGAACCATTGCAGCTCCAGAAAATGGTTTAATTGAAAGGTTTGGTGCTGATGGCAAATATCCAGATAGTGCCCAGTGTGATCACTCAGAGGCACACACACCTTGGGTAGCTGGGCTGGGCTGGTGAAAGACTGTCTTGGAAACCCTAAGCTTGTTATTTAGGTTCACTGCGTGTGACTCTTTTAGCTATTTGAGTTTAAAACTCCCAGGGATAATAGTGTTGAATCTCAGAAAGCTGGATGGGAATTCTTAAGGCATATAGGTGGTCAAGCCTTAAGGATTTGAGCTGGGGGGCAGGGGGGAAAAGTGATGGTGAGTTTTAGCAGGTCCTGGCTCCCCTGAGCAACTCCAGAGGAAGTGGTCTCTCTGTGGTGTTTGCATTGCAAACTATGCTGAGCTGGGTAGTGACTGTTTCCTAACCAAAGTACCAGAAACATCTTAAAAACATCTTAGAAATCCCGGGTCTCTGTGTCGGGAGCTACAAATCCTCAGTGGCCTGGGTCTCTGCGCAGCTGAGGGACAGGGGGCAGGACACACCCCCCGGTATCTGTAGCAGCCATCTCGGCTCCTTCCATAATCGATGGGGAGAAACTGGGAGGAAAGCGTGGTTCACCCCACCTGCCCGACGCTCCGCCCCGGCTCCCCGCGGCTCGCAGCCCTTCAGCCTGGGGAGGCTCTGCCGGCCTGTGCCGGCACTGCCCCGTCACCCGCACAGCCAGGTGTGCCCCGCTGGTGGCCCCCGACCCCGGGGGAACGCTGCCATCTCTGCTGGCAGCCTGCCCTGAGCGCCGGCACGGGCAGGAGCCGCCATCCGCAGCAGCCCCCCCAGAGCAGCACCCACAGAGCAGCCGCCCCNAGCAGCACCCCGCCTCCTGCACGGGTCATCCCTTGTTGGCACTTGGGAACGGGAACACGTTTGTGTCACCTTATCTGCGTGATCTCAGCTGTGCATTTCATTTGTCTGTGTGCCAGAGGAGGAGCTGAAACCTGCCCCGGCTGTGACTCATGTGCCATTACCATGGGTAAGCCCCGTGGTGGCCATTATCAATCACTTATATAAACTGGGTTTCCAGGGTACTAAGCACCTGTGAGCTGTGTTAAATCGTAGGCAGAGTGCTCGGGAAGCACCGGACTTTTCTGGGCTTTGTCAGGGGCTCCCCCTGCCCCAGGCTAGCCAAAATTGTGATGCTGCGTGGCAGGGAGCCAAGGCAACAGCCCTGCCAGAGGGCTTTCCCCCGCAGGGGCAGCAGTACCCAAACCTCCTGGCAGGCTTAAATGGAGGGAGAAAAAAACAGCAAGAAATGGGCTGGGGTGGGGAGAAGGTAGAGCGGGGTGATCCTGGAAGGGAGGTTTGGTTTGGAGAGGGGGAAGTGCTTGGAGGCTTGGCTGGGGAGGAGAGGCTGGTGGAGGTGTAGGGTGAGAAGGTGACAGTGGAATGTGGGGACTCTGGGAGCAGCCTTGCCGGAGCGATGGGGTGGAGCTGGGCAAAAACCAGCGGAAGAAGGGCAAAGAGGCAGATCGTTTTCCAGGCTTCTGTTGCAAATGAACTGAGGTGGGAGAGGCTCTGAGCGTAAATAGGGGGATCCAGCTAACCTCTATCAATTTGACCATTCTTTAAAGACTTGCTGAGCAGGCAGTCCATCCATGGGGGATACCGATGCCAGTCCTGATCCTTATCTTCCAGTGCCCATGGAAAAAATGCGCTGCTCACCGCACTCAGCACGGGCAGAGCCTGAGTGAGTCCCGGCTGATGGCTGGGGGCTGAGAGCGCTCCGTGCCACGCTCACACTCCCGGCTCTCCGGCAGGGGCCACACTGAGCCTTGGAGGGAGCTGGATAAATGGATCTGGGAGAACTGGTCCTGCAGGGAGCCCGGCAAAGCCCACCTGACAGCTTGTGTCCAGCTCTGCTATGAACTGGTTAAACTCAGCTCCATTCTCAGCCAGAAAAACCCTCCGATAAGTAGAAAGTCAGCCAGCTGCATATTTACCTTCCAGGGCCGGCCAGCAGTGACGTGCTTTGCAGAGCCAGGCCCAGCTCCAGTGAGAGGGGGAGTGCCCGGGAATGCTGCGGCAGTGGGAGGATTTATAGCTGTTTGCCATGGGGGTCGCCTGGGTCACCTGAGCCGAGGGGGCCTCCCTTGCCCAGAAAGACTTGCCTTGTTTGGCCTCCCAGATAGCTGGATGGAGCAGCCCCTTCCCAGGGTCACCTCGGAGCGGCTGAGCCTGGAAAATGAACCCATGGGTAGGGCTCCCATCTCGCCGGGAGCAGCACCCTGCTGCTGGGAGGAGGAGATGGGCTCGCAGGGCTGCAGGGAGCTTGGCAGAGAAGTGAACTGGGCTGCAGACATTGTTCGGTACTGCTGAGCGTTTCTCTTTTGCTAGCTGAGATCTCTTTGCACACCCCCACCCTTCCAGGCTGCCCTCACACCAAATAACGGCAAAAATAGATATTTCCGGGGTAAAATGGGGTCAATGCCTGACCCAGGAGGGGTGCACAGGGATGGACTTTGTTTTTCAAGTGCAATGGCTTAGAGAGACTGCTTTACCAGCCAGCAGAGCGTTCTGCAGGGGCTGTAGCACCCCAGCGTTACCCTGGACTGACACAAATGTAGCTACAGCTGAACTCCCCCAGCTCTGCTCACTTCGGTTTGCTGGGTTTTCTTCCCTCCTCTTTTACCAAGAATGCAGGACCCTGCTGCTCCTGGATGGCTCCGAGATGCCTTTTCTCTTCCAGCACTGCCACTTGCAAAGCGGAGCTGAGAGTGCAGCCAGGCGAGCTGCGGGAGAACTGCACCGGGCCGAGCGCTCTGCAGTGCCCGCCGCAGCTGCTCCGCACGGGGACGGGGCGGGGGGCGCGAAAGGGAGGGAACCCCGTGTCCCCCCTGGGCAGGATACAGCTGTGGGGACCCGGGGGGCATTGTTCTGGCTGCTGCTCCAGGGGAGGTTGTGTGCCAGGGCTCATAGGAGCAGTTTTCCACAAAACTTGGGTGAGATCACAGACTGTTTTGAGTGACAATAGGTAAGTGGCATGTAGGCTTTTCCTCTGAGAGGAGTTCTTGCAGGAAAAGACAGAAATCTGAGTAGGATTTCCTACAGCCAGGCCCTGGGGACAGGGTCAGCCTTTCTGGGTCAGTGAATATTGAATATTTATGCTAATTGAAAAGCCTGGCAAGGTGAAGGCTGGCTCTACACGTTCATGGTATGGTAGTCCCCCTCCCTGTCTTAAACTGTGCTGAACACCATTTTCAGCTTGTCAGAACATTTGTTGGGAAAATAAGGCTTGGGTGTTTGGCAGGGCATTTTTGTCCAATCCCTATCTCTTTTGCGATTCACCCTAGTTAGGAAACCAATTGCAGAGCACCATAGATTCCGCTAAACACGACTATTTCCCAGCCTGATGAGCCTCTACCTTCCAGAGACAAAGTCTGTGGCCAGGTGAGAGTCGCTGTGTCCTTCTCCAGCCCTGCCTGGCTGCCTGCCTCACCCACCAAAGTTTGCAGGCAGGGGATGCTGCTGCTGCTCCTCAGGAGCTGCTCCTGCAGCTCCCTCTGCAGGTGCTCACCCAGGCTGTGCCTGCGCTGAGCCGCTCCCCGCAGCCTGGATTTCCAGGCAGACTGCATTGCTCAAGCTGGGCTTGCACAGTCTGTTGTTGCTCTCCGTCCCTTCCCATCGGGTTCCTGCCCTTGGTTGCGACACCGGGGTGCCGCTCCTCCCAGCTGCCCCACTGTCTGCCTCTCCACACGGTGTGTGCTCATGCTTTGCCTCCAAACCCTTTGAACCAGTCTGGGAGATCCTTCTTATCCTCCTCCAGATCTTCCCCTGAGAGGATTTCTCTAGGACAATGATGAGAAATTCATTGTCTAGCTATGAGGAGAGGAAGGGTGTGGGGTGGAATCTTTATCTCCTATCCCTGCTGGGAAATTGGCTCCTGATGTGATGTGACCCATTTGCTGACAATCACATTTTCAAACTGTCCAGCAGTTGTTCAGCTCACTGCTGGGTGAGAGCAGTCTCTGGAGAACAAGATCACCAAGCCAAGGGCAGCAAGTCCTGGGAAAATGGCCCAAGCAGTGTGCAAGGCTCCTGTACCCATCTGCCCATGTTACCCTGTGTCACAGGCAACTGGCCCTGAGCAAGGCAAGAAGGTGCATTTGGCCTCAGTGCAAAGTCCAGCAGCAGTTACAGCAGAGCCTCTAACAGCATTTCATCATCCCAATGTCCCTCTTCACTCAGTGCTCCTCAGGGCATGCAGGGGACAGCAGCAGCCTGTCCCAGCTTCATGCAGGGCCGTGGCCAGCACCTCCTGCTGCTCCTTTGGTCACTGCAGCAGTTGTGATGGAGGCTCTTGCACACCTTTGAAACCACAGCCACAGGGTTCCTGCATCAATCCAGGTGTTGGACACCTGTGATCTCACCCAAGTCAGATTAGCATCTATAAAGGGAGGATATGAGGGCTGGGAAGGCCTTAAACACACAAAAAAATCTCCAGATCAAACTGATACCTCAGGGGCAGTCATGACT
Organism: Hylia prasina; assembly: GCA_013397195.1. Classification (NCBI taxonomy): domain Eukaryota; kingdom Metazoa; phylum Chordata; class Aves; order Passeriformes; family Sylviidae; genus Hylia; species Hylia prasina. The sequence goes on along the minus strand of VYXD01011413.1, from coordinate 1,090,246 downwards.
GAGGAGGGGCCTTCTGGTCTTTCATAACTAGTAATGGGAATTCATAATTAGTAATTACTAATTGCTAACATAAATCCTACAAAACCTAGTGTGGGATTTACACAGGCAATTCATGTCCTGTTGGCTGTGCTTTGTGGAAGGCCTGCCCTGAGATGTCTGTGGGCAGAGCTTGGCAAACTACACAAATGGGAACGTTGAGATATTGGAGCAGATTCTGGGTTTACTTTCCAGAAAGAAAAAAGGATCCTCTGCCCAGGGCTGACTCACTGTCAAGCAGGATTTCAGGAGGCTGTTGTACAAGATTATAAAATAAACAGGAACACTGGCCTACAAGGCTTTTAACTTGACAATTTTCCTTGATACACAAAAACAAAATGAGCTGGAGGTAGTCAGTCCATCAGGTTTCCAGCTCTGTTTGAGGCATAGTGTTCAGCCTGAGCTGCTCATGGGATGTGTGTTGTTCCTTTAACCTAAGAAATCATGAGCACAGTCCCTTCTGTCAGCCAGATGAGTACTTTGGACCCTGTCTCTTGTGCCTACATGCATAGGCCTTGCTCATCCATCTATCTGGAGAAGATGGCAGCAAGGGCAGTTAGATTGACCACTGGCCCAGAGTCTGGGAACTGTTGGCTTTGAATTCTGGGCTTGGAGAAATTCTACTACTTGTGATATATAAAATGGGGGGTAATGATGTCTCAGCAAAAGTTGCTTAGCGTGGTTATGGGGTTAACTAGTTAATCCTTTCAAAATGCTGCAGGTATCTGAAGTGTGATGGTTATATTACCTTTCACACAGGCAAACAGGGTTCACTTCATCTGAGAACTTAAAGCAGAGTGCTCTCATTAAGACTCCCAGAAGAGTTTTTGCAACCTCTTGTGTATGTGACCTTGTCAGGACTGACATGACCAGTCTGTGTGAAACAAGCTGTTGTGATGCCATCCATTTTTCTAGCAAGCACGGTTCTTTCATCAGCTCATTTGTCTGATGCAGAGACCAACGCCTGGGATTTCAGATCCCTGGACCAAGTCTGGCGTTGGACTGGCTTCACCTGCAGGTTTTCCAGCTCTCCATCCTGAGTAAGCTGGCAAGAAGCACATAAATGGCATCAATCCACTCACGCATTCCCGCATGGTAAATCCCGGCAGCCCTGCCTGGGGCAGAGCCTGCCTCGAGCACTTCAGAGCTAGGAGGGGACAAGAAGCATGGATGGGACACACAGACCTGCTGCAGAGAGCTGGGAACGGGGACAAAGCGACGAGGAGCGCTGTTTCTGGGCCGCGGCGGGGATGCGGAGCTGTCAGCAGCGCAGGACCATCCCCGCTCCCGAGGGCTCCCGGTACCGGGGGATCCCCGGCATTGGGGGGGATGCGGAGCTCTCAGCAGTGCGGGCTCAGCTCCGCTCCCGAGGGCTCCCGGTACCGGGGGATCCCCGGCATTGGGGGGGATGCGGAGCTCTCAGCAGTGCGGGCTCAGCTCCGCTCCCGAGGGCTCCCGGTACCGGGGGATCCCGGGCGGTGGCGGGGATAAGGAGCTCTCAGCAGTGCGGGCTCAGCTCCGCTCCCGAGGGCTCCCGGTACCGGGGGATCCCGGGCGGCGGGGAGCGGCCGGCAGGGGGCGCTGCGGCCCCGGCCGCGCTGCGGGCGGCGGGAGCGGAGCCGATCCCGGGATTCCGCCCCAAATCCTGCCCTGCCTCCGGCTACAGGGAGCCCAGCGCCGGGTGTGCTGCTCATCTGTGCTGCTGGATGCCGGCGTGTGTTACCCGGGCTCGGCCGAGGCACCGTGCGGAGGATGGAGGAAGGAGTTCACCCAGGATGGAGGAAGGAATTCGCCCAGGAGCCGCCTGGTTCTGACCTTCCTATCATTGCCCCTTTCTTCCCCGCTTGAATGCAGGGGTGGCTGCTCGCCCGCCTCGCAGGCTCGCAGGGAATGAAGGGCCGAGGGGGGGATCAGAAGGAAGGCATGGTGCCCTGCTAATGCCCTCGAACCCACACTCGTCACTAAAATGTGTGACTTTGTTCCCAAAGCGTGTTTTTTGCCTTCCCAGAACAGACAGGCGACTTTGTCCCTAAAATGCCGAGTGTCCCTTTCAAGAGGCTGCCGGCTGTAACTTCAGCTGGAAAGGGGACGGCAGAGCCGCCCCGAGCCTCGCCTGTGCCATCGCCTCTCTTCTCTTTGCCTTGTACATCTTAACTCGCTTAGCAAGGACTATGTGAACCTACTCCTTAAACTTCCGCCAAATTAAATTTCCTTTTTATCTTTCCCTATTAAAGGGAGATGCTTTTCAGGCAGCAAGGACTCGTCTTACTCCTCCAAGAGCGGATGAATCGAGGGCTGAGGCACGGCTGTGTTCGGTGGGGTGGATGGGATACCGGAGAGCAGGGGGATGCGAGGGGGAGCAGCATGTCACATGGATAGGTTATCAGCCCTCTGGAGGGACCGGGCAGGGCATGGGAAGGGAAACAGAGGGACCTTCCACCATGGGCTGATATTTTCAGATCTTACAATTTAGGGCATAAACTCTCCCAGGATGAGAGACTGGGCAAGCATCCCCCTTGCCTAGGAGCAGGGAGGACTCCCCTGTGGCCATCTCCTGCAGGTTTTCTGTCTCCTGGAGCTTGTCTGCATCCAGCAGGACCCTCAGGACTTCCTCTTGGCCATCCCTCCTCTGCTTTTGCTTCAGTTTTCAGCTATCAGCTTCCTCCCTGCATTCCAGCCTCAAAGGAAGATCTGGGAGGAGGGCAGCACAAGGAGATAAGGAGCTGGGGGTAGGAGTTAAGAGAAAGACCAGGCTGGCCATAACTTCTTTCCACTGGTCCATTTTCCTCACATGCCCCCACAATCTCACTGCATCCCAAATTTCTTCTGCAATACAGACCCTTTGCTTTCTTGCTACCCTCCAGCTCCCAAAATGCAGCCTGTAGAGTCCTGGATTTTCTCTCCAACATTCCTGTACCTTCCTTACTGCCCTGCCTCCCATCCAAAGAGAGAAGGGAAGCCACTCTCACTGTTCCAGTTTACAGGGCACTGTATCCTCTTTCTCCTCCCCTGCACCCATCCTAGCCAAGCAGATGAGGACAAGGGGCTGTGGACAAACATCCAGACTCCTGGGGCAGCCATAGAAACCATAACATTGAATAATACCCTCCCATGAAGCCCCAGCCAAGGGCTGCTCTTTGCACATGCAGGATGCTGAAGCTGGCCTTGATTTTCAGCACACTTGTGAGGCCAAATTTTGATTTATTTATGGCAGTTTTCCAATCAACTGGAGTAGACCAGGACTTAGACTGAGACACACATTCTCACTAATGTTTTGTATAGCTGTACTTTATCTTCCAACACGATGGTCTTGTTAGTAGCTGGAAGGCCTCAGAAATGTGCAGAACAGATGTAGGTAATGTGGGATTTCCAGTCTTGGGAATATTTTGCGCCCACTGAAGTCAGTGGGAAAGCTACCACCACTTCCAGTGGGTACTGGAATGCCTCCGAGCTATTTGGCAGAATAGATTTGATTGCCTTAATGAGTAAAGGAGGGCTTAGGTTTTCCACAGGATAAAATAATCAGCAGCAGTGAGCTCTGAAAATGGCTGTGTTATCACTTAGGTCTCTCATAGAAACAGACCAAACCCAACAACAGCAACAAAGTCCTGAATGAGGGAAAAAGGAAACATTTTTTCCTTAAAAGCTCTGGGCATTTGGAGCACTGGGAATCACCTTAGTGGAGTGATCAGTTTGAAAATGAGGGTGTTTCTTAACTCCAGCTGGTTGTGGGAATATGCAGCCTGGTATTTCTGTTCTGAGCAAAGATCTTATCTGGCAAATGAGCCAAATTATCCAAAAGGCCTGTGTTTGTCCCATTTCTATGGCACAACAAGGTCCAAGTCCCACTCACAGACTCACAGAGCTGTGTGTGCAGCAGAGCTCACTTCGGGAGCACCTTTGGGATGTAGATTTCCAGGACTTCCAGTGTCCATGGGCTGCTTTTTTCCCACATCATGGATGTTCCATGCACTCAGTTCACAAAGGCCGTGTCTCCTCCTTCTCAGCTACCCAGGAGAGGCTGCAAAGTCGAGGTCAAAGGCTGAGATTCAAACCTTTGCTGCACCTCTTCTGTTCTATTACGCCACGTTTTCCCTTCCTCCAGTAAGGAGGTTGCTTTTTTCTCTCTGAAAAGGGGCTCACCAGAGGCAAGAAGAGCCCTCCATGCAAGAGCCAAATCTCTTGCAGGGTGTAATGACAATTCACAGCCTCCTGTTACACTGATATGTAACAAGACTGTCACCCCTGTATTGGGGAGAATATTCCCGGGAGAGCTGAGGAATCTTGGACTAGATACAAAAGTATTTCACTATGGAAATTTTAAATCATAAGGCATCAGAGGCTGTTTAAAGAAATCATGAAAGCCACAGCCCTCTGAGGTTGTTGCTCAGGGAACTGCACGTTTTCCTGATGTGGGAACAGGTGATGGAAAAGCCCCCTTCCATTATCAAATGCTCAAGGCTGACCCCAGCCAGGAGAGCGTTTTCCCTATAGTGTATTTTCCCTTCCCATTGTGCAATTTCATCAGTTTAATATCCCCTGCTTGTATTTGTTCAGTTCACAGCTACAGAAAGTAGCTTCAGCTGCAGCTGTCCTGCAGCCAAGCTGATGTGCTGCACGTAGGAGGCAGGTGACCCTGAGGTGACCTTGCAATGACTTCACTCTGTGCCTCACAGTAACCTATAGATACTGGTGCTGTAAAAATGGCTTTGTGAGAGGTATAAATACAAACACTGTGAGATCACATATTCCGGGCTGTAACTGAATGCAGACTCTTGGAAGGAAAACAACTCAAAGCCCTCCTGGAAAAAGCTGTCAAGTACAGGCACACTTCATAAATTTTTCCACAACCCCAAATGTACCATGCAACAAACAGGCTTCTTTTGGAAAGAGGGGCTGTGAACCCCACAATGGCTGGGCATTGCTTGTATTACTTGTAATCTCTCCAGGATGGGGAGGAGGAAGGGTCATCTCCAGCCCTTGTTGTGTTGATGTTCTCAGGATCTCCATGGGAACCAAGACCATCAGGAAGGAGTTGTGCCTGCTCTGCAGAGTGGGTGTGATGCCTTTGGTCTGGTGCCGCTCAGCAGCTCCCCTTGCCCAGGGGTGTCCCAACGTGGCTGTTCCAGGCAGTCCCAGCAGTGAAACCAACCAGTGACTCAGGAGATCAGCCCACCCAGCCCAGCACTGATTCTGGTCAAGGAGGACACAGGCTGTGCAGGAAACTGCTGAACTTCTTGCTGGACTCAAGTGCCACCAAAGGACCTGAGAGTCAAACATGTACCTGCCCACTACAATTTTTGTTGTCTTTTCTCTCTCCTTCTAGGCAAACAAGGCAAAGGACAGTCCAAGCAGGATTCCTAACAGCTTGCTCTGGAGCCAGAAAATGAAAATTCTTCAGATTTCATTGGAGAAGGTCAGCCATCCTGGCAGATGCCCCTGCTTGCATTCAGAACAGCAAACATCTGCTGTGCAAATGATTTAGTGACAGTTTACCTGGCTGTGAAAGGTGCCATAACAATGACAATTACAGTGTGGCCATAAGGAGCTCAGAGCTCCCAACACTCCATCTCACACTTGTCTGTTAGTGTCTGGTGATGTTGCACAAATGCCTAGAGCAGGCAATCAAAAAGAATCATGAGCTTAATTAAAACCCACCATGACCATTTAACTAGGCATAATGAAGCTATCCGACCTGGAATTTGCCCAGCACTCAAACACTTGCTATTTCAAATGAGAGAGAGTGGCCAGAAGGGGTTTTACAGTTCAGGGGAAAATGGCATGGCCAGCCCTACAGCCCCTCTACATCCATGCCAAGGCCTCAGTGCAGCAGAGTTGTTTGTGCATCTCCTATCGAGCAGTGTCTGGGCACAGGGCCACCCTCACACAGCCCGTGCCAGGAGCTTGGCCCCAGCTCAGTGGGCTGCACACCACCTTCTGCCACTCTGCGTGTTTTTCTCCCTCTTTCCAGCAGTTACTCTTTAATTATTCACTGGAGCAGGGACTGGATGCTGCGACAACAAAGCTTGTGCCACAATCCTGCAGAGTCCCTCCCAGACCAGTAAATAGTTGTTGATATTGAAAATAATCCATTTCAGCCTGTTCAGCCTCAGAGGAGGAGAATGCAGAGGCTGCACACGGCCTCCACTGCCATCTCCTACTCATGCTGCTTTTAATGAGGCTTAGCCATGCTCCTCAAGGCTCTGTCCCAGCGAGGGCCAGCAGCAAGGACATCTGGCTTGGGAGAGATGCCAGAGCTTGGCTGTGATGCAGGACCCTGTCTGTCAGCAGGGTCAGCCCTGGTGGCTGCTGCAGAGTTATCCCTGCAGGCACTGAGGATGGGCTGGGGGCCCACCTGCACTTCTGGGCAGCACCTCCCAGACCTTCTGTGACTCTGTCAAGTACCCTGAGCTAAAGGTTTCCATGTGGTCTGTCCATCTCAGGCATTTCCGTGGTTTTGGAATGTTTCAGCTATAATTGTCCTATTCTCTGTGGCCAAGATTTGGGACAGCTATGTACTTTTGTGCATTCTTGCCTCTGGTTTGTTGCAAAAACAAAGCACTGCCCAAGCCTGGAGGTTTGGCAGGGAGTGCCCACTTTGAGTGGGAGGTTTTCTGCTTTGCCCAAACTGGACAAGTTACAGGTGGCTGAAAAGTTTTTTGTAGCACTTTCTCAGTGTGATGGGGCTTGTAGATGCTCACTGATGTGGCTGATGTTAATATTAAATTGTGTTCTAGATAGGACAAATATGCCATATTCTGAAAAATCAACATATTGATGCCCCAGTAGGCACACCAAAATAAATTGCTATATTTCGTTTTCATTTTGTGTGGATTAATTTTATACAGCTAACATGGAGCTAATAGTATTTATTTCTTGCACAAAAAAATTAGTGAATGTCAGAGCAGCATTTAGAGACAGCATGAAATAGAGAAAACCTGGAAGTGAGGTTGTGTCCTCTGAGCAACATTTCAATACTTGCACTGAAGCTACAAGCTGGAGAGGAGAAAACAAAGGATGAAATTGTTTCATATCACATGAACATCTACTCTGTGGTGTGAGCAAACCACAGTAGCGAGGGGGAAGGAGGAAGGAAGAGTAAGTAATGGACAATGTGCCCTGGAGATCTCCTGTAGAGCACTCAGCTCATAGGAAGAGCAGGAAGCAAAATAAAGCACCCTCAGCTCTGATACTCTTGGATTTCAGAGGGTTTCACATTATCCTTCACTTTCCTTAGCCAGTGTAGGAACAGAGAATTTCCCTGCATGACCTGATAAAGCCATTTATTTGTGGTTTGCCTTCAGTGTCCCTGGCTCTTCAACCTCACCTGGGCTTGCATCAGTCCTGTGGATCTCTGGGGTCTTGTGGCTCTTCAGAAAACCTGCCCAGGCTCAACATGGATGTCTTTTCATCTTCCTGGATTATAAACCCACCTAATCCTGTAACTCCCAATAGGGGTTCATTTCTTCTCCCATCTGCAAGGTGCCAGGTTGGGGCTGAGGGCAGGGGAGGCAGCAGGAGGCTGGGATTCTTCCCCATAACTGGGGACTGGATGGGATGAGGGAGAGGGGAGCTTTCCTATGTTTTGGCATGAACTTAGGTATCATAAGTTTCTATTTTATTAATTTTTCTCTGTGTCTACCTGTTTTCTGTTTTTATATTGTGAGATCCTGAGAGACGGAGACTGAAGGGTTTTTATTCTGGATTTTTACAGCACTTCGCACCAACCCTGAGTGCTGTCATAACAGATAAATATTGTAAAAATTCCTGTGTATATAATAGGTTATGTTGTTTCCTGGTCTCATGATGAGGTGCCTAATTAACCTTGCATCTAATGCTTGGACGAGCTCCATAACTGGTGTAAACCAACACAGTTGCCTGTTTCTTGCCCTGTGGTAGCAGAGTTTAACCTGACAGCCACTGAAATATTCATGTGTGGAGAGACTTCTGTCTGATTTTCTCTCGTGCACATGTCACTGTGAGGGACCTTTTTGGTGCAGGGCAGTGTTAGTTATCTCAGCCGTGCAGAGGGAAGTTGTTGCCCCAGGGGGCTGATCTTGGCTGTGTGTTTTGCTGACCTGGGAATCAGCAGAACCTTTTTGAATAAATGGATAACGCTGATACATGACAAAAATGCAGCTCAAAACATGTTTAAGGGAGGGATATCTTGGTCTTCTCTCTCCTAGGTGTTTGGATAAAGGAGAGAAAATATAGTTAAGACAAGAATAAGACAACCAGGATGGTTGGAGGCCTGGGGGAGAAGAGGTTGGGCTGTATTCATGGGTGCCTGCCTGGCACTTTCTCCCTGACATTCTGAGAGGCAGTTCACAAATGCAAGAATTTGGTGTCTGGATGTCACATTGCTGAATGTCACCGAAATGTCTCAGACTTCAGGTTTTCTGTGCTAAGTGCAGAAGAAATCTCCATGGCAAAACCATTGCAGAGATTAAGTGCTCCTTGCATCAGCTGGCAGCTGGTTCTTCTTGTATTTGGGGCTAACTCTGCCCACTTCTGTGTTGACCCTGCTCATTGTTCAGGGCAGAAGAAACCCAGCCTTGACATAGCTTTTGGGCTGGACACATGAAAACCTCAAATATTGCTTTTTTGAGCACAGAAGCTCATTCTATTCACACAGGAATGTTTGTGTGCTTGCAAAGCTGGGGGTGCAGCATGGGAAAGAATGAGTTCCTGTGATGTTTTGTGATGAAAAAGTGGACACACAGTTAAGGAAAAAAGGTCCCATTTTATCCCAGCCAAGCCTCCTTGGGGAAACTCCAACAAAATCAGTGATGTTTGGCCCAGAGAGTGAGCATGTTGGCATGAGCATAAAATGAAGCATCCAAATGGTCACAGATGATTTATGAGAATTCCTCATGCCTTTACTGCCATTTCCTCCAGCTGTCCGAACTCCTTCCACACCATTCTCCCATTGGAGAGCAGGAATTAGCCTCCTTTTTCCCTAAATGCTACATTTGGGGGAGACATCTGACAGAGCAGGCCCTCTCTGCAGATGGGAATGGCTCCAGATATTGAAGGGTTCCTCTGAACATAAACATGCTAGCTCCAGCTCCCCTGGAAAACCAAACATCTCCCTTGGGCTCCTTTAGCAGGCATCGTTTCCCCTCCTGGAAAATCTGTGTGGAGTGGATACAGCATCAATTAGGGAAAATCTAGCACCAGCTGATGGGAAGTTTGGTACCTCCCCAGTGTAAAAAGGACAGGATTGTTTTATTTTGGGTTCTCTACTTTCTTTTTATTTCTTTCTGTCAAGTTTGTCCCAGAGCTGAAGAATGCTTTAACATGTGTCCTTCTCGAGGGCAGGGTCATCTGGGACTGCTGCAAAGCCACGTTTAATGTCCTGTAGAGACCTGCCCTGCCTGCTGAGGGAGGACAAAGGTCACAGACTTTTGGTGTTCCTGCCAACCTGACCATCATGGGCTTGAAAATTCACTGCAGTCTCTCACTTCCACTGCAGCACCCTGCTCCTAACAGGTCTGCTGATCCCTCATGTCCAGGGAGCAGTGCTCAAAGCTGGCTTCTTTGCTCCCAGGTGACCTCTGGCTGGAGATGTGCCATGCTGAGGATAGGAGCCAAAAGGAATGACAATTCTAAAGCAGCTGGGGGTTGAGGGTGGGTCACCAAAACCACAGCCCTGGGAGGTGCCCTTGGTTGCTGCTGCTTGGTACCGACCCTGATGTCAATGTTAACCCTCAGCACTGTCATCACAACTGGATTTTGCTGTTTTCTCTCCTCAGGTTCTGTCTGGCTGCTGTGTTGTCCATGAGCCATCCCCTGGCCTAGGGACTGTCCTTTGCATCTCCACCAGGATGCTGCTCTTTGGGGAGGGAGGAGTTGAAGAAAAAAGCTGTGGGACAGCCACTCCAGGTGCCAAGGATGTGGAGGATGCTGACTGCAAGCTGCTTTCATGAAGCTGGGGAAAATCCCCTGAAGCCCTACCAGGTAGGGAAGTTCTGGCCAGTGCAGAGTGATCTATTCTGCTCAGATGTTAGTGCAGAGGGAGAAAAGTTTCCCAGGGATGACTCACAAATTCCTGAATGTGCTGAATGTGCTGAGGTTTTTCTGAGATGAGGTCAGCTCTCACAGAAGCAGGACTGCTGCAGAAGGGGCTGAGCTGATGGCTTGATCTCCATCCCGTGTGTGTTCAGACGCCACAACAGCCCTGGTGCAGAGTCCAGTACTGGCACACATCCCTCTCCAGCGGCTGAGCAAATACAAGGATCTCTGCCAGCCTCCCCTCTGCCACCTCTCTCTTCTGGATTAGTATCTGCAAACTCATCTGGAAGCAGAATATCAGCAGTGCCTTGGGATTTGGTCAGTGCTTATAACCAGCAGTGTAAGCAGGCTTAGAGGCAGACACAGAAGCAGAAAGAAACACAAGGAAACACTGCAGGCAGGACTAACATCAGACACGTTTTTATTTCAGCTTTCAAGGTGGATTTCCAGATCTAATTGTGTTCAGTAGTTAAAAAGCACATTCATTTCTTCGTTACCTGCAGCATATTGGATGTCCCTGTTCTTAGGTTGTTTTGATTTCTAGGCATTTGAGGGTTTAATAAGGTTTTGTGTTTGTTTAAGGAATTACTGCCCACCCAATTGAAAGATAATGGGATGCTGTAACCTTGCCAAGTGTTTTTATGCTTCAATAAAACAACAAGCAATTTACACAAGGCAATAAAACAGTACCCTGCCTCCTCAATGAAGAAACACAAAGCCATGTTTGAAACCATGTCTAGCTCAGAAAATAAATCCACCCTTACTCAGTGCACTCCATAAAATTAACTGGGTACAAAATCCCCCATTCACTCTCCTTTTCTCAGAAGTTTGGAAAATTAGCACAAGATGTGTTTGAAAATGCTACAACATATTAGTGTAATTTGTCCCAAGATATGTTGCTGTCTGTGAAACAACAGACTGACTACTCATTAAGACTTCCAAAGGGGCATAGGTTTGATCACATACCCCATCAATCCCTTATTTCTTTTCTCTTTGGGCTCTGTCACTCTTTGAGCCCTGCCTGGTTGTGTGGAACGTGGAAAAATCCCCTCTGATGTCAGGAATTGCCTCTTTACCCACTCTGCTGCAGGGCTCAGGCATTTGAGGGCATTTTCCACACTGGCATTCAGAAAATTTTGAAGGCTGTGCTGATCTTTTGCCCTCTGAGCAGCTCTGTCATCTCTGTTCAAGGGCTGAGAGCACCCTCGAGCCCTCAGGGTGGGCTGAGAGCATCCTTGAGCCCTCAGGGTGGGCTCTTGTTGCCTTGCCTGCTTCTTCTGTAGTGGCAAAGGAGAATTCTGGAGTCCCATGGAGACAGATCATAGCAGGGAAGTAAGAGCTCTGTTCCCTCTGAAGTGTCTTGTCATATGTCTTACCTCAGTTTGAGTCTTGAGCTTCAAAACCCTGCCTGGAGCTCCATCTGAAAGACCTCCTGGCCACAGGGATGCTCTGGCCTGCCCCTCCAGGGACTGCCACGGAGGAGAGATTTCAAGCTCTGTCGTGACTAAAGTGGTAAGAAGAGGTCTGAACCCAAAGTGGAGTAGATCCCCCTTCTTGTTCTCACACTTTCCAGCAGAAAAGGATTTCTGCTGGCTGTTCCAGTGGGAAATGCCCCAGCAAAACTGAGCTTTGCATTTTCCTCTTTGCAGCGATCTGTACTGGAACTGTTGCTGTTGGTGGTGCAGCAGAGGCACCACCTATAAATAAAGGTTCAATTTTGCCTTTGCAGATGCCAGCCCAACTGAGGCCCTGAAGCACAGGATGGCAAAAAGGATGGTGGAGACTCACAGCAATACTGGGAGCAAGCGAGGCACATACTCCCCACATTCCCCCCTCAGGACCCATCCAGCCCAGCACATCCAAGCACGTGCTGGTTAAAAGCTTGGAGTCATTGACAACAGCATTATCTCTACTGGCATGAGGCACCCCCAGAGCAGCATCCAGCTGTGGGCAAGGACCTTCTGAGATGCTTTTAGGTCTGCATCTCCACCCAACCGGCTGCTAATCCTTTGGAAGTGCTCTGGTGACCTTTGCTCTGGGGCGCCTGCCAGCCCCTTCAGCAGCTGCTGCTCTGAGTGACCTTCCTGGCTTACAACAATGGAGGATGTTTAAAGAAATAAATACACAATCTGGCCCATTGCAAAGCCAGGTTCACAGCAATCTTTCCTGACAAAAAAGGGTCAGAAACTCCTGAAATGGAAACACACTGTGGTACTAAGATCAAAGTTTTCACATGTCTCTTTTGCCATTAAAATCCCACTTTTCATGAAGCTTTTCTCCTTCCAGAAAGGATCCAGCTCATTTGAGCCATCAGCTTGTCAAAGTATGATGGATTAATGCAGCAAAAGGTTGCTGAAGCTTTTAGCTATCCTCCTCTGGATATATACTTCAAAAACCACCCTTGACCTGGCACAGAGAGCAAATTTCACTCCTAGTCCCGAAGGCTTGGCCAGGGGGATGCTTGTGAGACCAGATCACTGCTCTCTGCAGAAATGACAGGGGTCAAAGAAGTAACCACAGTCTAATTTCTAACAGCTGAGACCATCGATGCAAGGAGCTGATACAAAAGCAGCACTGTCTGTGCCTTACTTATTTTCCACTAAAAGCTGAAACAGAAACCAGAAAATTAAGGAAAACTGAGTCTTTGCTACTGTGCTTAGACATCATCTCCTCTTGGCTATCCTCCAGAATCTTTTTTTGGACAAGCCCCAGAGGTAATGCAATGTAGGAGAGAGGGAGCAAATGCACACTAGGGTCTATTTTTAGTGATTGCAGTGAGGCTGAAATCTGTTCCCTCCCCCCAGTCCATCCTCAGCCAAAAAAAGGCCCCAGAGAAACTGCTGAAGCTGTCCTGTACAGCTGAGTCTGTGCCAGTGACATCCTCTCTGCTGGGGTGCTCACCTTCCACACCCGAGCCAGCAACAGGGGACACCAAGGAGAGTCAGGAGAGCCCCTGTGGCCTGGGTGATTTCAGGCTGCTTTCTTCCCTGCCTGGGCGCACAGCACGTGGTATGCTGGGAATCTGCTCCCTCCACAGCCTTCTCCTGCTCCCCTCAGAGGGACAGCCTCTAATCAGAGGAACATCAGCTTTCACAGAGTGCTACACCACAGGGAACACAGAGGACATTTCCCTTCCCATTCTTCAAGAGTGTTTCTGTTCTGGAATCTCTATAATTATAGGAAACACTTCAGTGAGACAGGGCATTTGCTCCTCTCCACTTCATTATCACCATCTGGATTTGCTGCTCTTGCCATATGTCCCACAGCTGATGTTACAGCCACCGTCTGTGCCTCCAGCACTGGCTGCTGTGCAGTTGTTTGACCTGGAGCATCCCTTAGAAGCATAGGGGAGGGTGGCAGAGGTGAGCTTGAGGCAGATACTGATCTCACAGTGTTGTTCTTGAGCAAACTGGAGTCACTCTGTATCCTCACACCACTGCTCCTTACCCCGTGGTTCCCATCTCCAGTCTCTCTGTAATTTACACCACTGTGAAACCAGAGTAAGTTTGCTGCTGCAGCGGAGTTTGTCCAGCTTTACTTCAGCTTTAATGAAGCCTAACTATTATCCATGGGGGAAGAGAAGGAAAGAGAGAGAATGAGGGAAAATGTCATTGCTTGGATTGGCAGAATCTTTTCCAAACTGAATGTTTTCCACTAGCCTGCAGTAGTTCAACAAATAATGACATTAATCCACTCCTTCCAAGTCTCCTTCCTCCATTCACCCCTTCCAGCCCTTTCTCCAGCAGGAATGGCTCCACAGAGTATCTGTGCAGCATCCAGCTCTCCCCAGTTATTGACACAGGTACAAGGGATGGATTGAGAGGAGGAATGATGGTGCAATCTCCTGCACACCTTAGCTGGCCACAGAACCTCAGCTGCCTTATTCCTTTCATCTGGACCGAGTGTCAGGAGGTTTCTCATGGCCTGGGGGGCAGGGGGTACCCCTGCTGCTGTGTGTCCCCCAGCTGGTGCCAAGCATGGCAGTGGAGGTGTTATGGACCCACCACCAGGGGAATCTGGTCCATGGCAGGCTCCCAGCACAACTCTGAAATCCTCGTGTTTTCTCTCATTTGCCCCAGGACCGTGCAGTTGGCTCCAGAACTCTGACTCCAGTATTACATTTGTAAAGAGAGACCAAGATGCCCCAGAGGACTCTGTATTACACAAAATGTTAAGAATTCCAGTTCTGTTTCCTTTCCCTGGAGTAATTTCCCTTAAGAGAGGATTTTGCTGAGATGTTCTGGGTTGGTTATTCCCTTCCCACATCTGGATGGGAAGCAGTGTGCCAGCAATCTGTCTGCCTAGCAGCTGTAGTGAAGTGAGTTTTATGTGTATAGCATTAGCAGAACATTTTAGGATTCTCTAGGATGAAAACTACAGCCATATAAACCTAACACCTTGCAGTAAAAACGATTCAGTCAAATGTGCTCTGCAGTGTAGTTTTAATCACCTCTGGGCCTCTCTCTCTGCATGCAGTGTGTCTGTGATCTGCCCCAACACCACTTCACCCTCATGAAGATTTGTGACTTTTAACCAGGGCAGGTCTTGAAGGCAATCAAAAGCTATTCAAATTTATACTTAAATGCACATAATTTCCTCTAATTTCCCTTGTGCTGCAGCTGGTGGGGCTGTAGATGTTATTTGCACCTCTTGGGTAGGTCAATCAGAAGTGCATTAATGTACAGGAAAGATGGACTGTGAAATGGGAGCCACAGGGAACCCAGTGCTTGTGAAAGAAGACAGCTTAATGTCTTTCATAGTCTCTCAGCCCCCCACTTTTTCACTGAAACATAAAATTAAAATTGGGAAAGGCTGACAACACAGGAGCCCCCTCTGCACCTCTGCCACACCACTGTTGGTGAGAGCCTCTGGTGTCTGCTGTGGTCCTGGTGGGGGATGTCCCCAGTGAGGGGCGGATCACAGTTATCACTGCTGGGGTTTAACCAGGGAGCTCCTCTCTGCTGAGTGTGTTCTACCATCGCCAGATTGTTTTTTCATTTCCTCAGTGGACTTTGCCTCCCAGGCTTCCACTGCTGCTCTCTTCACCCCTCTGATTTCACAGACAGGACGTTGGGTTTCCCACTGCAACAACTCCCCATTCTCTCCTGTTGAGTTGCCCTCCTTGTGGGCCTCTTCCCCCTGCCTGACATTTCCTTCTTTCTTCAATAAGTTGGGGTCTGGCTCATGTGGAGAGCTCTGTGGGGAAGACAAATATTTATTTTTGGAATCACAGTCTCTCACTGTTGGCTAATGCAGGGAGAAAGGTCTGTGGATAAAACCTTGCTGTTTGTGAATTATATTTTGGATGGGATGCAGCATCTACCTGAGCTGGCTCAGCTGCCCCATGGCTTATGCATAATCTTATTTTAAAATATTTTCTGAGTCCTGAGTGATATTTTGAAACCAGACAAGAGCTGATAAAGTGAATGACAAAAAGAAAAAAGAAAAGCATCAAGGTGCTCAGATTATAAGTTAATGAGTAAAAAAAATAAGCATGAGGTCATACAGAGGAAATATATGGCCACACTGGATTTAGTGGTAGTTTTATTGATTTTAATGAGGGTTTATTTAACATTTCCACTAAATAATGACACAGACTGCTTTAGATAGCTTTTGAGAGGCTCCTGAGTATTTTCCTGTTGTCCTACTTTGATGCTCACATCTCACTTTCACAAACTCTGGTTCTTCCCTGCCACTCAACAGCGGCTCAGTCCTCACACTTTTGGCAGGAACAGCCCCAGTGCAGGCAGCAGAGCTGCCAGCACAAGGAAACCTGGGAATCAAATCCACCAGGTGTTTACCCCAAAGGTTTTCACGGGCAGGATTTCCATGGGAAGCTCTTCCCTGGAGAGGTGGTGAGTCTGCAAACATCCACACCAGCTGTGTGGGAGCCTGGACCACCCCATCCACACACAGACACACCTCCATCAACCTCATTTTGGGGGGAAGAGGAGGTTTGCTCTGCGTGGCCTCTCTCTGCCATCCCATCTTTCTTCTGCCTTCACACACCACCACAGAGGGCTGCAGTTTGTCAGACAGAAGCATCACCTGTGGCTCTGCCCCTCCCACGGGAATTCTGTGTCCCTCAAACCCTACTCAAAGAGGCCACCCCAGCCCGCCTGTGCCAGCCCCACCCAGCCACGCCTGTGACCTCCTGGAGCTGCAGCCAGGCTCCAGCTGTGCCAGCGCACGCTCCACACTTGACCCATCCTTTTGGCAATGTCACCGACTTTGGTCCAATTACAGCAGCCCTGAATTGGACCCTGTTCACGCTCTGGAAGTGCCACAAATTACAGCTGAAGTTCAGACAGTTACACAATGAAACCATTCACACGTCTCATTAACTCCAGACTATGCATTGAAAGTAACTGTGTCATATGAGTCTCCGATTAAATTTTCCCAGTTTGTATCATTTATAGGTACCTTCCTGTTCATAACAGCAACTCTAGTTATGTAAAACTTTTTGTTTGTCAGTGTAGGAAAAGTGGTATGTAGAAAACAATATGATAATTCTTCAGTGTTATTAATTGTTGTAATTGCAAATAATATAGGACATGGAAGTATTTTAAATCCAAGCTCAAATGTGACAGGCATGGAGCCAACTTCTTCAAGATACCAGTGTGCCTTTGAAGCCTTTTTCTCTGGAGTCCCCAGGGTCAGCCTTTGGTTTTGTGCTTTATACTTCTTGAACTTATTTTTATTTTTTTTAATTTACAACAGCAGTCAAGTCCGAGTTTCCAAGTAAGCAAAGTGTGAAGGCACTTGGAATTCAATAAGGTTTGTACTGTTGTCTACTCATGGGAAGACACAAGGATCTTCTCCTTACGTGATTTATAGGATTGTATTTCTCTGCTGAGTGCCAACAACAAACCTTATGTTGTATTTGCCTGTGTTCTTGTGTTAAGGTTTTTATAACAGATGCAGAACAGAGGTTTCTGTGTATCACAAAGCACTTGCAAACTAAAGACCACATGTCCAAAACTTCAAGAGGCACAATGGAGGGATGATTGCAGAGATGGCTTTGTGGAGTTAGTTTCGGTTTGTGCTGCAGTAGAGAAGCAATGGCAAATTCTAGAACACAAAACCCTGTCCAAAACTGGCAGAGGTACAGTAAGTCCCATGAAATGGAGCAGAGAGACAGGACAGACAAGGACAAAGAAAAGAATGAGAAAGAAAAGAAGGGCTGGTATTAATAATGGTGTGCAGCAGGGAGAGAAGTGGGCAAGCCTGTGCCAAGGCAGCTTTGCTGGATGCTGCAAAGGAGGATATGAGATGACCTTGACAGTCTGTGTGAGGTTAAAAGAGCAGGTCATGCACTTAGATCAATGCTGTAAGTAAAGCTTTGCTGGCAATCATTTTGTGCTTCTGCAGAGGTAATGTCAAGAGGAAGTCATTAAGAAAAACAAGGCTGTCATCAGCAAGATATGAGATGGACATGTGTTGAAGAAATGTCAGGATAGAGGGCTGCTAGGACAGAGGACATTCCAGGTTCTTGAGATAGTTTATGAAATAACAACAGCTGGCGTTTGATGACAGGTCAGATGTCTGGGAGAAACTGATAGCTGCTCCCAGGTCCTGAGCCAACAGAAATATTGCTAGAAGGAAGTAAAAGTTCAAATGCTTAGGAAGAAAAGTTAAAGACCTGTTCACCTGTGCCAATCTCAAGTGGTCAGCAACCCATGCAGAGCAATGCATGAGAGACAGGCCAAACATACAGTGGGGCAGCTGTGGGCAGCAGATTCGTGAGCCACCAGCAAAGAAACAACAGATAAAACCTGGAGCAGATGCAGTGGCATCCCCAGCAGGCACCTTGTGTTCTCTCCATCCATATTCTACACTGTTGCAATGTGCTACATCCTGCTATACCAAGATTAATAATTTACAGAGAAAATTCCTCCTGAGTCACTCATCCTTTCACTCTGCCCAAACCCAGACTAGTTTTATACAACTCTGATGATGGATTTTTCCTAGAAGGAGAGTCTCAAAATATGGTGCATGATCAATATTGCAGCATGTCTTTTTATTTGGTATTAATTTCCTGACATTTATTGACATTTACTGACATTCACAATGACTCTCACACCTTGAATAAAAAAGGTGTTGGGTAGATGGAAGCATTCTATGGAATTCAGGTATGGATTTGGGTCTAAATCATGAAGTACTTAACTAACGGATGTGATACATTCAATTAACTTGCACTTTTGTACATGGGGCAAAACCCAAAGCCCTTTAATAGGGGTATGTACTTTTCCATCTGATTCAAAACTCTCCGTCTCACTGAGGTACATGGCTGAAGAGGTCACCTGTGTTTGATTTGGAATTATAAAGTTTGTCCAGGTTTAAATATGAAAACAAGTCTACAAATGAAACAGAGAGGGCTTGAAACATAGGTCTGCTTGTGAAGTGCACTTTGGAAAGCCATTTTGAAAAGCATTTTAAATTTTACTCTTATCTTGTTGCCAAATCGTCAGTGGTTTCACTCACATATTAGAGTTTTCAAGAAAAAAAGAAAGCTTCAGATGAACCTATTTACGTAGGAAAAGGTTTTTCAAAACAACTGCACAGGGGCCAGGATCAACATCGGAACACGGGCTGAGTTGTTGCATGTTTAGAATTATTCCTTTCATTAAAGGCATGAGGGATATCAAAGGCATCTTGGGGCCTGATTCAGAGTTGTAACATCCTAAACTAGTAATTGCTGTGCCCTCTCTTTTCAGTAATTCTGAAACCCTCTCTTTACATATGCAAAGCTTCCAAACCCAGTTCCTTTCCAGCTCCATGGAGGCAAGCCCACCTTGTCTGTGATGCTGAGGCTGTAGCAGCAGAAGTGCTGAACATTATGGTCCAGATCTTCTGCAAGCACAAGACTCACAATAAAGGGACCAGAAAACCTCTATCTGGTTGCTGCTCTGGCAGTGAGCAGGCTCATAGAACTGAAAGTGGTTGTTCAAGCAACTTAATCAAATGTGGGAGAGACGCTGGATTAAGAGTCTTGTATGTGCCAACCTAGTGGAGCTCTTTGCAGCAATTAGCTAACAACAGACCATCAAGGTGAGGGAAAGACAAATGTTTGTGAACAAAGAAAGTGTGACTCCAGGCAGAGAGACAGCAAAGTGAGGTGGTGGCAGTCTGGTCCCACAGTGAGTGGGTGCCTACAGGGAAAACCCTGCAAGAAGGGCAGCAGAATGGGGCTGCAGGGTGTCAGAACAAAGAACTTTTTCTTCACTGTTTTTAAAAGGACTTTTAATGAAAAAAGATATATATCTGGACGAGAACATGCAGCAATGTGAAATAAAAACATTTTGTTTGACTTCCTTCTCTCTCCAGTCACTCATGTACTTTCTGCATTCCTTCCTATGCCGGGCCTCAGTTACCACTGCAAGCACAGAGATGTTGCTGACTTGGAAGCAATGTAGAATTAGGTACAGCACTTCTGCAAACAGATCATCTGATATGCATGGTTCAGAAAATGCACTCAGGGAGCTGAGAATTTTATCCCTGTGATTTGGGGCAGAGCTCTCTCCAGCTCTAAACTCCTGCAGTCACCAGTGGCACCTCTGGGACCCTTGAGAAGATTTAAGTAGCCCTCTCATGATGTCACCTCTGCTCCCAGAGGAGTGCTGATAAACTTTTCTTTGCAAAAGGCTTTATCTGGACCTGAGAGCTTTGTTTTGCACAGGGAAATGGTTACAGCACATACCCCTGCCACTGCAGGTACCCCTTCAGGGTGTAGGGTTCTCCTGTTGTGAACACTCTCCCCCAGCACGCCAGCCTGGCAGGTAGAAGGGTGGAGAGACACCCAAACCTTTAAAATATTTTGTGCCAATTTGCAAGAAAGCAACAAGGACAATTTTTATGAAATCTTTGCCAGATGGGAAAGGTCTTCACCAAGAACTCTAGTAATCTCTAGTCACGTGGAAAAAAACTTCCTTTATGTGAAACTGTTTTAAACTGACTCCATAATCTGATCACTTGCCCGATGAGCGACTGTGGAGCCCTGTTTCTGATCCTGGACACAGCAGGATAAACAAGGCATGATTTGATCAAAGACACTGGAGCAGCAGAGGGGGGTGCACAGCATGACCGTGAGGAACATCTGGCTTGATGCAGTAACAAAATCTGAATGAAGTGGATTTCAAGCATCTCCCATTTGCTGCTATTTTAGTCTATGAGAAGATAGACAATATCTGTAGAGATATTCCTGAAATGATTGAAAGAAATAAGGCCACAATGCCTTGTGAGAGACCCTGCTGAGAACAGTGCTGTACGCACAGACTGTGGAGCAGCAGAGCCCAGAACATCCTACAGTAAAACACCTAGCCACATCCAGGGTTTGGTCATCCCCCCTCACTCAGGAACAGCTGATTTGAGCCAAATTAACTGTGTTAATATGAAAAACTTCTTGGTGACAGGTGTTCAACACTGAGATTTAAAATGCCAACTATGATACTTTTTTCATCTGTCACCAGCCTGCATTGCCAAGTATCTCGTCACAAGAAAGCATTAAAAATTCATGCAAAAAAATGAGGAACATTTTTGGCAGGGCATTGCAGCATTGGAAGAAAGAAATCCTGGAGGAATGGAGACAAACACACAGCTGGGCGCTGAAAAAGCTTCGCCAGCCACTCACTGTGCCCATCCCAGAGTATTTATTTGCAGAACTCCCGAAGGCAGGAGGGTGGCGGGGTAAGAAAGGCGAGGGGGGTGCAGAACCCAGCGAAAAACGCCTCCAAGCAGCAGCCTCGCCGGGAGACAAAACCAAGCATCCTTTGAATAAGGCCGCCAGCGCGGGGATGCGGGGCAGCAGGAGGAGGTGCGGGAGGAAAGGCTGCTGCCGCTGACATCACCCCGGCACGATTTACATTTCCCGACGTCACTCACAAACCCCCGCGGCCGCAGGGGGAGCGGGGATGCTCCGAGCAGCGCCGGCCGCTGTCGCGCCCCCTCCGCG